>JAZKJV010001718.1:0-181461 GCA_037367405.1 Ottelia alismoides
TGTCAAATTAGGATAATTAGTTTGAATTTGAATCTAAGTTACTGTTTTTGTAACCCCGTCCCTCCTATATAAAGGGATGATAGGCTATTGTGTTAAACAATTAAGTTGCTATAAAAATTGAGATTTATTCTCTATCTCCTTCACTCGTCTCTCTCCTTCCCTACGCAATCTACGCATTTCTCCCTCCTCGAATCCCGTGCAACCGGCGCGCCTTCTCTCCTCAACCCCTCCGATTTCTTCTACCAAATAATTTCCACCTTTTAAAAAAATCGATTTGCATCAATTGGTATCAGAGCATGACCTACAGATCATCCTCACGATCTGACTATCCGTCCAGACATTCGCGTCGACATGTGGCGAAACACCATCATTCGTCGGAGCGGAAAACGACGAGTCGAAGAAACTTACAACAAAGAGATAGATGCATTGCGTGATTTCCAGTCCAAATAGCAAGAATACCAGGCCAAATATCAAGAGTTTCAATCCAAATATCAAGAGTTCCAGTCCAAAGATCGAGAGATAATGGCTAATCTCGAGGCTATGTGCGCCCTATAAAAGTCCTCCACTACTGAGGCCGCTGTCCAGAGTTTTGACGAAGAAAAACTCGCCGTCAACGAGGATTCGATCGCTGTCCAGGTCATTCCAGAAGAAGAAAGTGCCGACCTGCTTGCTGTCCAGGTGATTTCCGACTCAAAAACCCTGCAAAAATCGATCTACAACCCACACGCGGCCCTCTCGCGAATTCCCCCCACCACCCTTGCACATTCGCCACCTTCCCCAATCGCAGCCTCACCCCTTCCAGACCCGCAACCAGCCCCTTCCGCCACAAGAATGACCCCGCCACCTCCCTCGCAATCCCCAGCCTCCCCGCCACCACCGCCCACCCCACCCTCTCCTCCTCCCGCATCACCGGCACTCCTATTCCATTCCTCCAGCACCCCCAGGCCCCCATCCTCCCCCTTGCTATCCCACGTCGCGCATGCTCCTTCCCGCAACTTCACGTGCCTCTCCTCCATCTCGGCCTCGCAACGGCAAAATCCCCTCTTCCCATTCCCCTCCCGCAGACTTTGGTACCCTCTATCATGGTCCTAATACTTCCGTCCCCACCCTCACTGCCGCTACCACCCCTACATGCCGCCCTTGCACCTCCGGTGCTACTCCCAATTCTGTCGCTGCCCACCTCGTCCATCCCCCTCCCGCCACCTTCGCACCACCTGCGGTGCAACCCCCATCACCAGCCCTCACCCTCCTTCTCTACCACGCCTTCCTCGACCCCCCTCCACCTCTTCCCATTGCCATCGCTATTCTTCAACCCCTTCCCCGCAGTCCACGACCCCACCCAATGCCGCCCACAACCCACCGCAGATCGTCCCGACGTGGTCCCTGCCTCACCGTGCGCCGCCACCATCGGAGAACCGCGCACCACCGCCCATACGAGGTCTTGCGACACCTCCCTGATGCCGCCACGAGCCGCCAACGTTGTTGGAACCCTAATCTTTGGCAAGATTACTGGAAAATCCCTCTTCATAAAAACTTTTACGGGAAGACCGTGATAAAGAGAGCCCCTTACAAACTATGTTTAAGTGAAGGGGTAGAACTTTTGCAACCATACCCCTCGGTGAGAAAGAATTATAAACGTAACATGGAAAAGGAGAGACATTGGGAGATTCGACCAACAAGCCATGTGGAATTCTCCGTCAACAGCCCGAAGATCAAGCAATTCGTCGAGAGACTATTTTTTCAAGCGGAGGAGAATTGATGCAGCGTGAAATGGAAATATAGGGCTGCATTTATTTAATTTTTATCCGTTAATTTTATTTACGTTTATTTGAGTCATCGTATTTTTTAAATTAAAAGAATGGGATCGCCTGTGATCTCAATTAGTTAGAGATTTGAATTTCAAATTAGTTGGTTAGTCGGTTAGAGTCAAATCAGGATAATTAATTTGAATTTGAATTTGAGTTACTATTTTTGTAACCCCATCCCTCCTATATAAAGGGATGATAGGCTATTGTGTTAAACAGTTCAGTTGCTATAAATTTTGAGATTTATTCTCTATCTTCTTCTCTCGTCTCTCTCCTTCCCCACGCGATCTACGCGTTTCTCCCTCCTCGAATCTCGTGCAACCGGCACGCCTTCTCTTCTTAACCCCTCCAATTTCTTCTACCAAATAATTTCCACCTTTAAAAAAAATCGATTTGCATCAAATCCAATATTACAGAGGAAAGTAACTTGCAAGATATAACATAGTTTATTTCTTGTATGCCCATGTGTAATTTTGCGTACTATAGTTGTCTCATATATTAATCTTGAAGGATTATAGCTATCATACATCATCCTTCTCTCATATGCTTGGAACTGTGGCATCTACTCGTTCGTTGAAACACAAATTTATATATATATATATATATATATGAGTGATCCTATGAGAGCAAAAACTTGTGAGAGCATGAGAGGGGTGATTCTGGACCATATGATTCACCCAAGAGAGAGAAGACCAGTAGAGAGAAAACATAATCATATGGTCTGGAATTATTCCTCTCATGCTCTCACAACTTTTTGCTCTCATAGGATCGCTCCTCTCTCTCTCTCTCCCTCTCTCTCTCTCTCTCTCTCTCTATATATATATATATAAGGAAAGGGAGCCTACTTCATGAAGCAGGTAACATTGCCTACTTCACATCCATTTTTAATAATTTTTTTAAAAAAATACCACCATGAATTTTCATAACAATATCATTCTCGTTCAAAATTCGTCATAAACAGAGACTCTTATGCACTCCATCCATAACAGGTAATTGTAACGGTCTTAGATTGGTTGTAATTGACCTGTTCTGGATGGAGTGCATAGGAGTCTCATTTTCTAACGAATTTTGAATGACATATTAGAGGGATATAATTACGAAAATCTATGTGGTATTTTCAAAAAAAATAAAAAAATGCTAAAAATGGACGTGAAGTAGGTAAGCAGGGACGGAACCAATAATTTCATCAAGGAGAGGCCGAGTATGTAACTATTATGAATGCTCAAAAATAGAAAAATCTATGTAGTTTCCTACGATATTTTAAATAAAATTATTTTTTAAAATGAACCTCTTTCAACATAGATTTTGAACCTATTATTAATGTTAGAATTTCAAGTAGATTGGAATTTTTAGTGGATTTTTAAAATTGGATAAATATAATAATTTAATCCTTTCTAATCCCATCATAAAAGGCTAAATTATCAAGTGAAATTTGAAACAAAAAAGTTAATGGTTGAAAGGAAATAATAAAATTTATTTTATTTACAAGGAGTAATAAAATTTATTTTATTTACAAGGAGTAATAAAATTTATTTTATTTACAAGGAGTAATAAAAACAATGGGAAAGATAAATAAACTCGAATACAATTTCATATCAAATTATTTTGATACTTTGGAAGTGATTGAATAAACCACATAAAAGAAAGTAAAATTGATGGAGATAAGATTCAAATCTTGGTCTCCAAAATAATAGCCATGCCACTCTACTACTTGACTATTTAATAATTCTACAAATTTTCTTTAACAACATTAATTATAACACAATTAAGGAGGGGGCATATAAAAAATTTAATACATTATACAAGTGACGTATAATAATCATGGGAAGGCCATGGCCCCTCTCATAATATATAGTAGTTCCTCCCATGTAGGTAAGGTTACCTGCTTCACGAAGTAGGCTCCCCTCCCTCTCCCTCTCTCTATATATATATATATATATGTAGAGAGATAGAGGAGTGATCCTATGAGAGCCAAATCCTGTGAGATCATGAGAGCATGCAGGTTGGACCACATGCTCCAACCAGGAGAGAGAAAATAGAATCATGTGGTTCAGGATGCATGCTCTCACATTTGTTTGCTCTCGTAGGATCACTCATCTCTCTCTATATATATAGGGGCTGGTGGGGCTGCCCCACCCCTTTTTTGGTATTTTTTATTTTTTTGAAAAATATCGATATGTACATTCATCCATATATCTCTCCTATATACCATTCGAATTTCGTCAAAAACAGAGACTCCTACAACCTCCATCCGGACATGGTCAATTTAAAAAATCACGCGACCGTTAAAAATATGACATATGGATGGAGGTCGTAGGAGTCTCTGTTTCTGACGAAGTTCGAATGGCATATAGGAGAGATATAGAGATGATTATACATGGTGATATTTTTCCAAAAAATATAAAAAGTTGCGAAAAAATGGGAGTGGGGCAGCCATGTTGACTATCCCTAGGGGGCAACCCCATTCCCCCCCCCATATATATATATATATATATATATATATATTTATATATAGAGAGAGAGGGGGAGAGAGAGGAGTGATCTTATGAGAGCAAACAGTTGTGAGATGGATTATTCTCACATGTTCTCACAACTTTTTGCTCTCATAGGAGCAGAGCAAAAAATTGTGAGAACATGAGAGGGATAATTCTGGACCACATGATTCACTAAGGAGAGAGAAAATAGAATCATGTGATTCGGAATCATTCCTCTCGTGCTCTCACAACGTTTTGTTTTCGTATGATCACTCCTCTCTCTCTCTATATGTATGTATGTATGTATATGTATGCATGTATATGGGAAAAATGGGGTTGCCCCCATCCCATTTTTCATATTTTTTTTAGAAAAATATCACATGTATATTCATCCCTGTACCCCTCCAATATGTCATTCGAATTTTGTCAGAAACAGAGACTCCTACGGCCTCCATACAGACGTCATTTTTTTAACAGTTGCATGATTTTTTAAATCGACCATGTTTTTTATGGAGGCCGTAGGAGTCTCTATTTCTGACGAAATTCGAATGGCATGTAGGAGGGATATAGGGATGAATATACATGACGATATTTTTCTAAAAAATAAAAAAATTGCCCAAAAATGAGGCGAGGCAGGGCAACCCCATCAACCTCTCTCTCTCTCTATATATATATATGTATATATATATATGGAGTTGATGGGGATGCCCCCTGGGGGAAGCCAACATGACTTCCCCGTCCCATTTTTAAGTTTTATTTTTTTGAAAAATATCGTCATGTATATTCATCTCTATATCCTTCCTATATGCCATTCGAATTTCGTCAGAAACAGAGACTCCTACGGCCTCCATCCAGACATGATCGATTTAAAAAATCCTGCGACCATTAAAAAAAATGACGTCTGGATAAATGCCGTAGGAATCTCTGTTTCTGACGAAATTTGAATGACATATAAAGGGATAAAGGGATGAATATACATAGTGATATTTTTCCAAAAAACAAAAAAATGTGAAAAATGGGGTGGGGGCAACCATGGGGGCAGTCCCATTTTCCCCTATATATATATATATATTTCAAATGTGACATGGTCATTCCATCCATAAGAAGGCCATCAATCTCAACCATTCATTATTAATTGTATGGCATGTATTAATGGCATGTTAATATTATTTATAAATTAAGCAAAAACACATTTTCATCTTTATACATTATATAAACACAGTATGTAATTAAGGTCACATTAATTGAGAATTAGGATTGACCCACCCCAAAAAAACAGGGATTCTTCGTTGAAATTCAAGGGGGGCACCACCCTTTCCTCGCCAAGCCAAAGGGGTGGCGGTGGCGACGTGCGGTTGGTGAACAGCGGACGTGCGGGCGACCAGTGGTCATCGAGCGGGCCAATGTGCTCCTTCGTGCAAGGGTCAGCATCGTCGAGGTTGACGGAGAGGAAGATCTGGCAGCCCGCGCAGGAGGATCAAGAGTGCGACTAGCTGCTATGGTGGAAAAACGATAGTCGGCGGTGAAGCTTCTTCGGTGGTGCGACTCGCGCTAGAGCTGGATGGCTGGCACGTGGTGCGATGGCGAGGAGACAAAGGCGCCAGTGGGTGCTTCGTGTGGGGGCACGTGCATCTGGGGGTCGGCAACTCACAGGCGGTCGAGGTGGCACTGTCAGTGGATCTGGAGGAGCTCCAAGCAGGCATCGGGCATGGGTGGTGGCGGCAAGTACTTCTTGCGCGCTGATGCGATGGGGCAATGACAATGGTTGGTAGCGTGGCTCCAATTGTATACGGGGCTCCAATTGTACAACACAAAATTCCATGTGTATTATATAATTTTGATATTTATTATTATAATTTTGATTTGTATTGTACATATTTGATGCGTAGTTTTACACATCAATTGGATGTGAATGAAAAAATGTAGTTTTTATGTGTATTATACATTTGGATGTGCACTTCATATTTTGGAGGTGTATTATACATTTTGTATGTGTATTATATATACTGAAAACATGTATCACGCATTTTATAACAAAAAAAGAATTGCAAATTTCACACGAATCAAGAATATATAGAAATAGCTAATGTATTGCTAGTATGAATTGTACTATACATATAACCATACAAGTTTTACAAAATGTCCGATGAAATTCCAATGATCCATGGATTATACAAAAAAGATACAATCGTTACAAAAGGAAGCATGAATTATATAGAAAAATGTATGAGGATGCAAACATCTTTCCCAAGTTATGCCGCCCAGCGCAAAATTGGATATTAGTTAAATATGGTATTACGAAAAAATACTGAAATTAGATCTAGCTACATTTAGTATTTCAAAGCATTAAATATTATACGTAGTTAGTGCAAGATATGATGACCAAAATACCCTTTTGGACAAATAAATAGATCATCTCGTTAGATTTGAATCTAATGGTTATGATCACTGGCCTTCCTTACATACGTAAGGATCAAGTACCATTTGAAAGGACCCATGTGTGTGTGTGTGTGTGTATATATATAGATAGATAGAGAGAGAGAGAGAGGGAGAGAGGAGTGATCCTATGAGAGCAAAAAGTTGTGAGAGCATGAGAGGGATGATTCTGAACCACATGATTCATCCAGGAGAGAGAAGAACAGGAGAGAGAAAACAGAATCATGTGGTCCAGAATCATCGATCGTTATTCCCTCTGCATGTTTAAAAAAATACTATAAAATATTTTTAAAATGAAGCGGGAGAAGCTAGTGGGCTCATTCCCGAGGGTAGCCCCATTTTACACACACACATGGTCATTTGAATGAGGTGTACATTTCCTGCATCAATAAAAAGTCCATCATGAGATTCATTGTGTTTTCAATCTAACAACTCTTCATACAAAAGGGAATTTTAGCCCATGTTTTTATTTTGAATTTGAATCTCATTTGATCCTTTTAAACTTCCATTTATAGCCATTTGATTTATTTTTTTGTTGCTATTTTTCCATATTTGCTAACGTGGTAGCATTTTCGTATTATGCAGAATGTCAAACTCTTTATAAAATCTGCATTGACATTGTAAATTTGTACCATACTTATAGAATAAAATCAAAGTTAGCAATACTTTTACTACTATAATTGTAGTTTCAGTAATACTTTTGTAAAAATTCATGCTCATTTGCAATACTCGGATGAAGATCTGGAAAAATGGTTAGCAATTTATCAATTATTAAAAGGAATTAAATAAGTGTAAAAACCAGTACGAGATTGAGAAAATGATATGTAAAAAGACTTCTGATATGTAAAAGATGATATGATATTGTAATAAAATTGCAAATATTACAAAAACACATGTTATTGTTAGATTTTTAAAAATAAATGACAAATGTAAAAAGCAATATGAGGATGTAAAAATGGTTTATGATTTATAAAAAAAGATCTTATATTGTAAAAAAATTAGAGAGTGTAAAAATCGAATTGGGAAACCAATGAATGGATTTGCATATTCATTAAAATGATTTGTAAAACATGTGCACCGATTGCAAAATTAGTGCATCGATTTGTAAAAAGTGATAAATCGATTGTAAAATCAATGATACGAATATAAATTCAGCCAGATTGGAAAAAAAATTAAAAAACATGCGTTGACATCAACCCATAAGGGTCGACGTCATCACTTTCTCCCCAAAACACAATGGGGACATGCACCCCCTCCTCTGCTTCTCATCACCACAGCAACCTGAACCTCCCCCTTTTAACCATTGCTGACCGCTCCCCTCCCCTTCACGCAACCACCACAAAATCCATCCACCCTCTCTCTCTCCACGTGTATGCCGTTGACCACGACCACCGTCCCCCCTCCCCCTGCATGACCTCAAGCAGCGTCACCCTCTCCCTCCCCGTACGTGGTCTCGTGCACCGCCACCCTCAACGTGCACACCCTCTAATGCCATCTCCGCAGCCTCGAACATTGCCTCCTTAGTGTGTGCGTCCTCGAACGACACCTGCCTGGAACTCTCACCGTCGTCGATTGTTTCGGGAGGAGAAAACCCTAGCATGGATTCTCTCAACGAATAAACAAAAAAATAGAATTTGAGTTGTCACGTACTATTTTTGAAATGAGACAAAATGACCAAAAGGGGTTTTCATCATTTAAAAAAATCAAGATTAAACTAAATTGATCAGATCCGTTGGATTAGTTACATGCGGATGAGATGATGAGCTTTACTTGCACCAGGAAAGCTGTACCTTGTAGGAAATAAACCCTATACTCAAACACACACACACACACACATACATATGAGTTTTATTACCAAAATATATGGCTCAAACTATGCCTCAAATCCCATACAGGTGCTTCATTTTCGAATGACATAGACAGGGTACCAAACATTTAACTTTACGCTTTAACATCGACACAGTGGGGTCACAAAAGCTTGTGTTGAGGAAAAAAGGGCAAATCCTTCATTGTTATGTTCCCAAAACAAGGCCCTACCCGAGAATCGAGGTATAGTTGGAGTATTTTTTTGTATTTTATATTATGTGTAAGTTTAATATATTTAGATATTTATTTTAAATGCATTGATACATGTGTATGATACACACACATGTTTGAATTACGAATACTCGTGTTCACCAACCACATCCGTATCTATATCCTATTTTGTTTGAAAATGATATATATATATATATCCATGCGCATAAAAACAATATATATATCTTCAAAAAAAATGAAAATTATATCGGTAAGATGCCAGATATATCCCCATGCCGTTGCATGGAGACAAATCCTCCGCTGCAAGCGAGAGGGCAACAGAGTCTGCTGTAGGCATATGCATCGCTCGATCTTGATCGAACAGTTCGCACAATTTTGCACTTTTTGTGAACCCGTACCATGTAAAATATTGTGATCGAGTCGTAAAATTTTGCACTTTTTATTAACTTGCATTATGTAAATTTTGTCAACCACTCGATCATAATTGAGCACCAATGGAGAGAGCACATCTCGCCGTTGCATTTGCATACCACCGAAATGCATTATTCAATATAATATAAATCACTGTGTGACAACCCCCCGCCAAAAAAAAACCCCGCATCTCATGGAACCGCCGCCACCCACGCCTCGGCTGCTCCGGTAGAACCGTACGCCTCGGCTGCTCCGGTTGAACTGCAGCGGCGCAGTCTCCGCGCATCCCCTGACGGCATCCACCCCGACGACCACCCGGCGGCCGTCCTCCGCCGCCCTCTCACAGCTCCGCGGAGAACGGACACAAGCTTTGGAGCGGGGAAAGTTGACCCCTGAAGATGCCGCGAACTATCAAGGTTGAAAGCCCCGGATGCCCTCCCATCAGAGCCTTAACTACCGACGAACTTGGTCTCCTGAAAGGTCATAGTCTTGTCACTTTGATTTCCGTCACTCAGCTCTTCTTCTGTAGTCTTTTATTTAGTATTCATATGTTTTGTGTGGTGGTTGGCAGTTGTGGAATCACGTGATACTCCAACAGGGGTGCCCAAGGTTGTCGAGACATGGGGCTCACCGGAGGCTTCCCGCCACGTTCTCCTGGCTTCCATGGCTGACCACGAGAGCAACCCAGTTACTAATTTCTCTCCCAATTTTCTTAAAATCCAGAGCTTCTACTTTTCTTAAATGCGTCTACTTCTTTCCCGGGGAAGTATACGAGTTTCCCACAATTCTCGCTGCTAACTCTGGTGCTTGTAATGTTCTTCAGATCCTTGCTGTTGCGCGTAAGAATGGCGTTGTAAGTTCTTTTAATCATCCTAATATTTGTTTTAGATATTCGAGGCATGCATATATGTTTTTGAATTGACACGCAAACTTGGGTTTGGATACAGATTGAGTTGCTCAACCCTTTGAATGGGATGTTTTTAGATCAGATAAATTTGCTGAAGCCTTTCCTGATGTCTCTCCCAATGATGGAAGCTCTTTTGCTGCACTGCACTTGTTTCGGAAAAACATATCAGAGTTTCGGTAATATATGAATTGAATTTTAAAAAGTTATGCTTCCCTTTGCTTACCTCTCTTTTGATACCTCATGTCACGATGATTACAAACAGTTCTATATAAGCTAATCTCTTATTTGTACATATTTCTTACTTCGTAAAAACAGAATGCGGCTGCAAGGACATCGATTATCTATGAAATTATATAATTGGGCATGTGCTTGGATCACATAAATGTCTATCAAGGATATTAATTATATATTGATAAAATGCATGATTTGGTACAATATTCAGTTTTAGTACAATATATGGAATCTTTAGATTAATTTGAAGATTTGATTTTAATACAATATAAAGTCCTCATTTATGATTTCCTATTGGGGAAGAAAAAACTGATTCCCATTTCGAAAATTTCATCTTAGCAAAGGGTTGACACAATCTTGAGACATAGATGTGTGAAAAATAAGCTAAATCACTCATAAATTAATCTTGAAGCACCCTATCTTCCACTTTCCTTTAGTCGATATAATCTTGAGTCCCCATTAACAGCTAAGCTAAATCACTCATAAAGTAAGTTCAAAACCATCAAATTTGAAAATTTCTTATTGAACCAATTTGAGTTTGTTCTTTAGATGTATGGATTTTTTGTTATCTTTTTGCATCCTAGTTCATGGTGGGTGCTAGTGTTGGAAGAAATGACAAGCTATGGGAAGAAAAATCAACATGTATGTTATTGTTGATAAGTTAGCAACGAGGCTTGCACATTTTCTGTATGTGAAATAGAATGGTTTCATTTTTTTCTCTGGATATTAAAATTAAATACATTCACTTTTCCCTGTCACAATCAAATTATAAACTCAGGCTGAGTGATCTATCTTTATTCTACTTTTGGCTCTCGTAATTATTATTGCCGTACTTCTCTTCTGTTGTTTGAGAAATGTTTTTGAAGGGTGTGCAGAAAGCACGATCAAGAACATTGCATGGAAATCTTGGTAATATCGTAGAAAGAAAACAATTCATCACAACTCTCGAGAAAGAACTCCAGTGATACCACATATTAATTTTGAGAAGATTCCTAGAATAGAGCATTATGAGTTAACCTTGTGCCCACTCCCTGAGGCAACTCTGTGTTGTGACATCCATATACTCCATTTTGTTTGTTGATTATGCTAAATATTGCAAAAGTCGGTCGTTGGTATTTAATCAGTCAGGTCTTTGACCAAGTAATAGTAGATAGTTGGATGACTAATTAGATTTAGTTGGTTTTATATTTTTAGTTAGTTTAATCATATATATTATTTATAATATATATGTGTGTTTATATATAGGGCTTTTGATTTCTATTTAAGTATTTTATATTGACATGATTTAATATGTATATTCTTGTACTAAAATAGATCGGATTTAGACCACCCTTGTCGAACACGTGAGAATAAGATTCACATCCTTATCATCTTAATAGGCCCAACCCTCTCATCTTAATAGATCGACAACATGTACATGAAAGCATGCAACAATACATTAAATTCAAAAAATGCATGGCATTCAAAATTTCGTACGAGAAATTATGTGACATCAGAAGGGTTGGTCATGGATGTAATTGTTTCTTATGTTGCAGCACACTTTTATAGGAAAAAACAAGAATTAGATTGTCTCTTTTCCCTAGATCAGATCCCGAAAAAAGACTTAGAGAATTCCTACAGAGATTCAGGCAAGGCGAGTGATCGAGGTGATGGTAAAGCGAGTTAAAGAGCAGAAAAGCCAACAACATTAGCATTTTGTTGGTCAAAGAAGGCTCTTGCAATAGAAAGATAGCTCCGACAATGTAGCTGTAAACTGTCAGACCCGATATCGAAGGATCAAGAAAGGTCCATGCTTAGATACTGAGAGGCCCTTAAGAATAGTTAGCCTCGACTTGAGCTTCCAAGGATAAAGGTACATGACCGACCATTTGATCCATGTTAAAGTCTGCACTAAAGCTCTTACAAACTAATGGGTGTAAACAAATAGCGTGTTCCTCCAGGTTGGCTTGCATGTATTCCTAATCTATGATGGGTGTAAATAAGCGCATGATATTAATTTTGAAACACCCACAACTGATATTGAATTTCAGCTTTAAAATAACATTTAAAAAATCCTAAAAAGTGTTGTTATAATATGAAGTGGCATGGGTGGGAAGAACCTGCAAGTAGATCCTCATGAATAGATCATGGTGAAATTAAATGTTCTTAGCTATTTACTATGGAAAGAAGTTCTCTAGGATGAAGTTGAGTGAGCAGGAGAGGGGGCTTGGGTAGGTGAGGGAGAGGGTTTGGCTCCTTCAGCGAGCCCACAATGGTATATGATAGTGGGTGAAATCTTCCAATCGTGAGAAGGAATGGATCGCCACCACAACAAAAAAGGCGAGGGTGGAGGAGGGTTGGATAACGACGAGTCATCATAAATGATATCCTAAATGGTTCGGATGCGATTGTGGCTACATAGCGTCCACTTGCCTGGAACCCACACATTGTTTTTGTTGCAGTGTTGGGGGCATCGTCGGAATGTTTGTGTGACATTGCTTTTGCTGCTTTCTGTGAAACTGCAGCATTGTGATCTGTGCCAGAAACTGTTCAACGATCTTAGAAGGTGTCGGAAGGTCACAAATTTGTTTAGGTTATTAGAGGAGGCACTGCTACTTACAAGTCAAAATATGATCGTATACTTATTGGAGTTCGCATTGAGAAGGGTTGGAAACTATTGTGTCTGAAGTTGGAGTTTCAATTGTGTTTAGGGGGTCTTTCTTGGGAGATGTGCTGTTGCTGGCGAGCGATGCCCTTCGTGCATGGGGCCTTTCCTCGAAGGAAGCAAACATCATTTTATCGAAGGGCATTGTAGGAGGGATGAGTTGGAGACTCATGCTTCATCGATGGCGAGGCAATGTCACAAGTGAATAAGGTCATTCGACTAAGAGGGGTTCCATTCATGTCTAGAACATAGAAGCTTTGAGACATGCCATCACTGGTTCGTTTCTAAAAAATATGGGAGATTGGATAGTGAGAAGTATGGCATATCATTTTCTTTCATCTCTAATCAACCAAAATAGTTTTTGTCTTCCATCCATCCTACACTGTTCATGACCCCCAAATCGAGATATCATCTTCGAGGTTCTTATGTTTGAACCCTTCACGGGGTCCCTATATGAGAGAATTCTTTGAGTCTCTATGTACGAGAAATGATTCTTGAATCTTTCATATATGAGATGTCCTTTTTCGAAGTTCTTTCAACACCTTCCTATGGGAGATTACCACACTTTTGCTTGTACAGTTGTACTTACTCTACTATTGCATGTGATCGTCTTAGACTTCTGCTGCTCATCGACTTGATGTCACAGAGGTTGATGCTCTAGCTCGTCTATCTCCAACCATCTCCACTCTAACATTTCCTCCGCATGGATCTCCTCCCAACAACTAGTATATCAAACGCATATCCTCCCAACTCCTCAAAATATGTATCAAGTGATGATGTGTTGAGTATTTATTACGTAACACGATTTAGATTTTCCAATTCCAAATGTAAGGGGAGTGTCCTAGCCTAATTTTGCTGGATCTCCACAGGGTTAGCTCCCTATTAGCTACTTGGGGTTGTTGTTATTGGTTTTTGCTCTGACGTGTTAGTCAGATTGATATCTTGGGGTGGAGAGACTATAGTGTAAGCTGACGGGTTAGATGACAACCCGCTTGTCACGGGGTGACTGCTTGTGCCTTTCAATTGGATCTTGTTTTAATCTCGATTTTCTTTCCGTCATCTGGGTTGCTCCCTGTGAACAAGGTTGTGGAAGTCGACAACGAAAAATCCTGGTGCCTTGCTTGTCCGAGAAAGGTAGACACTATGGGTGAGAGGAGGAAGCTATAAGAAATGCTTTTCTTCTATAAGACAAATCAGTTGAGGGGGTGTTTACATACTGAAGACCGAACCACCTCGAAAAAGCCGAGTGACCCCACTATATATTACCCTTGGATGGGGGCCTAGGCGGAAGAAAAGCAGACAGAGTAGATAGATAATCCACATGGAAGAGAATATTCCCTTGCTGCCCAGAAAAAAGAGTAGGGCTTGAGATTATTCAAGATCTGATTCTCATCTTCTCAAGTCAGAACCCCGGGCGAAAGTCCCACGTTAGAAATCCTAACTCAAAGGAGAATCCTTCAACGACATCTTAGAAACTAGGCTTAGAATTTAGCAGAAATGTTAGTGCTTAACACTTTTCCTGATATTATGGTCGGAAACTGACCAAGGATTAATCGACAGTCGAGAGAGTAATTGAATTTAGTTAGGTATTAGTCGATTTTGATTTTTTAAATTATTTTAAATATATAAATCAATTTGTAATACATATTCTTGCAGAGGTAGATTACTCACTTATGTACTTTTCTTATATTTTTATTTTTCTGTTGGACTCTTTATTTATTTTACCCATAGGCTACTCTCCTATATAAGAGAGCCTAGGACGGATGGAATAAACATGCTTTTCTTATTTTCCCAACATGGTGTCAGAGCGACGGTTCTAGACCGGAGTTCTCGAACCAAACCCTAACCCTAGCCCCCACCTTCTAACCCTTCCACGCGCCTCCCCGTAGTGTGCCGTCCTCCGATCCCGGCCTTGCCTAGCGCTTTCGATCGCACCTAAAGTCCTCCACGGTGCGCGTGTGATCGGTGGTGTGTCGATGTGATCTGAGGTGCGTAGGGTGCGCTGTGCGTGCGTCACCGCCTGCGCAGTTGTGATCTGCGCGTGCGCCCTTGTGCATCTGCTCCGCATCGTTGTTACGCGTGATCCCTTGCGCATCGCCCTTGCGCATCTGCGCAGTTGTGATATGCTCCGCTAGTATGCGTGATCGCGCATGATCTCAGTGCGTGCTAGTGCGCGTAACCGCACGTGATTCTAGTGAACGTCAGTGCCGTGATCGCGCATGGTCCCAGTGCTCCCGGTGCGTGTGTGATCCCAGTGCACATGCAACCCTAGGTCACGCGCGGGTGCGGCTCAACAACTTGTTCCGCGCGCATATCTACAAAGTAATGGATTTGGTTGCTTGAAGTCTACACATGCAACTAAACCCGTTAATGTCCGTGTGGACAATCATATCATTTGTCTATCTCCCTAGTCTTCCATTATCAATATGTCAGAAAGCAAGGCAGATATCCCTTCTATAGGCGCCTTCTGAGGTCCAACGTTGATTGTGAAGATGGATGGTTCAAACTATGAACTGTGGGCAATGCAGTTCATGAGTATGATGAAGTCAACTGGTAAGAAACACATTCTTACTGAAGAAGAGCCCGCTGAGAAGACTGGGGTCAATGCCTCATGGGAGGCAGACGATGCATATGCCAAAGTTTGGCTGTCTGGAACCCTGGCAATTGAGATTGCCAATGATATTCTTCATCAACCCACAACTAAAGCAATGTGGGATATTCTGGCTGCTACATATTCTCAGCAAGGTTTGAAAAACCAAAAGGCGGAACGGGGCGTTTTCCCTGGAGGCGAGGCGAGGAATAGCCTCGAGGCGTAAGCCTCAGTTTGTATAGGGAAATAGTTAAAAAAGTATAATAAATATATTTATTAATGATATATAATATATAGCATATAAAAATAAAAAATATTTATTGATGGCATATAATATATAACAATGTAATATATGATGATATTATGAAGATAAGAACATGAAAAAAAGAATATGTTAATGCCATAAATATTTCTACTAAATTTCTGCCCATCAAAAGGAAATCATTGGCTATAACTATCACTAAAATTTTTTTTTATCAAAAAAGGATTGGTTATAATTGTCATCAAAGATATCCAAGTTGTTGATATAAATCATACGATTTGAATCCTAATCGTATGTTCTACTGAACCAGATGAAGAACGACATGATGTCCCCCCCTGTGCCACCATACCCTACCAGTACAGGGGTCTCGCTGCCCGGTTAGCGAACCTGGGGGGCTAGGGGGGCCCAGGTTGGCCCCCCCTTGCGGGGGTTGCAGGGGGCAATGTCCCCATCCCAAAATTTTTCTTATATGGGTATTCGAATTCGCGCACAGTTTCTTATATGTTTAAGGGTGTAATAGTAAGAGTTTAGTGAAATAATTGGACATGATAATGGTAAATATGTATATGAAAGAGGTCAATTTAAGCATTCATCTTGCATAAATGTATACTCAACAACTAGACCTTTATAAATATATGAAAATACGAAGATGGTTAATTATTTTCTTTAAAAAATGCTTGAAAAAGTTCAAAAACGCCTTATCTAGCGCCTCGCCTCACCGCCTCGCCTCGGCTCGACCGCCTCAAGCATCTGAGGCGCACGCCTCTGCCTGGGGGTCTGAGGCGGTCGCCTCAAGGTGATTTCTCACCGCCCCGTTTCGCCTCGAGCGCCTTTGCGCCTCGAGGCGCGTTTTTTCGAACCATAATTCTCAGGCAAAGAACGAGACGAAGATCCTGCAACTCCAGCATAACATATTTACTATCAAACAGAATGAGCGGCCTTTACTTTCGTTGTACACGTCGTTACATGGGATGTTTGAGAAGCTTTATAGCTTCATGCCCCTCACAGCCACTCCAGAGCAACAAAATACCTATCAAAATGCCACTATGGTGGGTGTTTTCCTTGCTGCCCTTGATCCTGAGTACGAGGCAGGACGTTCCCAGATCTTGGTGGATTCTACTATTCCTCCAATGGATGAAGCTTTTCATAGGCTAAGCCGCATTACTGTCCCCTCGTCTGCTACGAATTCAACAGCCTCCGCCGTGGCGGCCAATCGAGGTCGAGGAGGTCACCATCAGTTCCGTGGTCGTGGACCTCGCGGTAGAGGAGGCCGTGTTCGACCATCATGTACTTTCCGTCATCATCCTGGACATACCGAAGATACATGCTACTCTAAACATGGATTTCCAGCTACTGCACGAGTCGCAGAACAGATTGAGCCTTTAACCGCTTCATCTATGGATCAACGCTTTGATGATCTTGTAGCCCGTCCGAGGGGCATCATTCTTCCATTTGGTCGTGCCGCATCAGCATCTAATTCTGAGAGTCACACCGACGTTGCCGCATCTTCATCCACCATTACATAATGTAGCACCTATGCATTCACTAGCAATAGTGGATCAGATACTTTAGAGTGGATTATGGACTCTGGTGCCAAACATCATCTGTGTGGTGATCAAGGTCTACTTACATGATACAAATAGGTTCCTCCAAGTCGAACAATGGTTATTGCTAATAGAACACATTCCCCAATTACTGTTCAGGGGGAGATTAGACTGACTCCATCCATGCATCTCAAGAATGTGTTACATGCACCTGATTTTTTGATGAATTTGTTATCCATTAGCCAACTTACAAAAGATCTACACTGCCGAGCAATTTTTGATCCATCCTCTTTTGTTTTTCAGGACATCCTTACGGGCAACGTGATTGGGCGTGGCTATGAGCAAGGTGGCCTCTATCGTCTCAGTAAGACTCCATATGCTGGAGCCTCATCTCTACCTGCTGGGTCCATCTCCCCATTACTATGACACCCACGCTTTGGACATCTTCCCCTTCAGAAGCTGCGTCATGTGTTACCTCAGGTTTCACCTCACATGTCTATTCAATGTGAGGCCTGTCAGTTGGGAAAACATCATCGGTCTGCTTTCCCCAGTCGTCAGTGTCGGAGTAGTACCTCCCAAGGTTCGAAATCTCGATTTCGATTTCGTTTCGGTCACCTCCAATACCGAAATTTCGCCGATATTTCGGGAAATTTCGACGATTTCGGTGGAAATTTCGGAAATGGCTTAAAAAGTCATTTTTCGACCATTTTTTTGCAAATTAAGATCTTTCAAGTTATTTACAACAATAAATAGCTCACATATACATAATTTTATCATACATATTGCTCATATACGCCCCTTATATCGCACATATCGGTCATATTGGTCATATCGATCATTTCGCTGTTACGGCTGATTATTGATGATACATATTGGAAATGGATTCATTAAATCCAAGTTCTTAAAACAACAATAGCTAACAAATGCGTACTTATATCACACATATCTCTCATCCATATGTCGTATACCACACATATCGGTCATATCGGTCATTTCATTGTTAAGGCTGATTATTGATTGATACATGTTGGAAATGGATATCATTAAATTCAAGTTCTTAAAACAATAATAGCTAACAAATGCACACATATCTCTCATCCATATGCCTTATATCGCACATATCGGGGCATATCATTGAGCTGACCGATAGATAGAATCGAAATTAAAATAACTAAGTTAAAAATACTTATAAAATATCTTTTTGTTCAGAAAAATAGATGAGTATTTTTATTCTAAAATATAGATAATTATTAATAAGACAACGTTTAGTTCATAGAAATAACGGTCATAGACGCAATTCTAGTGAATTACATATATAATTATAGACTTTTACAGCAAAGATGATATTTTTTAGAAAGATAAAAGACAAAAGGAATGAAGCAAATAAGCTATAGCAGATCTCTAGAATCTATAGAGTTGCGTTCATCTCTTTTTTGTATGCATCCCCCCTGTTGCACCATACCCTACTAGAACGGGGGTCTCGCTGCCCGGTCAGCGAGCCTGGGGGGCTAGGAGGGGCCCAGGTTGGCCCCCCTTGCGGGGGTGCAGGGGGCAGCGCCCCCGTCCCAAATTTTTTTCTAAATCATGATGTATTTTGATATATAGAATTGGTAAATACTAAATAGTTAGTATTAGTAAAATGATTAAAATTAAGATCACATGATTAATATCGTTAATTTACATAGGTATAGGCGAAATTTCGCCCATATCGGTCGAAATCCGAGAAATGTTGAACTGAAAACGTGAATTTCGATCGATATGGGTCGAAATGTCGAAATATCACCGATATTTCGACCCATTTCGGTCGAAATCCGGGAAATCGATATATATAGGTGTTTCGAAAGACTCTCCCTGTCGAAATCGAAATTTCGGCGAAATTTTGCCGAAATTTCGCGAAATTTAAGACCATGGTACCTCCAAGTTCAAGTTATTTCATGTCGATATCTGGGGTCCTAGTCGTGTTCCTGATCATCAGGGACACAGGTTTTATATAGTTATTATGGATGTTTTCTTTCATGTATCGTGGGTATTTCTGTTAAAGAATAAATCTGAAGCGGGAAATATTATCATAAATTTCATCAATGAAGTTCGTAATGTTTTTTCTGCATCTGTGAAAATTGTGAGAAGTGATAATGCCCTGAAATTCTGTACTCATACCCTAACCAATTATTTCTCATCTCAAGGGATTATCCATCAAACATCCCATGCCTATACTTCCCAGCAGAATGGAGTTGCTGAAAGGAAACACCGTTATTTACTCGATGTCACCAAGTCGCTTTTTATACAGAGTAATGCTCCACATTCTTTCTGGGGTGATGCTGTTTTTACGGCATGCTACCTTATTAATCGAATGCCGTCCTCTGTCTTAGGTGAGAAGACTCCATTCTCTATTATTTTTCCTGACAAAGAGTTGTTCTCTCTTACTCGTGTGTTTGGCTCGGTTGCCTTTGTTCACAAGTTGTCTTCTGGGACTGATAAGCTCTCTCCTAGGGCTGCCAAGTGTATCTTTGTCGGGTACTCCAGAACTCAGAAGGGGTACAAGTGTTATGATCCATTGCGAAGGAGGTATTTCGTCAATGCTGATGTCACCTTTTTTGAATCCATTATGTATTTCTCGTCCACAGGTGATCAGCTGGTTCCCTCGGGCACGCCCGAGGCCATATACATGCCACCACCACCATCACCACTAGAACCATTATCATCCCCTACGCCTCCTGTCACGGTGCCTGTTTCACCACTACCATTCCATTATACTCGTAGGCCTGCTTCTGCTCATGGTCACCGCTCATCATCTAGCTCGCTTGAGGTATGTTCTGAAAATATTTCTTTTGATGGATCTGATGATCTTCCGGAGCAGGATGTGTTGCAGAGGCCATCTGAGGAGACAAATGATTTAAATATACATATTGCTCTAAGAAAGCAGAAGCGGAGCTGCGCGTCATATCCTATAACATCTTATGTGTCATTTGATCGTCTAACTGACGAATTCAAGAGTTTTGCCCTTGCATTGTCGGCAGTGGATATTCCACGGAATTATCAAGATGCTCTGAAGGATAGTCGATGGCGCTTGGCCATGGAAGAAGAAATAGCAGCTCTTTAGTCCAGGGGCACCTGACGTCTTGTTCTTGCACCTATTGATGTGTCTACAATTAGCTACAAGTGGGTCTTTACAGTTAAGCAGAATGCAGATGGCAGCATTGACGGATACAAAGCTCGCCTTGTAGCTCGTGGCTTTACACAGACATATGGGGTGGATTATCTTGATACATTCTCACCAGTTGTTCGCCATTCCACCCTACGGATTCTCCTTTCTGTTGCAGTTACTCGTGATTGGCCGCTGTATCAGTTAGATGTGAAGAATGTGTTCCTTTACGGTGACTTACATGAGGAAGTCTACATGCAACAACCACCTGGGTTTGCTGTTGAGGGGGAGAGTCCTACGGTGTGCAGACTTCATAAGGCTATTTATGGCCTTAAGTAGAGCCCCAGAGCTTGGTTCCAGAAGCTCTCAGACCTGTTTGAGAAACAAGGATACAGACGGTCAAATGCTGATCATTCTCTGTTCGTACAGAAGATACCTAGAGGTATTATTACTATTATGGTGTATGTAGATGACATTCTGATTACAGGTAATGATGAACATGGAATCCAGGGGGCAAAAGAAATGCTGGGCTGTGAGTTTGTTACCAAGGACCTTGGGGTTCTGAGATATTTCCTGGGCCTGGAGTTTGCTAGAAATCCTCATGGGTTGGTAATAACCTAGAGGAAATATGCCACTGAACTGTTGAGTGAACAGGAATGCTTGGTTGCCGACCTGCGACTACACCTATGGATCCCAGTATGAGACTATATGATGATGACACTGATGAGGTGGATAAGAGAAGATACAGAGAACTGGTGGGCAAACTTCTCTATGTTACTATTACCTGGCCCGATATCTCCTTTGCTGTAAGTCGAGTAAGCCAGTTCATGGAGCAACCACGTCAGGCACACATGGATGCTATACACATGATACTCAGGTATCTTAAGTCATCTCCAGGTGCGGGCCTATTGTTTAAGAAAGGCAAGGAGGTTACTATATCAGCTTGTGCAGATGCAGACTACGCCGGGTGCCCCAAGGACAGAAAGTCCACCACTGGGTTTGCTGTGTATGTTGGAGATTCTCTAGTCTCATGGAGAAGCAAGAAGCAAACGGTTGTAGCAAGGTCCAGTGCAGAGTCTGAATATAGGGCTATGGCTCAGGTCAGTACTGAAATGATGTGGGTAAAGGCTGTGCTCACAGATCTACATATAGAGGTTCCTCGTCCTATGGCTCTAGAATGTGACAATCATGCAGCTTCATTAATTGCAAATAATCCAGCATTTCACGAGCGGATCAAGCACATTGAGGTCGATTGTCACTTCATACGCGACATGATTCAGAAGGGGTTTATTGTTACATCCCATGTTAGCTCGTTGAATTAGACTGCAGACATTTTTACCTAGGCGTTACTTCGAGGGCCTTTCCAGAAGTGTTTATCCAAGCTGAGCATGATTGATATCTATGCTCCACCTTGAGGGGGAGTGTAGAGATAGATTACTCACTTGTGTACTTTTCTTATATTTTTATTTTTCTGTTGGACTCTTTATGTACCCATAGGCTACTCTCCTATATAAGAGAGCCTAGGCGGATGGAATAAACATACTTTTCTTATTTTCCCAACAATTCTCTCAATTTTATGCATATATTTAACACTTTTAATAATTTTAAGAGCTTAAAAAATTATAGCAAGAGAAGAAAAAATGAAGCAAGTTAAGAATAAAATGTTTGGTACATAGCACGAGCAAATGTTAAAAAACATAACAACATGCCCAAAAAACTAATACAAGTGGAAAATGTGACAAGTGTCACAAGTCAATCGATTCAATCCTCAATGTCATCATCCAAGTCCAACTCATCATCATCATCATCATCATCATCATCATCATCATATTCTTCTATATACTCAAGATGTAACTACTTCTCCACCTCATTCATCGGCGTAACATTGGAGCTTGAAGATGAAGCTCCATTGGCACGGTCACCTCGTTGGCTCCTTCTCGGTTCTAAAATCTCTTCGACACCACTGGCATGTGTTATAGCACCATATGTCAATCCGGAACATGTAAAAAACATCCTCGCCATGAGCATCGACATCTTTGGTCCATTCAGCCATGTGTGCACGATTACGAGTTGAGAGATGATCTCTTTCTTTGTCAACTCGACGTTCCTGCAGGTTGAAATTGAAATGCGCATACACAAGACCATTCGGCTTCGTTTCCAACCTATTTTTCTTCTTGGTATGGATCTGAAGAATCAAAATACAAATTTTAAATTTATATCAATTGCTATTTTGAATCTTACTATTACTAATCAAATTGGCTGGATGGCGTGGAGTCATTATCGAGTCAAATGTACTCTAGTTACGCTCACATCCAGATGATGAAGACGTCATGCTCAAGATCTTGATGGCCATGGCTTTCAATTGAATCATGTCATCTCCATGATTATACCATCAATTAGCTATTGAAATAGATAATGGGTCAATATAACAAAATAAAAATATGATTGACATGAATAGATTACAACGACTGAAAGTTAACTAATAAACAAACACAAAGCTAACCAAACTTACAAGTTACTAATCAACAAACTTGCAAGTTAACCAAACAACAAAAACAAAGCTAATTAAACTCACAAATTGAAGTTACTAATAAGCAAACAAAATCATAAGTTGAAGTTACAAATTAACTAACACAAAGCTAATCAACAACCACAAAAAGGTAAATAACTAACCATCATACAAATCAACAAGATATATCTAAGTTAACAAACATTTAGGGCATAATAAACATACTTCTAACCTTATGTAAGTTAACTAACATGGAAATCAACAAGAAATATCTAAGTTTTACTCCTAAAATAAGCTAACAAGCACACTAACATGCAAATCAACAAGAAATATCTAAGTTAACCAACATTTAAAGAATAATAAAGACAATGTTTATCTTATATAAAATAACCAATATGCATTCATCATGAAAACTAAGTTTTTACTCTTAAAATAGCCTGACAAACTAACTAACATGCAAATTAGTAGAGAAAATCTAAGCAATAACATCTAAGATCAAGCATTATAATATTAAACCAAGCAAGAAAAATAAAAGTTTTTTTTTTGAAAAAAACCCTAACTAAGTTGCCGGAGGTCAAGAACACAGAAGAGGGGCCAACGAAGCATGGATGTATAAGAAAATGTCATCTGGTTGCCGACGATGCGGAGGAGGGGGCGACGACGTGATGAAGCTCGGGAATCGGAGGCTAGAAGGTGGAGCACGGGGGTTCGGTTGGAGGAGAGGTTTTGTGTGTAGGGGGGTCGGGGGGGGTCAGATATGGGGTTAATGTTAGACAGTAAACCCAATCTCACTCTAATCGGGTAATCATGTAGACCTTTATGCAAAAGTCGACCGACTAGTTGCCCGTTTAGTCAGGTCAGCCCGGCTATAGGCCGATTGGGCCTAGTCTAGTCACTAGTCAGGTACCCCCTGACTCGACTAGTCAGCCAAGTTTTACAACATTGCTTGTGATTGTACATGATAGACTTGAGTCCCTGATGCAACACTTCTTTTAGATGAGCTCTTGTAATAATTAGGGTTTTCAGCTAGCCAGTTGGAAGGCAGTGATGTTTTTAGAATAGGAATGGGTTTGGGATTGGGAGTATTAAGTCTAGATGCTGTAAACTGGGTGTTGCTTGCAAAATGGATTTCATCAAATATAGGGCAACAATTCTGAGCTGGTTTACACAATATTGAGGAGTTTCGACGGGTTTCAGCCGGGCTTTCATGGCAGCCATGTCAGATTCAAGGGCCATTTCCTCATACTGGTGATGCACTTTGGGAGAGAAGACGTGTAGAGAGAAAATGGGTAAGTATCACAAAACTTTAGATAATTTGTTGGTGATGCACCGTTTCTTCATATTCATACATCATGTATGCATATATGGAATATAAGATGTATAAAAAATTAATAAAATCAAAACGAGTTATCGAGTTGAGTTAGCAAGTTGAGCACGACTCAACTTGAAGTTGGTCGATAACTTTAGTGAGACATTTATCCTACTCATACTCGGACTCAATAGCTTTTCGAGCTTGGTTCACGAGCTTTTACCGAGCCGAGTCCTAGTCGGGCTCATCATGCCCGAGCTTTCCTAAAACCTCTAGTCAAAATCCTTTAGGTTTCTTGGTTTTTGTAATTATGATTTGAACGTATGAATATAAAGTTTTTTTTGGGTGTACGTCTTTACGATGTCTGAACCTTTTTTTTCCAGTTTTGTAACATTTAGCCTATTGGACCGAATATTTGGTTCGACTATAAGGTGTGGTGGGATGACGAACTGAATTAATATTTCGTTAATATTTAGTCCAACTGAATAATTAGTCTGGCTAGTCGGTTGACTATTGGTTGAATGCTGGATTTTTATTTTTATTATCAATGGTTGCAGTTTATCCAGATATCACCAACCATGTTAAATCTCCATCTCATTTTCCTTATAACCATTATTTTATTTGAAAGGTGGAGTGCACCTTTGATGGAAGCAATGGTGAAGGAATCAAGGTGAAGATTGGCGACGATAACATTCAGAAGAGAGATTCCTTTAGATATCTGGGATCTATTCTGCAACATGATGGGGAAATTGATGGAGTTGTTACTAATAGAATAAATGCAGGCTGGCTAAAGTGGAGAGGAGCCTCTGCTGTTCTCTGTGATAAGAAAATTCCTTTAAAGATTAAAGGAAAGTTTTACAAAGCAGCCGTGAGACCTGCTATGCTTTATGGATCTGAATGTTGGCCTGTGAACCATAGACATGTGCAGAGAATGAATGTAGCAGAAATGAAAATGCTAAGGTGGATGTGTAGACACACACGTAAAGATCGGATTCGGAATGATGCAATCAGAAAGAAAGTTGGCGTAGCTTTGATCGAGGATAAGATGCGAGAAAATCGCTTAAGATGGTTTGGACATTTGCAAAGAAGATCAGCTGATGCACCAGTTAGGAGATGCGAGTGTTGGGATGTTGAGCCAGCTAAGAGAGGGCGAGGACGGCCCAAGAAGTGTTGGAAAGAGACCATACGAAGGGATCTTAGTTTTGTGGATGTAAGCCCAGGATTGGCCTAAGATAGATCTGAATGGAGGCGAAGAATCCATGTAGCCGACCCTACTTAATTGTGGGAAAAAGGCTTTGTTGTTGTTGTATTATGAATTATCTCTGTTTTTGGAATTAAACCCACTAATTTGTTTATATTAACTTTGTCTTAAATTCAATTGATGCTTTTATCTTCTTAACTGACGATTATATATAAATATAAAAGAATATATTTTAGGGAGCTTTCGGATCTTGTCATTTTAGAGGTGGTAGATTCGTACTATTTAAGACGATGCTAGCAACATTCCTTTATGCTTTCTGTCCACCTGAATTCTCCCAATGGGGACCTGTCGGCGAATTGAATCATGTAGGTTTCTCTGGTGTTCATCTGATGACAATGTTAAGGGAGTACATATGGTGAATGGGTCACTGCGATGCTTCCTATGGATCATAGGTGTCTTGCGGTTTGCAAATTGGATAAACAAAGCTCTCCCGCTAAGTGGCAGCTAGATTGTGGGGAAATGGGATGGATCTTGCTTGCCACTCAATAAGATGCATTTAAGACCTTCCAACCAATCCTTCCATTCTCTAGCGCTTCAACCACGTGCCGACGACCTTTGTGAAAGGACTTTGTATGGTTTTTCCTGACTTGCCCTCTTTTGTGTGCTCAATGGCGGGTGATGGAATGTGTTTCAATATCGGGGTTGATAACTGGACGGAGGAGGGTCCTTTGAACACTAGATTTCCTCAGGTTTTTTTTTCTAGTTGCGGATAGCGGTTATCTGTTTGTGAGGCGTATGTCGACAATCATTGGTTGTCAAATTCAGGTTTTCCGAGCAATGTATTGAAGATTTTATTTTTTTGAAAGAATATAGGTGCATGCCCAAAAGCTTCACCATTTATCATAAAAAATATTACAATCCTATTACATGTACAATATAAAGAAACTTATTTATAAGTTCCAACTCTCAATCAGTGCCTTAGCATGCACCACCACATTTTCACTGTATAAACGATTCTGGCGAAACACCACTCCATTTCTAGCCAACCACAATGTCCGAATCATTGCCACATATCCTAATCTCTCACTCTCCGTGCAAGTTCAATCTGCTCCAAAGGAACTCCATAAATTAGGGACACTGTTTGTAAGCACTACATGATTCTCAAAAAGGTTTCAGGCCTGGCGGAGCTCCCATAAACGAAGAATCGGTGAACAACATCCTACACGTCCACCAAACACCTTTGGCTTGCCGTGTTTGTTGCCTGAACAAAGCACACAAATTTGACTCATGTCAACAATCTTCCCCTCCCGAATAGCTAATGGAATACCTTTACACGAGTTGGAATCTTCGACTTCCGTTTCCGCATGCAATCCGCCACATAACCCCCTGGGCCAAAGGTTATAGGGCCCTTCAAGGCTTTGTAAGCCTTCCCAATCGAAAAGGAACCTTTGCGTCAGATCTAGCAGTCACGTCCATCATTGGGCCTTGCCACACTCTCCAGCTCCTCGAGTAACACCATAAGGTCCTCTAGTTTTTGGTCTGAGAGCTCAGATCTAAATTGCGGAAAAAAGGAATGCCCTTCCCAAGCCTCCACCATCGAGCAGTTCTGGTTTTTCACCTACGTGTTTAGACGCGAGAACCTCGGCACAGTCCCGCCATCACTCCAATCGTCCTTGCATAATCAAAAACTTGTGCCGTCCCCAACGATAGGTCTCATGAATGGGAAGATCTCCTACACCACATTGCAAATGCCTCTCCAAAAGTACGAAGGTGCAAAACCAAGGTCATCGAGAACAGGAAAAGAGAAACCCAACTTGTAGATCCTCCGGATCAAGATGTAGACCAAGCTGTTGCGGTCACCCTAGATGCGGGCGACCCACTTACTGGGTAAGGCCTTATTCATCTTCTCTAGTCGAAGACTTTATCTGGCCGACCGACTTCTTTTTTGGGTTTATGAGTCCGTCTACGGGGGTGAGATCATTGGATTTGGTTGGAATGATTATTCTTTGTTAAGAAGGCTTATTGTGCACTCACGACTTCATGCAATGTCCAACAACGAGTCAACGAACGAGGTTGTAAGTTTGCTCGAGTCCTTCGGATTCCCATAAAGGTAAAATTCTTCATGTGAGGGGACCTTGATCAGAACGAACATCAACTTCTTGTTCCGAAGGGGATACTAAATGCCTTTTGTGCGGTTTGCTATATGAAGATATCACTCATCTTTTCTACTCTTGCACTTGCCCTCTCTAGGTTAATGATTCGGTTGGCATTGCTCGGATTGATATATCTTTTCATCTTAATTTTCGGGAAAGCTTAGTCACAATTAATTCATACCTACTGCGGAACTGTGGGGATCGATATCTATTCTGTGGGCTATCTGGTGGACATGCAATAATGTTATTTTAGAGTCGTGTGGTTTTTTGTTGCGAACGTAATTCACTTAGCTAGATCTCTCCTCGAGGCTTGGTAGATTGAGTTTAATTGCTTTTTTATTGTGTATTATATGGGTGGGCACCATATCGAGTGCTTCATCGTTTTTTGATTAAAAAAGAATATATGTATTTTATATAATTAATTTAGTTTAGATAGTAAAAAAGTATACAAACGAATAATTTTGAATAGTCATTCAAAAATCTCGTTTATCCTTTATTTAATGACTCCTTTGGCTGAATACAGAATCTGACTTTTGCAACATTGCCTTTTTCATTCATAAAATGCAGGAGAGTGTTAGAGTTATATTTGGATAGATAATTGGATCCCTTCAAGACCCATCCACATTAATATTCAGTTCCACATTGCTTACTGGTGAGACTTATGTGTTGATGTGATTTTATATAAATAGTTTCAAATTTCTTGTATCCCTCGAAGATCATTATCAAAATTCAATCCCATTGTGTCTTTCACATAGTAGTTACCATGACTGTTATACTTTATTTAGGAATAAAATGAATAGACAAAAATACCATTTGAAATTACCCCATTGCCCATCCCCTTCCTCGGGCACCCTCTCTCATTCCCTTGTTCACCTCCATGGGCAACAAGCCCACCCATTCCCCTTCAATGATATTTTCTTCAACTCCCTCCACTGGAATGTCTATCATTGACCTTCCACTCAAGGAAGACACGATCGATCCTTATAAGCCTCCTCCTTGTGATTGCATCCTTCTACGTCGGAACCCTACTTGACGGCTCCTCTATTTTTGAGTTCACAATTTCACATACTATAATGTCCTTACCTTGAGTGGTTTCGACCTCTTTCATTGGATCTCAGTTAGTGGTTACGATCCCTTTCATTGTAACTCAGTTTTCTTTTCATCCTGTTGATGCATGGCACGTGGAGTCTTATTTCATCTCCAGTTGGCGCACCATTGTTGGGTGCAAGTGGATTTTCACTGTGAAGCACCATGTAGTTGGTAGTGTGGATTGCTACAAGGCGAGACTTGTGGCACGTGGGTTCACCCGGATATTTGGGGTTGACTATCGGTATACTTTTTCTCTAGTTGTCCGACATCCTACTTCGAGTAATAGAGTATCCTTTTGTTTGTTGCTGTGGCACGAGCTTTGCCCCTCTATCAGATTGATGTGAAGAATACTTTTCTATAGGTAATCTACAAGAGGAGGTCTACATGCAACAACCACCTAGGCTCGCTGTTGAGGGGGAGTGTCAGAAGGTGTGCATGCTACATAAGGCTATTTATGGCCTTAAACAGAGTCAAAGAGCATGGTTTCAGAAGCTCTTGCACTTGATAGAGCAACATGGATTTGTGCGATCGACTGCTGATCACTCTTTGTTTGTGCACATGACTCAGAGAGGTACAATTGTTATTCGTGTTTATGCTGATGATATCATTATTACAAGGGATGACAGGCAGGACATTCATGTTGCCAAAGATTTCTTAGATTAGCAGTTTATGACCAAGGACCTTGGTAGTTTACGCTACTTCCTTGGACTGGAGTTTGCCAGGAACCAACGAGGTCTTTGTTGGAAATGCGAGCCCACGGCGAGCCATTATGCAATAAATGTTATTGCACATATCATTCCCTGATCTGAAATGAAGAATGAATAATTTGTATAATAGGTCCCTTAGTACAATTAGGGTTATGTACCATGGCCATCTTAATAATCATACAGCTGTTGATTCAACTATTGAATCATAGAGGCTGGTGCTTGGATGAATATCTAAAGAGTTAGATTGAGGACTCATCAAGCACCGTCAAATGATTGTTAAGAGATGATCTCCAGCCTGAGTAGGAGATGGCAATCCTTATCTCTGAAGGCTGATATCTGACCGACCTCTTGATGCAGGTCCTCTGCATAGGAATAGAGATTCGGAGGTGTCAGATTAGTTAGGTCAAAGAGTTGACTTAACGAGATCGAGATAACCAAAGTCCTATATCATATGCTGTCATGATATAGGCACGCATCCTCTGACCGGAGACAGATGTGTTGCTATATGTCCAAGTATGTACATTTGGCAGACCAATAGGTTGATGACCTAATCAAGGTCTATACACCGGCGCGCTGGTGTGCATATTAGGGCATATGAGTAATACGATCTCTCAAAGGGATCATACAGGTTCAGTTACTGAACCGGAAGACATGAGCTCACTCATGAGATATTGGGAAGAATCAAATTCCATGCGCATGGTCGTCTCGCTTTGGAAGCTTGACTGAATTTGTAGGTTTGATATATACTTTTAGTATATGATCAAGACCTAGGTATGATGTACACTTTTGGAAAGTGTATGATCGATACCAACTCCCAATGATCGAATGAGAAACTTACTGATAAAACCATGAAGTAGACAGTATAAAGTTGATCCGATACTTCGGGTTTAGTCTAAGTCTTCCAGTATGCAGGATGTACAGGTATTGGGAATACCTGAGGGTGATTTGATCATAAACGATTGTATAACCATGACGCTTCCATTCCTAGGGAGTGATGAAACGGGTATGGATTTTAGTGACTCCTCTCAGTAGAGAAGTGATCTGATCTTGGTCCAAGTGTTGGACATTGATCTGAATGTGATTCAGATACAATGAGAAGATTAGATTTACGGTCTTGATTTAATCAAGCATCTATGGGAGGCCCGCGATCTGGATTTGAGATATGATCTCAATATCCATGTCACTATACGTGGAACAATACAATCGCCCTGTCCTTATCTCCAAGTATCTGCGGAGAGATTGCATTATTCTTAAAGGGTTCAAGAATAATTCCATACGATCTAAGCAATGAAGAAATAATGATTAAATGTGATTTAATCATCTTGAATGTGTGAAGAAATTATCCAATTTAATTAGATGTGATTTAATTAATGTGGATAAGAATAATGTGGATAGAAATATCCAATTATTCATAATATAGTATAAATGTGATTTATAATGTATTAGAGAGAGCTAATTATAATTTATATGTGTTGATTAATTATTATGTGTATTGGATACACATTGTGTAATTAATTAACAATATGAATTATGTGTTGTTTTGGGTTGTGAATATGATTCACAATTTTTTCCATGGCAAGAATGCAATATTCTCAAAGATAATTGTGAATTATTTTTTGGAGAATAAAACCCAATAAAATTGTTGCAAATAAATAAGAGAGAATATCAAGGAGATATGCAATCTCATGGGAATCCATGAGATTGCCTCCATGGACTCCCATAGTGGGCGGCACACCACTCCTATATGGAATGGGTGGCCGTCCAACATGGAAGGTGCATGGAGATGAAATCTCCATGCACATTCTCTCCTTATTTGTTGGGTTTATTTAGGACTAAATTATATTTGATTTTTTCAAATATATTTTAAACCTAAATTTGTTGCTTTTGACAACAACAATCTTGGCCATTGGATTGACACAAATCAATCTCACCCATTGATTTTATGTGTCCCATGGATTGAGATCCATGAATCCCAAAACCCTATAAATAGAGAGGCATACTATGCTCTCTAAGGACTTTGCAATATTGGAGCTCTCTCTCTCTCTTTCTTCTCTACACACGTCAGCCCTCTCTCCCTCTAATTGGTGGCCGACCACCAAACCCTAGAGGAGAGAACCGTCGTCGCCTTCGCCACCGCGCCGCCGCTTCGACGTTCTTCGGTTCTCCGTCTTCTTGGAGAGTTCCTCTCACGAAGGAGACGTTTGATCTCGTGCGACGAGATCAGGAGCAACCATGCTTGGATCATCTTCTTGGATTGCGAGGACAACGCGGTTCATCCCCGCGCTCGCAAGCGGTCTCGCCGACGATCGGACTTGAGACAGGAGGTCTCTTCTCTCAGAGACTCGATCAACCACGCTTCAAGAGGTATTGCATTATACTTGTTGTGGTTATAGATGAAACGATCTGAGAATGGTTTTCGGATCATGTGGTTTCATCGAATAAAAAATTTTTAAATTCCGCTGCACCGAACAACTAGTGCGACTAGTAGTTCTTCGTCGTATCCGATACGACGATCACGCTTCCGTGATGCGCTTGAGGATTAATTCCATATCCTTCAAGTGGTATCAGAGCCAGGTCGGTGGTTTTGGATACGATCCATAAACCGAGGACGACTTGGGTTCATTAGGGTTTGCGAAAGTTTTCTTGCATTTCATTTTCGCATCTCTGTTTTGATATTATTTTCGGCACTGTTTAAATTGTTTAAACACGAAAATAATAATTGGATTTTGTTCCCCATTAAATAAGGAAACCGTAGGATCTGAGTTTGCGTGATTTCGATTCCGTTTGCTCTAGATATGCTCATTTTAGTGAACATGTATCCACTGTTTCGGGGACTGCGGATCATGACGTAATTAAGATGTTAATTGCGGATTTGAAACGCCTTGAAATGCGTGCAAATCTCTTGGGTTCTGTTGTAAATCAAGTTAGCAAACTTTAGAAATTTATTTTGCTTAATTTGGATTTAAATTGATTTAGATATGGTATTTTTAGTAAGTGAGGGTCACTGCTGAAAATACTTTCCTAATCAAGAACCTAGTGATTGTCATTTAACTAATTAGTGAAATTAAATTGTTTAATTTCCTGGAATAATTATGCATAAATATTTGTGAAATATTTAATGATAATTATGTCCTTAAATGACTTTGCCCTAACCAACAAATGATTAGATGTGATCTAGATCAAGATTGGTTACATGATCTACATGATCAACATTCCAACAAACATGTTGCTTGAATAGGACTTGGGATTTGTTTAGCAAATCTCATTATAATGTCAATCAAAAATGTTTTGATTATTACTATATGGTACAATTTCGGTTGAAGAACCGATGATCATCTCAAGTACAAATTAATCAATTTGGCATTATCCTTTCCCGAGGCGGATATGGTGCCTAGTCGGAGAGCATTGGGGTTGCGGGTTGCAACGTATGTGGTCCGTCCCACTCTCGTCGGTACTGGCCATGACAGCGGGTAGGGCCGGGATAATGTCCGAGGGATTAAGATGTATTTTTCTAATTATTAAAATTCGAAATAATACGTATTTGAGATAATACCATTATTCAAGTAACTATTAAAATGTTTGTTGGATATTAATTGGATCATTAATTTAATATGATTAGATTAATTGGAATCCAATTAAGATTGAAATACTCTAATATTATTAGAGTTAATAATTCCCTTGGAAGAATTAATTATGTGAATGTGATTCACGATAATTAATTAAAATTTGAATATGAGGTGGAGGATCACATAAGTGACATCCATGGTCTCCCGTCAAGGCGAAGGGTTCCGTCGCCAGGGATTGTATGTGGGAGACGCCTGTCCGAAGTGACAGCTCCTGTATGCAAGCGCATCTGGATCGGACTCTTTGCTTCTCGAAAGAGTAAGGCCGTATACGTAGTGACCCCAATATCGGATCCTCATATTATTGGGGCGATATTGGATTGCGTATAGCGAGTACTATTCCTGTTGACGGTTGGTTCAATTAACGACGGGTCAACATCGCCTTAGGGGTGGTGGGCTCGGGTGTTAAAGACCGAATTGGGAGATGCAAGTTGGACTTGCAAAGCGGAATGTGTTCCCGCTTCTTTTTATCCGAGTTGCAGATTCTCATATTATTGGGATGTAACAAAGATAAGGAAGGAGATCCCAGATCTTGTTGAGATATAATGGTAAGTATATCTCTTACATTGAAAGTGATTAAGGGAATGAACTTTCAATGTTGACATGGCAAGACAACTTTGATATAAAAATTCCTAAATCAAAGTAAAATATAAATTTATATATTTATGCAAATTTCTTATTTCAGATAATCCTTCATTAAAACCCACTCAATGATATACTCAATAATAACCAGTAAAATATCATGGATTGGACTCATGATCCAGATATTGTACTTGCAATTGGACACATAATGTATGTGGTTGCAATGTGCAAGTTTCCTCATAATATTGAGGAATGACAATTAAATAGATGATAGGACTACAACCCTAGGGTTTGTATGTCTCTAAAGTCTTGGTATCATCAAATGTACTTTGGAAGTGACATGTTGATGATGATCATAATTGTCATATAATCCTTATAAAATCTAAGAAGATATTATGGCATACATATGTGCTCTTGACATTTATCATGAATGACATGGTTCACTGCATCATGCAGAATGGTGGCTCTGTAAAGAGATGATGTATTCAAATTGTTTGAGTACCTACCTGAACCTTTGTTTTTAAGAGTTTAAATGGATGTAGATGATGAGTGTCATCATTCTACTGTTTATACTCTAGTTATCCATGAAGCTTCATAATATTCATATTGTATGAATTTAATGAAGCATGTATAAATGTTGAACAACTCTTACTTTAAATTCTTTTGAATTTAAAATAAGAGATCCTCTGTCTTGAGCAATGATTGCTTATAGATAAAGGGAGCGCAGTGGAAGCATGGGTTGGACCCAAGAAAGAAGGAAAGTCAAAGAGTTGACTGGACTTCTATGACTTCCATATGACATCCAAAGAGTTGGATGAATGCCAATACTGCAATAAGTTGATGTGTTGATAGTATGACTATCAAGTCTGTTTAGAATCCTTAGAAAAGGACTCGGATGGAGCATCAGAGTAATCTACATAAATCATTGATATTGACTTACTTATTGAATAAGATAAAGTCAAATAATTGTATCTCAATCTTCTGATGACATTTGCAATGGGTTGCATATGTTTTAGAAGACTGGAAAATTTGATCTTAAAGGTTTATAGTTATCCACGTGAGTATTGATGCAACTGTTGCAACAATCTCTGTTGGATTAATAGACTTGTTAATTTCAGTGGGAGAGCCCTTAGTCTTAGAGAATGTCTCTGTGACCTAGATATTAGAATACACTCATTGTTTATTTCTAAATGTTGGAAATAAACATGAATTCTGAGATAGAACTATCATAAAGAGTTATGATGGATATATTTCAGATAGTAATCTAAAATCTGGTGGACTCCACTAAATTAGAAAAATTAATGAATGGTTCATTAATATTTCTAAATACTGAATTAAAACCTCTGTAAGATCAATAGGAGGATGAAGATCGTTTGACAATGATCTAGCATCGAGCCTTGGACATTTCTTTATTGATTTGATCAATAGACTAGTAAGAGATGAAACTTTAGAATGTCTAAAATTTCAAAAGTTACATACTTATGAATATTGTATTCAAAGTAAAAATGTCCAATACACCCTTCTTCGGGAATGGTGTAAGATGCCAAGGTATTCAGGATCTCATACATATTGATGTATGCGGATCATCTATATCATAGTAAACATTGTGGATATGTGATATCTATTGATGATTATGTATGATATGAGATTTCTTCTCTTCATCTAAGAAACCTTTGAAATGTTCAAAGATTTCATTAATTTTGATTTAGAACCAAAGTTTGAAGGAAGATAAAATGAATTTGATCTAATCTAGGTAGCAAGTACCTACTAGATAAATTCGAAGAATACCTTATGGAGATATGAATATCATTTCTATCTCAATCCTCCTAACACACCTTAACTCAAAAGAGTTATAGGTAGATACAATTGGATCATGTGTGACATGATCTTATCAATGTTGAATTTTAGCATAATTATCCCTTAGTTTCCAGGTATATATGTGTAGTAGAGACTACAATGTATATCCTTAATAAGGTTCCATGTATGTTGGAATCTAGCACTTGAGAGTGTTGCTTCATTAGGAAAATAAAGGATGGTATTGGATACCTACTTTATGACCTTGAGATTCTTAAAATATCTCATCTCCGAGAATATGATTCTTAGAGGTTGAGACTCTTGAGAATCAAGATGAAAATGAAGTGTAGGAACTCATTTATAATGAGACTCCTGAAATTGGAAACTAAAAGGACAATTAAAGATAAAACATTAATACCTCTTCAAATGAGTTTGAGGATGGATTCCATGTGTTAGAGAAATCTGACAATGATCGAACTTCATGTGATGAAGTTTCTGAAGATCATAGCATGGATAGATGGATAGCAATAAAAGTCTAATGTAGACTTCATATACAAGTGTTGTATATGGACCCTTGAGGATCCCCCTATATGGGTAAGACCTGTAAAGGTGTAAATGGATCTTCAAGAGACAGGGAACCTGATGAGAAGGTAGAGATCTTCAAAGCACGGTTCGTAGCCATAAGCTACACACTGGAAGAGAAGACATTGCTTGCAATGAGACTTGCTCTTCGGTGACCATGCTTAAAACCGTCAGAATATTGCTAACCTTAGCTACACAACTTGACTATTGCATCTTCAAGATGTAAGTCAATATTGCATTCCTCTACGAATACCTCTTTGAGGATATTCACATGAAGTAGCCCCAGGGCTTCATGGTTAAGGAAAGCAAGGTGTGCAAGCTAAAGAATCCATCTATGGACTCAGATAAGCTTCTTAAAGTTGGATCATAAGATTTGATGAAATTATAAATGTTATGATTTCAGATAGAATCTTGATGAACCATATGAAGCTTAGTGGGAGTGCTTTTGTGTTCATCGTGCTAAATGTAGATGATATCCTAATCATTTGAAAATGATATAAGGATAATAATTAGTGTTTTATAATCTGGTTGTTCCATAACTTGAAATATGATTTCAAAGATGCCTCTCAGATCTTAGTTCTGAAGTAGTTCAGAAGCAAAGAGAAGAGGATAATGGGACTGTCACATTTATAGTACATCTTGAACATATTCCATTTTATGGAAAATTCCAGTAATGGCTTCCATCCCTTAAGATATGGTACTAACCTATCTAAAGGGATAGCACCTCAAAGAGTTGAGGAAGTGAATGCTAGAACTACTTGCCTTTGGGCATCAGTTCTGAGAAGTCGGGTGTATGATAGATGTGTACAAAAGCCAGATGGCTGCCATGCAGTGGGAGTAGTAAACTGTTACTAATCCTACTATGGAAATAAAACACTTGGTTGCAGTAACAACAAAATCTTCATAGATGACAAGATTTTTGAGATAGTGATCTCAGAGTCTTATCTTCAAAAACTTAAGACTTTATAGATAGAGATCTAAAAGGTCTTAACTGTGGATACCTTAAGAGATAGTGATCTCCAGGAATAAGGATATTCTGATAAGGATTATGGAAATACTGGTTATGATAATTGTTAAGCTGTAGTGTCAAAGACACTGTAACTAACTAGATTGAGTATTGGTTGCATAAGATGCAACATTCGCATTGGATGCGAGCACTGTTACTGGGGATATGCATGTACCGTAAAAGGACTTGGCGTAGTCTCGCGGGAACAGAGTGACTGATCAGCTTACCTAGCTATTTTCCAAATAGTCTATGATTGTCACATGAGTGCGGGTTTAAATGATTAGCCCATTAATGGCTCTTTGGGCTAGTGGGAGATTGTTGGAAATGCGAGCCCACGGCGAGCCATTATGCAATAAATGTTATTGCACATATCATTCCCTGATCTGAAATGAAGAATGAATAATTTGTATAATAGGTCCCTTAGTACAATTAGGGTTATGTACCATGGCCATCTTAATAATCATACAGCTGTTGATTCAACTATTGAATCATAGAGGCTGGTGCTTGGATGAATATCTAAAGAGTTAGATTGAGGACTCATCAAGCACCGTCAAATGATTGTTAAGAGATGATCTCCAGCCTGAGTAGGAGATGGCAATCCTTATCTCTGAAGGCTGATATCTGACCGACCTCTTGATGCAGGTCCTCTGCATAGGAATAGAGATTCGGAGGTGTCAGATTAGTTAGGTCAAAGAGTTGACTTAACGAGATCGAGATAACCAAAGTCCTATATCATATGCTGTCATGATATAGGCACGCATCCTCTGACCGGAGACAGATGTGTTGCTATATGTCCAAGTATGTACATTTGGCAGACCAATAGGTTGATGACCTAATCAAGGTCTATACACCGGCGCGCTGGTGTGCATATTAGGGCATATGAGTAATACGATCTCTCAAAGGGATCATACAGGTTCAGTTACTGAACCGGAAGACATGAGCTCACTCATGAGATATTGGGAAGAATCAAATTCCATGCGTATGGTCGTCTCGCTTTGGAAGCTTGACTGAATTTGTAGGTTTGATATATACTTTTAGTATATGATCAAGACCTAGGTATGATGTACACTTTTGGAAAGTGTATGATCGATACCAACTCCCAATGATCGAATGAGAAACTTACTGATAAAACCATGAAGTAGACAGTATAAAGTTGATCCGATACTTCGGGTTTAGTCTAAGTCTTCCAGTATGCAGGATGTACAGGTATTGGGAATACCTGAGGGTGATTTGATCATAAACGATTGTATAACCATGACGCTTCCATTCCTAGGGAGTGATGAAACGGGTATGGATTTTAGTGACTCCTCTCAGTAGAGAAGTGATCTGATCTTGGTCCAAGTGTTGGACATTGATCTGAATGTGATTCAGATACAATGAGAAGATTAGATTTACGGTCTTGATTTAATCAAGCATCTATGGGAGGCCCGCGATCTGGATTTGAGATATGATCTCAATATCCATGTCACTATACGTGGAACAATACAATCGCCCTGTCCTTATCTCCAAGTATCTGCGGAGAGATTGCATTATTCTTAAAGGGTTCAAGAATAATTCCATACGATCTAAGCAATGAAGAAATAATGATTAAATGTGATTTAATCATCTTGAATGTGTGAAGAAATTATCCAATTTAATTAGATGTGATTTAATTAATGTGGATAAGAATAATGTGGATAGAAATATCCAATTATTCATAATATAGTATAAATGTGATTTATAATGTATTAGAGAGAGCTAATTATAATTTATATGTGTTGATTAATTATTATGTGTATTGGATACACATTGTGTAATTAATTAACAATATGAATTATGTGTTGTTTTGGGTTGTGAATATGATTCACAATTTTTTCCATGGCAAGAATGCAATATTCTCAAAGATAATTGTGAATTATTTTTTGGAGAATAAAACCCAATAAAATTGTTGCAAATAAATAAGAGAGAATATCAAGGAGATATGCAATCTCATGGGAATCCATGAGATTGCCTCCATGGACTCCCATAGTGGGCGGCATACCACTCCTATATGGAATGGGTGGCCGTCCAACATGGAAGGTGCATGGAGATGAAATCTCCATGCACATTCTCTCCTTATTTGTTGGGTTTATTTAGGACTAAATTATATTTGATTTTTTCAAATATATTTTAAACCTAAATTTGTTGCTTTTGACAACAACAATCTTGGCCATTGGATTGACACAAATCAATCTCACCCATTGATTTTATGTGTCCCATGGATTGAGATCCATGAATCCCAAAACCCTATATATAGAGAGGCATACTATGCTCTCTAAGGACTTTGCAATATTGGAGCTCTCTCTCTCTCTCTCTCTTTCTTCTCTACACACGTCAACCCTCTCTCCCTCTAATTGGTGGCCGACCACCAAACCCTAGAGGAGAGAACCGTCGTCGCCTTCGCCACCGCGCCGCCGCTTCGACGTTCTTCGGTTCTCCGTCTTCTTGGAGAGTTCCTCTCACGAAGGAGACGTTTGATCTCGTGCGACGAGATCAGGAGCAACCATGCTTGGATCATCTTCTTGGATTGCGAGGACAACGCGGTTCATCCCCGCGCTCGCAAGCGGTCTCGCCGACGATCGGACTTGAGACAGGAGGTCTCTTCTCTCAGAGACTCGATCAACCACGCTTCAAGAGATATTGCATTATACTTGTTGTGGTTATAGATGAAACGATCTGAGAATGGTTTTCGGATCATGTGGTTTCATCGAATAAAAAATTTTTAAATTCCGCTGCACCGAACAACTAGTGCGACTAGTAGTTCTTCGTCGTATCCGATACGACGATCACGCTTCCGTGATGCGCTTGAGGATTAATTCCATATCCTTCAGTCTTGTGATGTCCCAGAGGTAGTACATTACATATCTTGTTTCTGAGATTTGCATGGCAGATTGCAGACATGCCACTACTCCTATGGACCTGAGCATGATGCTCTGCGATGTTGATACTGAGGAGGTCGACAAGAGGATGTACATGGACCTTTTTAGCAAGATCCTGTACGCGACCATTACCAGGATAGATATATCCTTTGCCTTGAGGAAAGTGAGTCCGTTTATGGAGCATCCCATCCATGCACATATGGATGCAGTCCATATGATTCTGAGGTATTTGAAGGCATCACCTGACACTATACTTCTATTCACTAGAGGTACATCCCTTTCAGTTACAACATGTGTAAATGCATATTTTGCTGGGTGTCCCAAGGACAAGAAGTCTACTTTAGGCTTTGCACTGCTCACATGGAATTCCTTGGTATCTTGGAAGAGCAAGAAGCAGACCATGGTTGTTGGATCTAGTGCTGAGTCAGAATACATGGCTATGATGTATGCTAGCACAGAGATGATGTAGGTCAGATATGTTCTTACTGACCTGACTATCGAGGTGCCTCTTCCCATGCGCCTCCTATGCGACAACAATGCTGCTCTTTTCATTGCAAAAAATCCCGCCTTCCATGAGAGGACCAAACACATATACGTGGATTGTCACTACACTTATGACATGATACAAGAAGGTCTCATCGCCACTACTCATGTCAGCTCTGGAGACCAGACAATAGATGTACTTACCAAGGCCTTTGCCATAGGGCCTTACCAGAGATGCTACTCCAAGCTAAGCCTGATTGATATCTACGCTCCAACTCGAGGGGAAGTGTTGAGATATTAGTTATCTTTTATAGTGTTTATGTAATTTATATTTTCTTTGTCTTCTTCATGTAAGTTGCCCATCATGTTTCTGTCCTATATAAGAGAACTTTAGAGCCTCATCAATAAAGCAATTCATTCTTTCGTTTCTACTCATCCCATAAAGGAATGTTGGGATTTTTGAATCTACGGATGTCGATGATGGCTTTGGGATAGGAAATTAGAGCAATGCAGTTTGGGGGGTGAAGATGGATATATTTGAAGCAAATGTTGATTGTTTTTTTTATTGAAAGGTGGGATTTTTGTGTTGACAGTATTTGTCCATGGTTGGGACTTGGGACGGATGATTAGTGCAATGAAGTCTTCCTCACGAGCTCATTTTATTTCTAAACACGTGCTATTCAGGACTTCCCGTTTTATCTACTGGTATAAAACTGCAACTATTGGTTCCTAGGTGGAAGGATTTGATTATGTATCAATGTCTAGAGTAGGCAATCATGGCAATGGACTTGCCAAACAAGTTAGTTTTTTTTTGCATGTTCACATTGCCAACCTTCTTTTATAAGATCTTTACATCCATAATCCATAACCCTCCGTACTATAATAATTACATGCAGAACCCTACATAATTCTGAATTTCACGTAGATTCATGAATACTCACTTCTATTTACACGTATGACCCAATGTTATATGACTCCACTAACAATGTTATATGACTCCACTAACAAAACCATTCACGCGAGTTAATCTAACTAAACTGAATTCAATGGCAGAGATTTATTCCATTTTCATTTTAATATCCCCTAGACCTCCTCCCTCCTCGATTCTTCTCCTCCGACCCCTCCTCCGACCTCCCCTCTTTCCCTTCCTTCTTCCCGCAACACCTCTCCCTTCCCAATCCTCCACCGTCACTCCCACAACACTTATCTCCTCCCCTCCCATGTCATACTTCGCCCATGCCTCCTCTTCTGACTATCGCCATTTACGGGATTCAACACACATTAGGCTAGGTGGCAGATGCAGGCGGTGGATTGATGCTTGGCATGTAGAATGTTATGGTGAAGAGATGATGATGGTGGTGGTTCCATCGCACAAAAGATGGAGGGTCCTAGACGATGGTTGGGAGCAATTGAGTTTACACCCAGGTTTCACTAGGGTTGCTGTGTATCATGCAGTTACTGCAGCCAAGTCCCACCTCGAGCCTTGACTCCTTGTAGCCGAGTACACCAATGACACCTACACGTCCTCAATCCTGGACCACTATGTACTCTTCTGGGAGCTCACAAACACCACTATACTCTTTATCGAGGCCTTGATGGACCCTGTGGTGATGTTAGCATGCTGTGAGGCAGTGGAAGAGGCCTTAGACTTGATGTACTGGAGGTGCTGGAGTGCTACCAACTAGTGGGGATCATGGTAGTGGGTGCTGGTGCCTTCAATGCCACCATAAACCTGTGCATGACCATGTGTTCATTGGTGAACCAATATGAGACATCATGGTGATTGAAGTCAAAGGAAGTAATCAAACTCCTCGATGCGAGGGTGGTCGGGATGTTCTTCAGACAATGGTGACCGGAGCAACCACCCAAGATTGATGGTGGTGGTGCATAATAGAGGATTTGATATTGGTGGGTGTTGGCTGCTATTGTCTGCATGGCATGCACGTTGTGTTATGTGTTTTGGGATTTGTTTGTATGCTGAGATATTGAAGTCATATTGATCAAGTGTAAATGCAAGTCCGGATCTGCATGGTTGGGTTTATATTTCCAAGTTTAAATCTTGTCCATCTCCACAAAAGGAAACAATGCTATTTGGGCAACGTTCTATATTATAAACCACCATTCCATCACCCCCTCGTTGCCTTTGTCATCAAACCTATGTGAAAAGAGGAAGCCCTGTCTGTAGAGTAACCAACTAATGGTAGAAACCAACAACAACAACAACAAAGCCTTTTCCCACAATTAAGTAGGGTCGGCTAAACTAATGGTAGTAACCGTGGAAGGAAATATCTCGATATATCGGCGATATACCGCCGATATATCGATATCGATATGAGACTGATATCGATATCGGTATGGTGATATGGTGATATATCCTCCTTTTCATGCATTTCCTTCACAAAAGTGCATCGATATGGGCAATATTTCGTGGATATATCGTGGAAATATCATATACGGCCTTCCATGGGCCTGAGCCCGAAGCCCGTGAGCCGGCCCGAATATAGGCCCGACTGTAGGCCCGTATATAAGCCCGATGTTTTTTCCATATGTAATTTATGATTTCTAATATCACATTTGATCTTCCTTCTTAAATTGTCATTATTCTATGCTATTTAGACATCAACCATGTTCATGTTTTGAAGAAATGCATTTTCATTTTGTATATTTACATATTAAATGTGTATTATATTCCACGTTTTATTTTTTTTAATATAGCGGGCCGACCCTACCTGAGCCCGACCCATGTACTTGCGGGCCTGGCTCGGGCTTGGGCTGCAATTTCCGAAATTCAACGGGCCTAAGCCCGACCCGTAAGCCCGTAAATTGAAACTGAGCTCGGGCTGGGCGAGGTTGGGCCCCGTCCGACTGGGCCCGATGCTCATCCCTGCCCTCAGTCCTCGTTGGGGAGAATGGTTGCTATCTGCCCCTTCTTCAACCCTCGAGGATAACTCCGTTAACCTGACCTTGAGCTCCCTTGCTCAGGACACTACTTCTCGTTGCTGCATTTTTCGTACAACCATGTCTCTCCCCCAAGCGTTACCAGTGGTTGCCGAGCACGACAAAAGTTGGTGCCTTATCATTGGCTACCCACACTCGTGATCCATATTGTAGTGAATCAACCAAGAAATGAGTACTATTAATTTGTTCGTATTGAATTAGAAGATGGAGAGATTTTTATGGATTTGGAAGGTAAAACCATAAAAGTTTTAAAATATAACGGATTGTGTCAACCTTAGCGACGAGGAGTTGTCTGAATTTGACATATGGTTATGTCATGTATTGGTTAACAACTATTCATAGTTGCATTCTTAATTCAGAAATATAATTATTTTCTCATGATATTTGTTTATAAATAAAAATGTATTTTACACTTGTAACCTCTGTAATTAGTTAACAACTATTCAGAGTTGCATGCGTAATTCAGAAATATAATTCTTTTCTCGTGATATTTGTATATCAATAAAAGGTATTTTACACTTATAACCCTCTATAATAGTTATATAGGGTTATAAGTGTAAAATACCTTTTATTGATATACAAATATCACGAGAAAAGAATTATATTTCTGAATTACGCATGCAACTCTGAATTAGTTTAAGCAATAGGGTATGCTTTGCATCCTTTGATGTAAGAGACGATGGCATAGAAAAATATAAGACCCTAAATGTTGGTTTCGGTCACCATTTCGATGACTGACCGAAACGGAATTTCGGTCGAATTTTGATTGAAATTTTGGTTATTCGGTCATTTTTGTACTAGGGCCCCCCATATTTCAGTCATTTCGATTGAATTTCGATTTCGACAGGATATCGATATTCGACAAAATAATCGAACGAATTTCGTTGAAATTTGAGGCCATGGAAAAATATGCCAATGCGGCTGCCAAAATATGTCTTTAAACTTAAAATGTATTGGGCTTTTGTGCTTACTCATTATAGGGTCCTTCATTATGACTTGGAATTATGCATGATTTAAATTTTAATTATCTAATGCAATTTTCGTGGTGAGTCCCACCTCGAGATCTCACCCTCTTCTTTCTAAAAAAATCTGACTTTTATCCCAGGAAAGTTGATGCGGTTGTTTGTAGTTATTGATGATTTAATATTGAAGAATAGGGTTAACCTTTCACATCTAGAGGGGCTTCTATCTTGATACCATAAAAATGGATCGATGTATGCCCTTTGAGATATAACGAGTAAATTTGTTGCCACGTCTTATGTGAAGGGTATCATGACTACTGGTGGGGAGGGAGTGGATAAGGGCATTGGGGGGGGGGAAAGCAATGGAGAGGTACATATGGGGTTGCTTCCCATGGAAGTGAACATGGGGAGTGTAGAGATATTTTTATATTTTAGTATTGCTTTTTATTCTCTTATTATTCTGTCCAGATTATGTATTTTACTTATTGGGACCCTCCTTTATATAAGAGAGCCCTAGGGTCTCCTGAATCAATATAGAATCGTTTTTCCACTAACATGGTATGGGAGCGACGGTCCTGGATCGGAGTTCTCATTACCCAAAAACCTAACCCTAACCACTAGAGCTGTTGCCACCTATCGCCATCGTTGCTCGGGACCACCGCCACTTGGCATCCCTGCAGCCCGACACCAACTGCGCCACTGTTGCTACTCAAAGCAACCTCTGCTCATCTGTCCATCACCGCTCTGCCTCCCCACATTTGCTCTTGCCCTTGTCTCGGCTAGGGTTGTGCCGTTGTGTCACTGGTTGTTTTAGGGCATCATATTCGTGATCGAGTGATTATGTATCATATGATTTGAGGTTTTCGGGGTGATTTTAGATTTTGATAAATCATCCCTTTTGCCCTAAGACACACCTCTTATTGATGGGAATGATTACAGTTTGAGTATGCACTTGCAATCGATTCCCCTTATATACGTGTAGACAAGTTTTTCCTTAATTTATAAGTCCCAGTCTTTGGGTTCGGCATCTTATCATAAATTAAGGTTGATACATCTTCCACAGACACCTTTCGAGGTCGGGCATCAATAGTCAAGATGGATGGAACGTACTACGGACTTTGAACCGTACAATCCATGAGCACGATGCAATCACTGGTAATAAGCATATTCTTACCGATGAGGAGCCGACTGACAAGACTATGATATTTTGCATCAATCCACTATCAAGGCAATGTGGAATATTCTTGCCGCTACCTATTCACAGGCAAGAAATGGGATGAAGATCTTGCAGTTACAGCATGACATGTTCACTATCAAGCATAGCAGACGACTCCTGCACTCTTTATATACATCTCTTCGAGGCATGTTCGAGAAGTTTATAGTTTCATGCCTTTTGCAGCTACACTCGAGCAGCAGGAGTACAAGAATGCCACGATGGTTGTCATCTTCTTAGCGACACTTGATCCAGAATACGATGCCGCTCTGTCACATATTCTAACAAATGCTAATACTATTTCTCCTATGGAAGATGTGTACTGTTGCCTTAGCATGATCATCATTCCTTCATCCATTTCATTACAGACCTCCTTTACGATCACTGCATCGCGTGATAGAGGATGTACTTTACAACACGCACCCACAAGTCAGCCAAGACTACATTCGTCTCGCTGCACTACCTTTCGCCTTGAAGGGGAAGACAGATTACTGGGTGAAAAACTTAGGAGTGACTGTGACCACTTATTCTTGAAGAAATTCTATCCTTTGAGTCGAACCAATCAAATGAGGACTCGTATCACCAGTTTCTCTCAGCTACCTAATGAACTACTTTGTGATGCATGGGATAGATTCAAAGATCTGCTGCAGAAATGTCCCTGTCATGACCTGAATAATAACATCCTAGTACAGTCACTCTATTGTGGCCTCAACTACGAGACTCAGGGTTTAGTCGAGGGCTCTGGGGTCGAGGAGGTGGTCGTGGTCCTCATTCGCCATGCATCTACTGTCATTGTCCTGGCCATTCTGAGGATACATACTACTCCAAACATGGGTTTCCAGCCTCTGCTCGTGCTACTGAGCAGAATGAGACTCTTGCTGCGTCTACTTCTGATTAAAGATTTAATGACCTAGTCTGTCGCCTGAGAGAAATCATGCCTCTTTCTGTCTTTCAAGTCCTCGAGTACTTAGATGTGGCTGCTTCCGCCTTGACTAGTATCCTAGGTAGTGCTTATGCTCTTATCGGTTGTAGTAGGCCTGGTATCACAGAATGTATTATGGATTCGGGTGCCTCTCATCATCTGTGTGAAGATAGAGATATATTTGCATCATATAAACGGATTACTCCTGGTAGATCAATGATCATAGCAGATGTGACTCATTCTCCCATCACTAGACATGGGTAGATCAGTTTGATGCTATACGTGCACCTTCAAAATGTATTCATGCATCGAACTTCACCATGAATTTGTCGGCTATTAGTTAGATTACTAAAGATTTACATTGCCATGCTATTTTTGATCCATCTTCCCTTATGTTTCAGGACATACTCACGAACATGGTGATTTGATGTAGCGGTAAGCATGGATGCCTATATCGATTGGTACATACTCATCATGCTGGTGCTTCATCTAGTTCTGCAGGATCAACCTCTCCTTTTATGTGGCATCTCTGTTTTGGTCATCGACCACTTCAGAAGATGTGTCATGTGCTTCCTCATATTTCTCCTCGTTCTATTTTCCAGTGTGAAACATGTTAGCTAGGAAAGCATTACCGTTCTTCATTCCTAAATCGTTAGGGTCATAATGATAGTTCTCTTTTTGAGTTGATTCATATGGATATTTGGGATTTGAGTCGTGTTCCCAACCATTAAGGACACATATTCTATCTTGTTGCTGTTGATGATTTTTCTAGATTGTCATGGGTTTTCCGGTTAAAGAATACGTCTGAAGTTGGGAATGTAATTTAGTCATTTATCAATGAAATAAAGAATATCTTTTCTGCTATTGTCAAATTTGTTTTTACTGATAATGCATTGGATTTCTGTACATTACAACTTTCACATTTCTTTCGATCACTTGGTATTGTACATCAGACATCATGTGCCTATACATCCCAGCAGAACGATGTTGCTGAAAGTAAATAACATCGTTTACTTGATGTCACATGAGCTCTTCTGATTTAGAGTCGTGCTGCTCACTTCTTTTTAGGGTGATGTACTCACAGCTTGCTCTCATAGCTTGCTATCTTGTGAATTGTATGCCTTCCACTATCTTGGGTGAGAAGATTCCTTTTTCGATTGTGTTTCCTGAGAAGGATCTGTTCTCTCTCACTCATCGTGCGTTTGGTTCTGTAATGTTTGTACGTCGTTAGTTGGGTGGTCTTGACAAGCTTTCCCTTAGAGCTATCAAGTGTGTTTTTGTAAGATATTTTAAGACATAGAAGGGATATTGTTGTTATGATTCTGTTCGTTGGAGGTATTGCATTAGTGTTGATGACACCTTCTTTGAGTATGTGATGTACTTCTCCTCTATAGGTGACTAGTTCACTCCATCGGATTCTGAAGAGGAGGTTTACATGTTTCCATCTCTACCTACTTCACCGTCATCACTACCAGTTCCAATACCACCTATGGCTCCACCACTACCACCTCCTTCCAGTCCCATATCCCAATTCTTCTCATGCATCTATGCTCGCGGATCATATACTGTTCCTGGACTTCTTCAGTCATCAAATACGCCTCAAGTATGTTCTGGTCACAATATCTCTACTGATGGTAATGGTGAGTTGTCTCTACATTAAACTACAGTACAGGACGAACATGTTCCTTTCTAGGAGGTCAATGAGCATGTAGAGGTGGTTGTGGATGATCTTGAGGTACCTATTACGTTCAGGAAGCAAAGACGTATTTGTGCTTCGTGTCCTCTTGCTTTGATTGTTTCTTTGGCACTCTTGTTAGCGGATTTCAGGAAGTTTGTTGTTGGCCCATCTATCGTGACGATTCCATGGTCCTATCAGGAGGTTATGCAAGACAATCAATGGCGTCTTGCACTAGAGTAGGAAAATGGCTGTGTTACAGTTACTTGGAATGTGAAGTTTAGTTGCAGTTCTCCTTGGTGCTTCTGTTGTCAGTTGCAAATGGATGTTCACTGTAAAACATCGAGCAAATGGTACAATGGATCATTATAAGGCAAGGCTGGTTGCACGAGAGTTTACTCAGATGTATGGGTGGACTATCAGGATACCTTTTCCCCAGTGGCCCGCCATTCTATACTTCAGACTCTTCTTACTGTAGCTGTGGGGTGAGATTGACAATTGTTTTAGCTTGATGTCAAGAATGCGTTTCTATACGATGATCTTCAGGAGGAGGTCTATGTATAACAACTGCTAGAGTTTGTTGTTGTGAAGAGTGTCAACATGTTTGTAGACTTCATAAGGATATTTATGGCCTTAAGCAGAGTCCAAGAACATGGTTCCAGAAGCTCTTAAACTTGATAAAGCAGAGAGGGTTCACAAGGTCGAATGCAGATCACTCGTTGTTTGTTCAGAGATGTTAGGGAGGTACACTTTTTTTTTGAAATCTAACGATTCAGGGGAGACACGGCATGGTGTTCGCCCCAAAAGCTTTATTAATAATAAGCGGTAAACAGGAAAGTAAGAAGTAAAGGGACAGAGAGAGGAGGTACAGAGATGGGATCGAGAAGATCCCCCCCGACAAGAAGACGCGAATTACATCAACGTCCAATCGCAAGTTAGATGTGCCACATGAGCCAAAACATTCTCCTTGTAAAATCTTTGGCCCCTAACAATTGATGCGTTACGCCCCAGCCAAATCGCCCAAATGCAAGCAAAAATGCCCACGAAGTCTCTGCGCGCCCTGTCCTTGTTGAACCGCAACGAGTCCCAAAAATCGACCAAGTTCGAGGTGTTGATCCAAGATATCCCCGCTTCCTCCCAGACGCCTGCAGTGACTGGGCAAATGAAGAAAAGGTGATTTAAGGATTTCGCATCGTTGCCATAGAGAACACAATCCACGGAAGTCCAATCACCAAAGAACCTAGCGCAACGATCCCGTGTTAGAATCCTCTCTCTGCGGAAAAGCTAAAGGAAGATAGCTACCCTCTCCGGTAGCTTCAATAACCACAAGAAATTGCAGTCGCGGTAGACGAGGTCCGAATGAGACTGCGGATGAAGGGAGATTGCCCTGAAAGCCTTCCTCGTGGAGAAGTCGCCATCCCGCCAAGCCCAGTGATCACGACCCCTCGTGAGCCTGGGCGCACTCTTAAGATTATCCAGAAGTGCCAGAAGCTCGTCGAATCGCTGATCAGAGAGGTTGCCCAGAAGCGACGGAAACCATCCATCCCCCGACCAAGAGGAGGCCACCGTAGCACGCCCATCGGACGCCAAGGCACAAAGGCGCGGGAAAGAAATACTTAGGGGGGCACCACCAACCCAACTGTCCATCCAGAATTTGGAAGAGCTGCCATCCCCGAGAACAGGAGCAAAGAGATTAGAATAGCGCTGACTCACCGATACCACCACGCGCCAAAAGGGGGTACGAGAGCGGCGATCGCCGAAACCCCCCTCCAGCTCCACACCTAAACCCAGAATCTCGCGCAATAAGGACGAGCAGAAGTTGTCCGAGCCACCCCATAGTACACTTGTCATTATGGTTTACGCTGATGCTCATTACAGGAGATGATGTGCATGGGATTAGAGAGGCTAAGGAGTTCTTTGGACAACAATTCGTTACCGAGGATCGTGGTCCTTTACGATACTTCCTGGGATTAGAGTTTGACAGGAACCAACATGATCTTGTGATGACTCAAAGGAAGTATACTACATACCTTTGAACAAAAACATGCATGAGCGGTTGTAGACCTGCAACTACTCCTATGGACCCCAACACGAGATTATATGATGATGATACAAAGGAAGTGGATAAGAGGAGATATAAATAGCATGTTGGGAATCTACTTTATGTTATAATCTCCAGACCATATATCTCATTTACTGTTAGTCAGGTTAGCTAATTCATAGAGCAATCCGAACATGTATATATGGATGCTGTTCATATGATTCTGAGATACCTGAAGTCGTCTCCATGTACATGACTATTTTTCAAGAAAGAGACATCCCTCAATGTCTCAATTTGCGTAGATGCATACTATGCAAGATGCCTCAGGTACAGAAAGTCTACCTTAGGGTTAGCAATATTTGTCGGTAGCTCTTTAGCAGTGTTCACGAAATCGGTCACACGGGCTGCATATGCGGCCGCATATGCCCGTGCGGCATGCAGACCGCTCCGATTACTTGAATCAGTGCATTATGCGCCCTCCCCGCATATGCGGCCCGTATATGCCCCGCATATGCCTTGCATATCCCGTATATGCTCTGCATACTGCTCCAGAAGCTCCAACTTTTTAATCTTCTCATTCAGGTCCTTAATTCCGTAACTCTGCCTCTTCATTCAATTGTTAGAATATGACATGCATTTCTATAAAATTGCAATGCATTATACCATTATGTATATGCAATGTTTTATGTTTTTCTCATATATTGTTTTCATGAGTATATGCAATGTATCGTCGAATATTTTTTATATATGCCGATTGAGGTTTTGCTCATGTAGTGCATGTATGTGTATTGAAGTTTTGTTATTACGAATCATATAATATGAAGTTTTTATGATAAATGTTTTTTTGTGATTAAATATGAGGCAATTAAAAGAATATATACACACTCATCTTACATGAACCATTTTTCTTAGATCTTCTTTAACTCCACTTAGATACATAAATTCAGTGGTAATGTTATTCATAGATTTTTTTTTATTTTTAAATTAAAAATTAGATAACTGCTTAGAACCGCGTATACCCCGTATATGCCCCGCATATGCCCCGCATATGCCCCCGCATACCGCTTAATCAGTATTCGGTGACCAGTCCGAACGCATACGCATACCGCTTTCCTGAACCTTGCTCTTTAGTATCTTGGAAGAGCAAGAAACATACAGTGGTAGCTAGATCCAATGCAGAATCAGGGTACAAAGCTATGTTATAGGGGACCATTGAGATGATGTGGGTTAGATCAGTCTTGATCGACCTTGGCACTGATGTACTACTTCTCGTGCACTTCTAATGTGACAATCGGGCTGCACTTTTTATTGCCAACAATCATGCTTTTCCTGAAAGGATGAAGCATATTGAGGTGGATTGCCATTACACACGTGACATGATTTAGAAAGGCTTCATCTCCACCTCCCACCTTAGCTAAAAGGAGCAGATTGCAGATATCTTCACCAAAGCCTTGACTAGATGCCCGTATCAGAAGTGTGGATCTAAGCTGAGCATGATTGACATCTATGCTCTATCTTGAGGGGGAGTGTAGAGATATTTCTATGTTTTAGTATTTCTTTTTATTCTCTATTTATCCTGTCCACATTATGTAATTTACCCATTGGGACTCTCCTCTATATAAGAGAGTCCTAAGGTCTCATGAGTCAATATAGAATCATTTTTCCACCAACAATGAGGAGCTGAGGAAGGGGTGGTGGGTAATTTCAAGGGTGTTTGTCTATATGTTTTTTTTCCAAATGGTGTTAGAGTCACATTAACGGTAGAAACTACATTTTTACTTTTTTTAATAGTTTGAGACTTGAATTGGTACATTTATTAGTATGGAGAACACTGTTACCTGGAAATTTTGGCGTCCTTGTAAGTTGTAAGTTGCTCTGAATATTTTGTTTTTATTTACTATGCCGCACTTCCGTCTCTATATCCACATGATTTTATTTCGCCAAGTTGGTGTGTTGGGAAAATTTTGGGTTAGAACTTACCCTACCAAGTGCAAGATTTTTTTGCCAAAATATGAGATACCTGCCGAATAAACTAGCTCGGAGCAAATTGAATCATAAATTCACGTAATGATCTTCCATTGTCAGAGTCAGAAGTAGGGAGGGTCAGAACTCAATAGGCATTGTTTTACCGGTTCTTCTTTTGATAAGCTTGGTAATTTTCACTTCTGAGTGGTGTTGGGAAAAACGTAAAAGTTGTTTATTCCATGAACCCTAGGCTTTCTCATATAGGAGAATAGACGATGGGTAAATTATACAAGACACTCATAAGTAAAGGGAATTACGAAACAATATGGGAAACATGAAATACATAACGTAACATAAATATATCTATACACTCCCCCTCAAGATGGAGCATAGATGTGGATCATGCTCAATTTGGACGAACACTTCTGAAAAGGTCCTCTGAGTTAGGCCTTGGTGAAGCTATCTGCAACTGAATCATATTTCATATATAGTGGCAATCAACCTCGATGTGCTTGGTGTGTTCATGAAATGCTGGATTATTTGCAATAAATATAGCAGCATGATTGTCACATTCCATTACCATAGGAAGGGGAACCTATATATATATAGATATTTAAAATAACTCAAACCTACATCATTTCTGTACTAACCTGGGCCATAGCCCTATAGTCAAACTCAACACCAGATCTGGCTATGACAACTTGCTTCTTGCTCCTTCATGATACAAGAGAATCTCCAACATATACAACAAATCCAGTGGTGGACTTCCTATCCTTTGGACATCCTGCGTACTCTGCATCTACACATGCTGAAATGGTGACCTCCTTGCCTTTTTTAAATAGTAGACCTGTACCTGGAGATTATTTAAGATATATGAGTATCATTTGTATAGCATCCATATGGACCTGACGTGGTTGCTCCATGAATTGGCTTACCCGACTAACAACAAAAGAAATACCAGGTCTAGTAATTGTAACATAAAGGAGCTTTCCTACCAGCTCTCTGTATCTCCTCCTATCAACCTCATCAGCATCATCATCATATAGTTTCATGATTGGATCCATGGGTGTGGTGGTAGGTCGACATCCTAGCATTCCCGTGTCATTTAGCAAATCAGTGACATATTTCCTCTGGGCCATCACAAGCCCTTGTTGATTTCTGGCAAACTCCAGTTTCAGAAAGTATCTAAGGACTCCAAGATCCTTGGTGACAAATTCACGACCCAGTAGTTCTTTCGCCCTCTTGATTCCTTGTATGTCATCTCATGTAATAAGAATATCATCAACATACACAATAATAACAATCATACCTCTGGTCCTTTGGATGTTTTCTGTATAAATAGAGAATGATCTGCATTCGAACGTTTGTATCCTTATTTCTCAAACAGGTCTGAAAGCTTCTGGAACCAAGCTCTAGGGCTTTTCTTAAGGTCATAAATCGCGTTATGAAGTCTACATACTTGTGAAACACTCCCCCTCAACAGCAAATCCAGGTGGCTGTTACATGCAGACTTCCTCTTGAAGATCACCATACAGAAATGCATTCTTGACATCTAACTGGAACAACGGCCAATCTCGAATCACAACAATAGAGAGAATAATCCGTAATGTGGAATGACGAGCAACTGGTGAGAATGTGTCAAGATAATCCACTCCGTATGTCTGAGTAAACCCTCGTGCAAGCAGGCGTGCCTTGTATTTATCGATGTTACCATCTGCATTTTGCTTAACTGTAAACACCCATTTACAGCTTGCTGTAGACATTCCGGTAGGAGCTGGGACGAGGCTCCAAGTGCCTCTCGACTGAAGAGCGGTCATTTCCTCTTCCATAGCCAAACACCATTGACTGTCCTTCATATCCTCTTGATAATTCCGTGGAATGACCATAACTGATAATGCAACTGCAAAATTCCTGAAATCGCCAGTTAAGCGATCAAAGGAGACCATGGATGCTATAGGATATGACACACAACTACGCTTCTGCTTCCGAAGCGCAATAGGTATGTCCAATCTGCAGCCTCTACATCTCTCCCTTGTAAAGAATCCTGCTCAGGCGAACCATTAGACCCATCATTAGAAATTGTGTTATCAGAACATACCTCATGCGTGCCAAATGTTGAGCGATGGACATGAGCAGAGGCAGGCTGGCGGGTATAGTGGTGTGGCAATGGTGGTACTGGGTCTGTTACAGTAAGTAGAGGTGACGGAGGTAGTGGTGATGGTGGTGGTAAAGGAGGTGGTGGTGGCGGAGGTGTGGGAGGTAATGGTGGTGGTGGTGGCATGTATATGGCATCATCAGTATCTGAAGACGTCAACCGATCAGCTGTAGGATGAAAGTACATCACGAACTCGAAAAAGGTGACATCGGCACTAACGTAATACTTCCTGCGCACTGGATCATAACACATGTAATCTTTCCTTGTTCTGGAGTACCCAACAAAGACACAGTTGACAACTCTAGGAGAGAGCTTGTCAATACCTGGAAACAATTGGTTGACGAATACGACTGAGCCAAACACACGGGGAGTGAGTGAGAACAATTCCTTTTTAGGAAAGGCGAGAGAGAAAGGAATTTTCTCACCCAAGACTGACGAGGGCATGCGATTAATAAGATAGCATGCTATTAGAACAATATCACCCAAAAAAAATGAGGAGCACGACTCTGATTGAGAATCGTCCCAGTGACATCATGCAAATGACGATGCTTCCTTTCTGCAACGCCATTTTGTTGGGAAGTACATGCACATGATGTTTGATGAATAATTCTCTGGGTTGAAAAATAATTGGAGAGAGTTTTGGTACAAAATTCCAAGGCATTATCAGTTCTCACAATTTTCACAGAAGCAGAAAAGATATTTTGTACTTCGGTTAAGAAATTTTTGATAACATCTCCAGCTTCAGATTTATTCTTTAATAAAAAGGTGCAAGACAGACGAGTGAAATCATCAACAACAACAAGATAAAACCTGTGTCCCTGGTGATCACGAACATGATTGGGACCCCAAATATCTATATGAAACAACTCAAAAAATGAAGCTACTGCTCCGACTCTGACAACTGGGAAAGGCAGAGCGATGGTGCTTTCCTAACTGACATGCCTCACATTGAAAGGATGTATGAGGTGAGATGTGAGGCAGAACACGACATGGTTTCTGGAACGGGAGATAACCAAAACGCATGCGCCACATAAATGATGAGACAGGTCTAGTAGATCGGGAGGAGATTCCGGCATAGGGAGAGGGAGGAGCTTAGGGTTACGGTTTCCGAGCTTTGGTCTAGGACCGCCGTTCTGATACCATGTTGGGAAAAACGTAAAGTTGTTTATTCCATTAACCCTAGGCTCTCTTATATAGGAGAGTAGCGTATGGATAAATTATATAAGACATTCATAAGTAAAGGGAATTAAGAAATAATACGGGAAACAAGAAATAAATAATGTACCATAAATATATCTTTACAAGTGGGAACCCTGTTTTCTTTCTGATGCATCATGCAAAGTCTACATGTGACCTTTGTTGGAGTATATGCATCATGTTGATGGGTAAATGGATCACTTCGGGATCCATTTACCACATCCAGAGTTTAGTCCCGCATCTACCAATGGTAGGACCTGGAGAGTCTGTGGAGGCTATATAAGAAGCCCTATAACTCCTGTATCCAATGAGAAATTGCAGTGCAACCTATGGCCCCTTTGAGGTCTTCTCCCATGGTTTCATCCCGCTCCTTAAGTAGTAGGGTTCCACATAAAAATCCCACGTTCTTCATTATTCTTTATCCTTTTTTTCTGATACGCTTCCACATCCAGTTTTCTAACATGTTGTCAGAGCGGATTCGATTCTCGAGGATTTTATGTTTGTTATTTTTTTTGTGTTCGAGATTCGAGATTCTATTACAAGGTTTCTATTGAAACCGCAATTATGTTCTTGACGATTACTTTAAAGATTTATTTCTCGGTTAATGTTTATGTTCGTGATCAGTAAGAGTCCCGAGGTTTGCTTCTTGAAACCCTAAGTTTTAGTGGCATCATCATCATCAACAGTTCTGAGAAAATAATCTGGGTTCCATCTCTGGAACCCTAGATCCAACAGCAGGCGGCTCCCTTCCTTCGACCGAACCTAGTGGTTGAAGTAGTGATCGGTCCTGTCCTTCAAGCTTCTTCAGGTGGCGATTTTGCAACCCTAAATCCCGCCACGACTCCAAGTGCTGTTGCTATACCTACGAAAAAAGGGCGGCAAGGATCGTATCTCTCCTCGGTGTCAACTTTCGAACTGCTGTCATCTCTGGATTGGTGGCATGATCTCTCATCTCCAGTCAACCCAGAAGGGTGGCAAGCCTCATCTTCGGTTAGCGTAGGCGACAACGCAATTTTCAGTCCAACCGTACATGGCGACAAGGCACCTCTTGGTGCACGACCTTGCAGGACCTCCTGGCGGAGGCAGAGGCATCGAGCCCCAGGCAGCACCACCATGTCTCCAAGCCCCACTCAGGGAGACCCTATCCAGGCGGATTCTCCAAGCAGAAGCCCCAACTCCTCCATGCGACATTGCATGCTGAGCATCTCCTTCACCCTAATCGCAAGTGGCAACGATGCCACACTTCCTCCTAGGTGGTGATGCCGCGCATCCTCCTTGGCAGCGCCTCTCCAAACTCCAGAGCATCGGCAATGATAGTTCTCAGATCCCTACTTGTGCTGGAATGCCAAAGTAGAACCTTGTAGGGGGTGATATGGGTCGGGTTCCTCAATGGAAACGCTAAATAAGTCCTTTTTTGTATGTGTCATCCCAACGAGCCCAATGTTGCAGATATTGTAGAATAAAAGTAAATGAAAACACTCCTAAATAGGCTGTTAGTTTTCCGAAAAAAAGGAGAGAGGCGGGAGAAAAAAAGGACTGACCTCAATTTAAAAAAAGAAAGTTGTTTTGAAAAAAAGAGGCGCGTACAAAAAAAAACCGCACGCTTTTAAACAGAGGGACATTTATATAAAATAAGGGAAGAGAAAAGATAGCTGAAAAACTGATTTCAAAAAAAGAGAAGCTGAGAAAAAAATTGAGTCCAGCTAAGCGATCCATTGATGATTTATTCCCCTACATTTTCTTGTCTTCTCTTAACTTTGTCGCTATCATTGCTTTCCAACAAGTATGGGAGAAAGGAGGAATATTGTGTAGAGTTCTACCGGCCATAATGTCAGATTTTCCAAATTCCAGATTATATGTCAGACTCTACAATTCAGATTCAGATTCGATGTCAGATTGTTTTCGAGTCTTCAGTTTGATGTGCACATGTTTGCCATCTTTTTTGTGGTCCCCATCTTTTATTTCAGCTCAGGTTTTTCATGTGATCTATATAAACTCCGGAATAGAAATCCCATTCCCTATGCCATGTGAGTTAGGGTTTTTATGTGGTTTTATAGGGACTCCAGAGTAGAGATCCCATTCTCTGAGCTAGTATAGGAGAGACCCAGTTCTTCGATGAGGATACTTTTTCAGACTCCATTCTCCAGCGACCGTGGACTTTGATGGGGATGTCTCCATGGCTTTTTCAGTTCGGCCCTTCAAAGAGATGGAGCTGAGCAATTGTCCACATGATCCAGTCTTCTACATATGACAGGTCAGGGTTCTCCAGGTGGAGACTCATTTCAGCTGCAGTGACTCTGACTGACGCAGTACAGAGCACATTCTCCGACGAGGAGATTCAGTTTGACTCACACTCCAATCTGTTTGTTCCTCCTCACTTGCACGACATGAGAAGCAACGCTCTCGAAAACAACCAACAATTGTGTTTGCATTAAGTTGATATTGTCCGTAGCGTCTTGTAGTGTGAGTTTGAGATTTCTTTCTGTTTGTCCAAGCTGAGCATTGTATACTCCAACTTGAGGGGGAGTGTTGAAGTATATGCATCATGTAGATGGGTAAATGGATCACTCCAGAATCATTTACCACATCCAGATTTTAGTCCCACATCTACGAGTGGTGGACTTGGAGAGTCTGTGGAGGCTATATAAGAAGCTCCAGACCTTTTGTATCCAATGAGAAATTGCAATGCAACATATGGCCCTTTGAGGCCTTCTCCCGTAGTTTCATCCCGCTCCTTAGGGAGTAGGATTCCATGTAAAAATCCCACGGTCTTAATTGTTCTTTATTCTTTATTTCTGATACGCTTCGGTATTCAAGTTTTCTAACAATCTTAATATGCATATTTCCTTTTCTAGATTTCTTGATATGATGTTTCATTCTCCCTATGTAATTGCTTGTCTTTGTTCCTTTTTCTTTTTGTCTTTCCCAACTTTTTTAACTAATTAGTATTTGGGGTGAACACCATCGAGTGTATCCCCCTGTTTTTGGCTTCAAATAAAATTCTCCCCTGTTGATTTTTTTGTTTGAATGTCTGTTACCTCATATTTTTCTTTCTTTTATCGTTTCTCGGAACACTTTTTACCGCATTCTGTCCTTTATGCAGGTCAAACACACTTCTCATATGCACAGAAACAGGTAAAGCGTGCTTGAGATGTATAGGTGTTGGTGAGGAGATTAATGGCTCTGTTAAAGCACATACTTTGAAGGCCTGGGAAATACACTGCAGTGGCAACATCTTGTGCTCTTCTGTTGATGGACTGGAAAATCATGCTTTGTTTGCTGGGTAGGCTATAATTGCTCCTCATCTTTCATTATTGATATTTTTATGATTTGTCCTTGGATATTATGTTGTTTTGCGTCGAACTGCTTGTGCACTGCAGCGAGGTAACAGAGTTTGATATTTCCCTACACTGCAGGAAGGGCGTTGAAATCAATTTATGGGATCTTGAAACATCCGCAAAGATATGGACCACAAAATCTGTGGGATAATATTGTTATAGAACTGCTCTAAAAGTTTGTTTTTTTTCCCGTGTTTATGCTTGTTCGTAACTTGCCATTTTCGTATTTGAAGCCCCGCTCAAACAGCCTTGGTATATTTACTCCTACGTGGTTCACAGCTACAACCTTTTTGTGTAAAGACGACCACCGCAAAATTGTTGCTGGCACTAATGGTAACCAGGTACCAATTTCCTGCAGTTTTACCAGAAGCAACTCATTTCTTCACAGGGACGATTATTTGTGTTGTTACTTCTTGAGAATTCGTGTTCTGTCTTGAAAGCTGTTGCTTTAATAGGAGTATCGATTTCCTTTAATGGCTATCCTTCAATAATAATGTAACAGGCACGTCTTTATGATATATCTGCCCAAAGAAGGCCAGTAATTTCTGTGGACTTCCGAGATTCTTGTATACGATCTATTGTTGAGGATCCAGATGGTCACACTATTTATTTAGGAACCGGGAAGGGTGACCTTGCTTCATTCGACATGTGTACAGGTATATGTGGTTACAGCTATGAGCTACTCTCATTTATCATGTGTACTATTTTCTAATTAACATGCAAGTAAATGTAGAATTCCTCATGGACTGTTATGCCTGAGAAAAATAATAATCAATTGAGGTTGAAAGTTTGAAGATTAATACAAGTTGCCAAAGATTGGATTGGGTCAGTGGCGGATGAGGGGTGCAAAGAGGGTTTTGTGAGTAGAGTTATATAGATGAAGTTAGGGAACTTGATTGAGTGAAGTGGGAGAACAATGGTATCTAGAGAGTTCGATGGGTGGTTGACAGTTGACAGGATGCTTTGCCTACTGCCCATGGTAGGGGAATGATGTGGTTAATATCATCCTTGTCAATGGTGTTCTTTATGAATGGCTGGAAAATACTCTGATACTGCATCAATTTTCCCATGAATTATCATGATCCAATTAAGTTTTGTCTTAGTTGTGGACTGGTCATAATGGAGGAGCTCTGCAGATTGAGTGGGTCATCAGGTCTTGCTATTGCATCTTACCTTGTCGAGGCAGGCATCATGTCTGACATTTAGGTCATGACATGGTGGCATCTTTTGATTTCTGGGAAAGAAAGACAACATCATCTTAGGATGCTTGAGCAAAGTAGTTATATGTTTCCTCACCAGAATGCCTTGAAGTTTGAGATAGTTGGGCACAAACGAAAACTGTTCACTTGAAATTCTTGTCCTCTTCAACAAGAGAATGGCTATTTTACAAATATTTTTTTATTTTAGTTGGTATGATTTAGTATTAGAATTTGAATTGATTTGATTGTTAGGGAGTTGTTCGGGTCCTTCGGGATTTGGTTTTTCTTCTTTAAGTTTGTAAAATGTCTATATATGGCCTTAGGCATTTTTATTTTGGAGAAGAATAAAATCAGAAGGGATTTTGTCAATTTCCATCCCTATTCCTCTCTTTTTTCGTCCACCCGCATCGTCGACTATACTATATTCTTCGACATATTCCTTCTCCTTCCCATAGATGACACCCCCTCCCCACACACATCATCCTAGTCACATATACTCTTCTTGTCCACCCCGTCTTCTTCCATCCACGTAATTGTAATTATACAAACCCACCATTGTTCCTTTCTTCTTCGATTGTGCCATCTTTGGCATATGGCTCATTAAACATGTCAAGCTCGACCCCATTGTTTATTCCCCTACGTTAACCTTAATGCAATCTGAGCTTGTTGTGAATCTTATCGAGGATGATCAAGTCAACTATAATAAAGCACATCTTTCTTGCTTGAATTGACATAAGCATGATGATTTTAACCGCATCACCATCTATATGCGACCTTTGCGGTCGCTTTTCTTACATCGTCGCACACTTTTTGCCTTGGGAGAGCCTTCATGTTTGATATGAAGATTGGATTGCATCAAGTGGTATTAGAGCATGAATAAAAGCATCAATTATGGATACATATATAAAAAATCAACTCGCTTAATTACACGCCATTGTTGCCAAGATAGCGACCCAAGTACAGAATTTGAAAGGAAATATGGAGGTTATGAAATCAAATTTATGCGGTTTGGAGGAAAGGAATCGACATTCGAACACTACCTAAGTTTGGAAAAGTCAAATTGAAGTTGTAAAAGTTCCCATTGTAAACCATGACCTTGATTCGAGATGTTGAGATCCAAATCATCAATTGTCTTAAGAATATTGCGCATTTCTTCAAATGGAAGGGCATGTGAAGCGAGTAGAAGGTCAATTTTATGACCCTCAAATCAAAGGGATAAACATTCTTATGGTGGAATTGCCTACATGAAACTTTGCATTCATGAGAGATTTGCTCCTAGATGAAGATGGAGGCAAAGCTTTGTATATAATATTCTACCACTAGAGTACTCAACGAAATCTAAACCTTCGGTTGTGTTCTCTATATGGCTCTAAATTTATCCATGGTTACTTTGAGAGTTTCCAATTTTTGTGGCTCGAAACAATCCAAATAAATCCGGTGAACAACTCATGATAAGATATATCCATGGTTTGAGCCTCACTATCCAAGTCAAGATTTATGCATACAAGAGGCCATTCACATTGGCATGATTGTTGGTGTTGGTTTGATGGAATGCTTTCATTTAAAAGGCTTACAAGACCTTGATGGGATCGATGCCTTGTGATCTAGGCTACTGTAATATTGATTAAAGAGATTTTAGCAGTAGAAGGTGCTTACAAGAATTTAGATATTTCTCTGGCTCTGAAGACGTGGACGGTTGATGATCGGAGATGTGCGTGCACACTTTTTCCAAAGTGTAGATTCTACACGCACACATTGTTTGGAGTCTAAGGAAGATGTGGACCGACTCTTCTTCACCTATGCTAGTGTTTGGGTGGGTTATGGTAAGTTGGTAACTGTTGGAGTATTGTTATGTGCGCCCATTGAGTTGTAGCAGGGTAAATGGATCCTGGAGAAGATCCATTTACCCCATCCAGTTGTTTAGTCCCACATCGTCCATTGGTGGGACTTGGAGGCTCTGGAGAGGCTATATAAGGAGCCCCAGACCTCCTGTACTCATTGAGAAAAAAGGAATAGAAAACACGCCCCTTTGAGGGCTTCTCCCGTGGTTTCATCCCGCTCCTCACGGAGTAGGGTTCCACGTAAAATCATGGTGTTCCCATGTCTATCTTTCTTGTTTATGCTCTGTTTATCAATCGCTTCCGCATTCTTCATATTTTATAACATGGTAACATGGTATCAGAGCGGGTTTTGATTCTCAGGGATTTGCATTTGAAGATTTATTTCATATTCGAGATTCGATTGGTGTTCGGTCTTGAAGATCGGTTTTAAGGAGATTCAAGTTTTGATTTAAGGTTTCATTCTGAAACCCTAGTTCTGCACATCAAGATCTACACCGAGTCATGTTTCCAGCGGCTGTGGCGGCACAGGCAGCGCACGGGGGCTGCGTCTTCTCCGATTCTAGAGGCATCTCCAGTAACATCGTGCGAAGCACCATGGCACGAAGCACATCTCCAGCAGCAACCCCTTATCTCAGTGCGTGCGTCAACTCCTGCCCTAGCCGCATCTCGTGGCGGCGTCGCCAGCGCGCATCTTCTGCGCAGATTCAAGGCACAGGCCCCAGCAGGGCCGACCTTCAAGCCTCCAAGTCCAGAGGCGCAATCCCGTGCGGCGCAACCTCCTGGTTGAAGTGACCTTCCGCACAGCAGCGTGCACCTCCGGGCGCCCTTGTCTCCAGCAGGCGCTCCTCGTGGCAGTGCAGATCAACACGGCGGCGCAACCTTCGTTCCTGGCGCGAGGCGAACCCAGTCGCGCCCAGCATCTCCCCCAGGTGTCGACCCCGCGCGAGGTGCTCCTCCCTCCATCGCGCAACCCCGCGCACCCTCCTCCAGCTCCGCGGCGACCCTCTGCGCGCGAAGCCGCTCCCTCATCGGCGCCGACCTCCCGCCCTCCCCACCTTTGCCTCTGGCGGCGGCATCTAAAGCGAAGAGGGTTCCCTTCGTGGGAACCCTAGGGTTCACGGACCCTTAAAAAAAGGAGTTCTGTGAGAAAAAAGGGAAGCAGCCTTTGTGGGCCCAGTTTGGGCCGAGAGGTTTTATTCCAAAAAAAAAACCGAAAAGGCGCGTACATTTGCAAAAGCCGTACGCAAGTATTTTGAAAAAAATAGAAGCCGTGTACAAAGAAAAGTTGTATGCAATTTCAAAAAAAAATTTGAGTTGCAAAAGCCGATTTTTTTTTGATTGAACGGCTTAAAAAATGCAAAAAAAGGGGGGGGGGGAATTGAAACGGTCAAAATGTTATCCATGTTTTTGTGAAGCCGAAGAAAAAAAAAACTTTGTAATCGGCTTATGTTTCTCTCCCCATATTTATATCTTGTCTTCGCCCAACTTTGTCGATGTTGAGTTTCCGACAAGTATGAGAGAAAGGGGGAGTATATGTAGAGTCACAGGTCTGTTACATTGTTCCAGAATTCAGATTCAGATGCCATTCTCCAGACCAGCCAGTTGATCAGACTCTACAGATGATCAGTTGTTCAGACTCGACGATTGTCTCCGAGTCTCCAGTTTCAGACACGCACGAGTGTGCGGTCATTTTCAGATGAGCATAAGTTGCCATCATTGTTCGTGGTCCCCATCATTCTTGTTGTTGTTCAGCCAGAGTTTTCTTGTGAGCCATAGGGACTCCAGAGTAGAGGACCATTCCCTATGCCATGTTAGCAAGGGTTTTCATGTGGTATTATAGGTACACCAGAGTAGTGCACCATTCTCTGAGCCAGATGGGAGAGACCCAATTCTCCGACGAGGAGACTTTCATACTCCATTCTCCAGCGACCGTGGACTCCGACGAGGATTGCACAGCCACGGCCTTTTCAGTTCGGCCCTCTTTTCAGAGATGGAGCAGTTGTCCACATTATTGTGGCGGGCCAGAGTACTCCGACGAGGAGACTCATTTCCAGTTGCAGCGGCTCTGACAGGCGCAGTTCAGAGCGCATGCTCTCCGACGAGGAGATTCAGTAGACTCACACTCCAGCCCGTTCGTCCTCCTCACCTGCACGACATGAGAAGCAGCGTCCTCGACTGCAACAATGTGCGCGTTGGGTTGATATTGTCCGTAGTGTCTTGTAGCGTTGAGTTGAGTTTCTTTCTGTTTGTCCAAGCTGAGCATTGCATGCTCCAGCTTGAGGGGGAGTGTTGGAGTATTGTTATGTGCGCCTATTGAGTTGTAGCAGGGTAAATGGATCCTGGAGAAGATCCATTTACCCCATCCAGTTGTTTAGTCCCACATCGTCCAGTGGTGGGACTTGGAGGCTCTGGAGAGGCTATATAAGGAGCTCCAGACCTCCTGTACTCATTGAGAAATAAGGAATAGAAAACACGCCCCTTTGAGGGCTTCTCCCGTGGTTTCATCCCGCTCCTCACGGAGTAGGGTTCCACGTAAAATCATGGTGTTCCCATGTCTATCTTTCTTGTTTATGCTCTGTTTATCAATCGCTTCCGCATTCTTCATATTTTATAACAGTAACACATTGATTGAGATTGACCGCTTTGCTAACTTTTTGGAGTTTACTGGGTTCGTTGGAGTGGTCTTACATCAGGAAAGATATTATGGTGAAAGTGAAATTTACGACGATCATCCTTTTTCCTTAAAAAAAATTTGTGCATACAAATACATGACTGTTAATGTCACATTTGATTGTGTTGCACAAGAGAGACCAACATTCCATGATGTTTCATATGCACGCATGCCTTTGATCGCAAGCGCTCCTGTAGTAGCCGAATCCATAGGAGACTCCTCTTGATCTACTACCCGACTCATAAAGTCATCATCACATAGGAATTTGGGATTTTCTGTGTTTGTTATATCAAGTGCCAACCCCATTTTAGGAATCCTTTGGTTACGATCGCAAGCTAGACAAGAATCTTGCTTCTAATGTTTACAAAAGTTCATCATGCGACTGAATGTTCAAATGCTTGAGTCGATGGTGTTGCAAGGGTAACTCATGATCCTGCAGGGATCCCGTCAATTGAGTAAGATGATAACACATACTTGTTGGCCCAAAATGAGGATGTTACAGAAGGAGTATGAACACATTGAACTTCAAGTAGAAATTGTTGGTTAATTCCACATCGTAAAGGACAACATGTCATGGTCAATTGTTGCTTCTTTCCAATGGCCATAAGTTCGAGCCTCTCAGACCTTGACCCCACTAGGGTCCTTATCTTCATTCTTAAGCAATCTCACAAGATTGAGATTTTTGCGACATGAGGAACAGAGATGAACCACATAGTCTTAACTAGGATATTTTCTTTCTATTTTTTTGAGAGTAGGCCATTCCTCGGTCCATCCTCCTGAGATGATCTCATGCTTTTTATCCTCTCCATCTAGCTATCTCGTTGTCCTGTATCTCTCATGAACCAGTAATATTTTTTTCTTTGGCCTCTTTGATTGCATAGTGTTTGATTTGTCTTTTGCATACATTTAACACTTTCAAATTAGAAAATGAAGTGTAATCAACCAAATCAAATTCCTCTTTCTCTTCCTTATCCTTTTTAAGAAGTGAAAACCCATTTATCCATTCCTTTACCTTCTGTGGCATCGTCTCTTGAATTCTTCAATTTGATCATTCCAACGAAGGGATAATTAGGCTTGTCTGACACCTTTGAACAGTTTGTTGCTTATGTTTCTAATTGTGACCGAGCCTGAGTGATCTGAAGAACCCCAAGTTTTTCCTTTTTCCCTTCTAATTTTTTCATTCCTTCTTCTCATTCCTTCTCAGCTAGATGCCAATTTTCCACCAAATTTAGATATTCAATAAATAAATTATCCTGCAAGTCGAGTACGTGCTCGGGTAAGTGATATTCGGGTTCTCCCAACTTGAGTGTGACATTTCTCTTTTCAGGTGTGGTGCTACTCCCGAGCAAGGCGGTGGTTGTGGGCACAATGTCAACTTTGAATACCGTTTGATTGAACTATGGGGAGGATCCAAGAAGGTACTCGATGAACTCTTCTCCTTTGGGTCTCCAACAACTTGTTATGGGGCCGAGCGCTAGACCACCACTTGGAGCTACAACGACTAGGTTTGTCAACCTTCTAGGGAAGTGGTCTCCCCAGAGCGATAGGTGGATTGCCTGATTTCGGTTGGAGAATTTGCTAGCAGAGGACTGACCTTAGGCAGTTCATACGGTACTAGAGGCAATGGAGATTGGAGGGTAGATCTTCATAATCGAGGTGGGAGTGGCCGTACAGAAGAGGCCGACAACATCCTCATGTCGAGTGAAGATAATGGGTGGACTCGAGCAAAGAACTTCCATGATGATCTGAATTTTGATGAGTTGGCTCCTGATGTGATGTCTTAGTTGACGACCTTGTAGAAACAACTTCGATCAAGTGCGTAGGACTGGGAAATGAATTTTCTTGAGTGTGAGCGGGAGGCAGGAGGTGTAGAGGGGTATGAGGCTTGGGGTGGCGGGGTGGGGTGGGGGAAGCCCTGAGGAGGGACTGATGGATATTTTAGAAGGGACATGAAGTAAAGGACAAGAGAACGTCGTGAGTTAGGGGGAGGGGAGTGTTCAAAATATTGCGGAAACAACGATCGAAGAGAAAAATGCGGAGAGGATGTTCGAGTTGGCAATAGCACATAGAGTGGGTGTTCAGATGGCAGGGGCTTCCCCCTCGATTATCAAATGAAGCTCTTATTTTGGAACATGAGGGGCCTGGGTCAACCGAAGAAGCGGCTGACAATCGATACATGTTGGTTACGTGGAAGATGAAGATCAATGTTGCGTGCTTGCATGAGATCAAGATGATTTCTTGGGACTTGGTGAGATGGAGTTGCATCTCAAGCCCTCATATTGATGAATTAAGAGCTGTATTGGCAAATGGAAGTTTATGGGGAATTGTGGTTGCTTGGAGTGAAGACATGTACAATATGGTTGATGATACGGTCATGGTCCATTCGGTCTCGATCGTGTTCGTGAATAAGCAAACCAATCCTGCTTTCTGGTTACTTCAGTGTACGACATTGTGGGGACATCCACAAATACTATTTTGTGGGATGAGTTGCGATACATTAGAATGTGTTTTTAGGATATGGTGTGGCTTGTGGGTGGTGATTTCAATGTTACGCTCTATGCAGAGGACATGCTCGGGGGGTGGGGGGGGGGGTCAGGGAGGTGGGCATGATCCTGGTTGGGTCTTTGCGGTGATGTGGTGGAGGAACTTATGTCGAAGGTGGTGGACGCGACAAACTGTAGATATACATAGCAAACCTCATCGTTTTGCTCACAGATTGACCTCTTTCTCCTGTCTATGGAGGCATTCGAGATGTTTAGCTTGGCTACTGTAACTTCTTTTCCCTAGGTCGAGATTGGATCATACTCTATTGTGCCTTGACTCTTGTATGTCGAAGGTAGTGGATGCGACAAACTGTAGATATACATAGCAAACCTCGTCGTTTTGCTCGCAGATTGACCTCTTTCTCCTGTCTATGGAGGCATTCGAGATGTTTAGCTTGGCTACTGTAACTTCTTTTCCTAGGTCGAGATTGGATCATACTTTATTGTGCCTTGACTCTTGTAGTGACAGAAGTTCATCGTCATACTTCAGATTCAAGCGGCATTGGTTATTGGAGGACGGTTTTCATGATACGTTGAGTACTTTCTGATCGGAATTGGAGGTGGAGGAATGAGGGATTTGAGTCCATTTGATGAGCGCGGATTTCACCTCTTTAAAAGTCGGTAATTGTAGTATAGGAGATGAAAAGCAATCTATTAAAAACCACAATTCTTGAAAGTCTATCAAGGTCGAACACACGGAATGTTGTATTTTTAGTTGCGCGGTTCTAATTTGATTTCAATAATTGATTAAATGCTATGTTAATTTCTGTGTCGGGAAATAAAATGAAAATGAAATGCAATGAAAGAGATGCAATGCGAATAAAATAAACAGATAGGATAAATAAGCACCACGTCTGTGATTTTAATCCCAACAATATTAATCAATATCTTCTAATATTATCATATATCGAAAGGTATTCAAGAGATAATTGTCCAATCAAATTCAAGCTATGGTTGATAAATAATATAGGGATGATTGGCCGGGGAGCAGTAAGTCAGACTGATTTTTTATATGGGATATAGTGATCTATATGTTTCTTTCCATTCCAAGGTAAATGCCAGATGATATTACATGCTCAACCTTTTTCACATTTACTCAGCCTTTTAAAATGTTGAATTGGCATTACAATGGCGGAGATCCAAACCTCCGATTCTAATTCTTCATTTGCACTTCTTATATTGTTGTTGCTTGGGCTTCACCAATATTATAAAATGTGTATGTGCAAGGATCTTGGAGCTTTTTAATTTTTATCTTTTTCATTTTCTGTTTTTAGTGGTTTTTGATTTGGAGCTACAAAATAATATAATGAAAAAGTATTTTTTTTGGAATTTTACAAAAAAAAGACATATTTTTTATGGGTTTTTTACTGCAAACATGGACTTCCGTGCTATTTTTTATTTTTAATAAATAGGTAAATGCCTAACATGCAAAGCTAAAAATATGGCATGAATATGCTAGCATGCACTTAATCCTATTTTTTCATGATTTTTGGAGTACGGATGTTATTTTTAATAAATGAAATACAAGCACAAAAATTTGACCTTAGTTTATTTGTGTGCTGATTTATCTTATAATCTATTCTTTTTATGATGGTTTGACACCCATGTTATTTGAAATAGTATTTTCAAACTGCAATGTGGTACCTGATCTCAACTATCTTATTTGCAGGGAAATTGTTAGGATGCTTTCGAGGTAAATGCTCTGGGAGCATTAGGTCAATAGCAAGACATCCAGAATTGCCTGTAATTGTATCGTGCGGTATGCCTCTTCCTTGAGTTTTTTCTCATGTTACTCTTGTGCTTCGAATTCTTTAATCGACATATATTTTGTTATCAACTTATCAATATATAACTTAGGATATAACAGAAACCATCGACTTGTTTTTATTTGAATAGTCTTGGATCGATGCAAAATAACAACGTTTGTCTGTGCAGAATTTTCTCTTCACAAATGCTCTCTATGTCTTCGGTGAAGCAATAATAAAAAAAAACAGATTCTATTCTAATAGTATTTGCTCTAATTTTGAATTAGTTTAGACAGACCTAAGTTAGTTTAGTTTTCGTAACGGGCCCACCGAATTGTGTTTGAACAATGGTTAATTATTTATTTGTTTTTTAATAAAAATCAATGGAAATTCTGGTTTAAAGGTATGAGAAGTTGGTTCAGGAGACTAGAGTTAGGGATTAAGGAAGACTAAAGGAGTGATGAAAGGATTCTACCAAATCGGATTTGACTTGTGTATATCATCAAAGTCTGGGAATGCCCCACTTCTGTCGGGACAAGAGTCTATGTAACTGATTCGATTAAATGTACAAAAAGGCTTTATTTGGTTTGGATCATCAGTTACACTCAATTCAGCTAGCTGTATATGTCGTTAATAATTTTTGAATGTTTGTGAATGCATGCATATATGTACATGCACCGAATTTACTGTTGGAGTATTTGGTAGTGCACCTATTGAGTTGTAGCAGGGTAAATGGATCCTGGAGAAGATCCATTTACCCCATCCTGTGTTTAGTCCCATACCGCCCAATGGTGAGACTTGGAGGCTCTGGGAAGGCTATATAAGGAGCCCCAGACCTCCTGTATCCATTGAGAGAAAAGCAATAGAAAAACACGCCCCTTTGAGGGCTTCTCCCGTGGTTTCATCCCGCTCCTCACGGAGTAGGGTTCCACGTTAAAATCCCGCTGTTATTCTTATTCTGTTTCTTTTTCCATGTTTTTGCTTCCGCTTCATATTTTATAACATGGTATCAGAGCGGGTTCGATTCTCGAGTTTTTTTTATGGTCTGTATTTATCGAGATTCGATTATATGAAGACTATTGTTCAAGTTCATGTTCTGTCTGTTCGAAAGTTTTTTTTGGGTTCCCTAGAACCCTAGATTTATCATGGTTCTCCAGTTCTGTTTGTCCGTATGCAAGGGCGACGCTCATGCAGATTACTCCCGATGTCCCGAAGGCGCGAGCACCCAACAATGAAGCATCCAGTTTCTGTTCCAGGCCCTAAGCAAAGAAGCGTTTCCTCGATCTTCTCCTCTATGTGGGTCCACGCGCATTGCCAGGGAGAGCACCAGCCCTCACGGGTCCCCTTACGTTGGCGCAATCCTCTCCTGTCTTCATCGCAAGCCGATTCCGCCTCCTCGCGCGCCCTCCTCTCTCGCACCAGGCGCTCCCAGCAAGCGACGATTCGCGCGCACGGCACCCGCAGCCACATCCAGAGCGTGCGAATCAGAACAACCCAACGCGGAGGAATCTCCCACACGGCATCGCCGCTCCAGTTCCAGGCCACATCGCAGTGGCGGTGCAACACTCCAGGCGCAGGTGCGGCTGCGCATCGCGCTTCAGCCGCGCGCGCGTACCCCAGGCGGCTCTCCCTCCAGTAGCGGCGTTCCTCCCTCCATGCGCGCACATGAGTCCGCAAGCTTCAGGCCCGCGCTTCCTCCAGTTCCACTCCTGGCGGCGCCACTTAGACCCAGCCGAGTCCCAGGGACCTCAAGACGGCTGCAAAACCCTAGCATCCCCTCGCAACACTCGAAGAAGAAGAAACGTCGACAATGCTTCCTGTCTCCATCCTGCGGCAGGCGTTACAGAAACAGATGGGGTTCCCTCGAGGGAACCCTAAAGGGCTAAAAGGCCCGTTCTTTATTTAAAAAAAATGATGAGGGAAAGCCTGCCGTGAAAAAAAAAATTAAGGGAAGGGCCCTTGTGGGCCGGGTTCTTAAAAAAAACGTGGGGTATTGTAAGGCCACGCGGGCTACAGTTTTTTTTTTGTGTATTGAAAAAAAAGAGGGGGGGGGGGACTTGTAATCATGCCAAAAGTTTGGCACTGTTTCGGAATGAAAAAAAAAGAGGAGAAAGAGAAGGGCCAAGGGGCCACTTAAAAAAAAATTAAAAAAAAGGCGCGTACAAATTCAAAAGCCGTACGCAAATAAAAAAAATGATGAAGATGCCGTAAAAAAATGAAGAAACGGCTTATATTCAAAAAAAAATTTAAAAAAAATTGCGAAAATAAAAGGCGCGTGCAATAAAACAAAAGAAAAAAAAAGACGCACGCATTTAAGAAAAAGGAAAGCCGTAAATTTCATGTTCTTGTTGTTTACCCCCTATTTATCTTGTCTTCTCCCAACGTTGTCGATGTTGAGTTTCCGACAAGTATGGGAGAAAGGGGGAGTATATATGTAGAGTCACAGGTCTTTTCAGATGCTCCAGATGTCAGATCTTCTTATTCCAGGCCAGTGCACGTTGTTCAGACTCTACAGATCCAGTTTCAGACTCGACGTCAGATATTTCCGAGTCTCAGTTTCAGACACGCACGAGTGTGCGGTCATTGTCAGATGAGCATATGTTGCCATCATTGTCAGAGGTCCCCATCATTATTCTTGTTTTGTCGGCCAGAGTTTTCATGTGAGCCATAGGGACTCCAGAGTAGAGGACCATTCCCTATGCCATATGTTGGCAAGGGTTTTCATGTGGTATCATAGGTACACCAGAGCAGTGCACCATTCTCTGAGCCAGATGGGAGAGACCCAGTTCTCCGACGAGGAGACTTCAGGTGCAGTTTCAGACTCGATGGTCAGATTCCGAGTCTTCAGTTGACTCACACTCCAGCCCATTCGTCCTCCTCACCTGCACGGCATGAGAAGCAACGTCCTCGACTGCAGCATGTGCGCGTTGGGTTGATATTGTCCGTAGTGTCCTGTAGCGTGAGTTGAGTTTCTTTCTGTTTGTTTGTCCAAGCTGAGCATTGCATGCTCCAGCTTGAGGGGGAGTGTTGGAGTATTTGGTAGTGCACCTATTGAGTTGTAGCAGGGTAAATGGATCCTGGAGAAGATCCATTTACCCCATCCTGTGTTTAGTCCCATACCGCCCAATGGTGGGACTTGGAGGCTCTGGGAAGGCTATATAAGGAGCCCCAGACCTCCTGTATCCATTGAGAGAAAAGCAATAGAAAAACACGCCCCTTTGAGGGCTTCTCCCGTGGTTTCATCCCGCTCCTCACGGAGTAGGGTTCCACGTTAAAATCCCGCTGTTATTCTTATTCTGTTTCTTTTTCCATGTTTTTGCTTCCGCTTCATATTTTATAACATTTACTAACTGTAATGTTGTCAACATAATATGTGTATATATGTAGCTATGTATGTATGAGCATGTAAGTGGTCCATCTAGCATGCAAGCACCAACTTGAAAGACCTGACATCAAAATTCCTTGCTTTACAATATGATAAAATGATGATACCGGGATTTTGAGAAAAATACAAGTGCAGATTGATGGGCTTAACTTGGTTACATGGACCACAAACATACCTAGGAGGGGGTGGAGGGGCGTTTCTAGAGAGAACGACGAGGTAGATTGCACCTGCTACATTTGTTGTTGGTTAAAGAGATGAGTTGAGAGGTTTTGCTGGGAGAAAGAGAGAGATTGCTACCAATAATCCTTGCTAATTTGCGAATCAATGGCATCCTTTGAGAATCCTCGAATGGGTAATGAAGAAACACATTATAGCTTTTGTAGGAGATGTTACTTGCCCAGGTTCAATGAAATTAATTCCACATATCTAAGTGCCATAGGACGTGGGGAAATCATGCCTTTCTCATGGTACATCTTTATAATATGCTAGCAAACACAAAGAACAAAGTCCCCTAATGCAATAACTTTGATGGGTATCATAATAGAACAAACTATATCAAAAAGATGATATTGTGCCATGCCATGTTACGACTTATTATGATATCTACTAATAAAAACTATGATGTGCTAGTAATGTAGTACAGTATTGATGCAAACGGAAAATCCGCACGGCGAAAAAATAAATTTTTAACGGTGAATTTTGGTGGAGAAGAAGACAGAGGGTTGAGAGGAAGAAAATAGAGGGGTTGAGGAGAGAACTCGCCGGGATTACGAGAGGTTGAAGGAGAAGACCGCGGAGATCGCGTGGAGGGAGAAGAGAAAATAGAGAGGAGATACTGAGATAAACTCAATTTTCACTTCATAATTGACTGATTAAAACTGATGGACTACCCTCTCTTTATATAGGAGAGAGGGTTTACAAAAATAGTAAACAAATTAAATTAACAACTAATTTAATCCTAATTGACCTCTAACTAACTTAATTGGACTCTAACTTATTTAATTGACCAAAATTGTAATTAAATTCTACGAAATAAACGTTGAGATCACAGGCGATCTCAATTATTAAATTAGACCACTACGACCGCTAAAAACGTAAATAAAATTGATAATTACTTAATTAAATAAATGTGGCCCCATAATTTGGGGTCACGCTGCATCAACTCTCCACCGCTTTAAAAATTCGGCTCCTGACGAATTGCGTGATGTAGGTGGATAGTTGGAGAAATCATCCTTGAATTGGGCTTCAATTTCCTCCCATGGGATCATCTTCCTCATTACGTTTATAATTTTTCCCAATTGGGGGGCGTCCTTGCAATTTTCGTACCCCCTCAATTTGCCTCACATTTCTATGGCTTTGGACCTTTCTGCAAATATGGATTTTGGGGAATTTTTCTTTGCAATTTTTCCCACTTGAATTCCAATCCCCCTTTTCCAGGGATTTGGGTTCCCTTGATCTCGGATGGACTGTTAGGGCACGAAGCTCTTGCGGCGTTAAAGACGCGGGGTGGGGGTCGATGACCACGCGGAGGCGGCGCGGTGGCTTCGCGAGGGCGCGATGGGGGGCGGCGGTCCTGCTGGCGGGCCGGGGCGGTTCGGCGGGAAGGAAGCGATGGCCTGGGATGTCGCGTGGGAGGGCGAGGGAGGGGCCGTGTGTTTGTGGAGGCGTTGGGAAGGGGGAGGCGCGGGCATGTGGTGTGGGTGCTGGCGGCGCTGGGGAAAGAGAGGTGAGAAGATGCGGGAGGCGAGGGTAAGGAAGGAGGTGGGTCGGGGAATGGTGGGGAGGGTCTGGGCGGCGCGGGGTAGGAAGGTGCCGCGCGGAGGGGAGGCGAGGGCGAGGTGATGTCGGCGGGCGGCGGCGATGGGGCTGCTGGCGCGGCCTGTGCGAGGGATGGCGGGAGACAGCAGGTGGCGCTGGGGAACAGAGGACTGGGTGCGCGATCGGGAGAAGGTGGGGAGTGGCGTGGGAGGAGAAGGCGGGGGGGACTGGGGTTTTACGGGGGGAGGGGAAGAAGAATCGGGGAGAGAGGAAGGTCGGGAGGGGTGTGCTGCGGGGTCGGGTTGGGGAAGGCGGCGGCTGGGGGCACCACAGGGGGCAACCACGCCCTGGGGTGCTGGGGGCGGGGTGCGACGGGCGAGGAGGGGAGGGGGGGTTACCTGGGGTGGTGGGAATTGCGCCGGGGTGGCCGGAGGAGGTGGCAGGTTCGCTTCCGGCGACGTACTTGGCTCGGGGACGTGCTGGACAGCGGCATCTACGGCACAGATTTCGAGGTTTTCGTCTTCTTCGTCCGCGGGATCTTTGTCGAAGATGGGTCCTTGATCCCCCTTTTCTTCTTGCACAATAGTTGTATCAAATAGATCTTCCTTTGGAATGAAAATATCTTCGTTTTCGGCTTCGAAATCGACTTGAACGGCGGTGGCATAGATCTGATTTTGGTCGTTGGCGTCGGAGTCGTCGTCGATTTGTGCGCCCAACCATTCGTGCACCTTAATGCGTGCGATAAGACGTTGATAGAACTTTTTTGAGCGACGCGAACCACGAGATGGGCGGCGGAGACCGAATTTTGCACACCAATAGTCGATCGGATCGTCGAATCGTAGGTACGATTCGAAATCCATGCTCTGATACCAATTGATGCAAACGGAAAATCCGCACGGCGAAAAAATAAATTTTTAACGGTGAATTTTGGTGGAGAAGAAGACAGAGGGTTGAGAGGAAGAAAATAGAGGGGTTGAGGAGAGAACTCGCCGGGATTACGAGAGGTTGAAGGAGAAGACCGCGGAGATCGCGTGGAGGGAGAAGAGAAAATAGAGAGGAGATACTGAGATAAACTCAATTTTCACTTCATAATTGACTGATTAAAACTGATGGACTACCCTCTCTTTATATAGGAGAGAGGGTTTACAAAAATAGTAAACAAATTAAATTAACAACTAATTTAATCCTAATTGACCTCTAACTAACTTAATTGGACTCTAACTTATTTAATTGACCAAAATTGTAATTAAATTCTACGAAATAAACGTTGAGATCACAGGCGATCTCAATTATTAAATTAGACCACTACGACCGCTAAAAACGTAAATAAAATTGATAATTACTTAATTAAATAAATGTGGCCCCATAATTTGGGGTCACGCTGCATCAACTCTCTACCGCTTTAAAAATTCGGCTCCTGACGAATTGCGTGATGTAGGTGGATAGTTGGAGAAATCATCCTTGAATTGGGCTTCAATTTCCTCCCATGGGATCATCTTCCTCATTACGTTTATAATTTTTCCCAATTGGGGGGCGTCCCTGCAATTTTCGTACCCCCTCAATTTGCCTCACATTTCTATGGCTTTGGACCTTTCTGCAAATATGGATTTTGGGGAATTTTTCTTTGCAATTTTTCCCACTTGAATTCCAATCCCCCTTTTCCAGGGATTTGGGTTCCCTTGATCTCGGATGGACTGTTAGGGCACGGAGCTCTTGCGGCGTTAAAGACGCGGGGTGGGGGTCGATGACCACGCGGAGGCGGCGCGGTGGCTTCGCGAGGGCGCGATGGGGGGCGGCGGTCCTGCTGGCGGGCCGGGGCGGTTCGGCGGGGAGGAAGCGATGGCCTGGGATGTCGCGTGGGAGGGCGAGGGAGGGGCCGTGTGTTTGTGGAGGCGTTGGGAAGGGGGAGGCGCGGGCATGTGGTGTGGGTGCTGGCGGCGCTGGGGAAAGAGAGGTGAGAAGATGCGGGAGGCGAGGGTAAGGAAGGAGGTGGGTCGGGGAATGGTGGGGAGGGTCTGGGCGGCGCGGGGTAGGAAGGTGCCGCGCGGAGGGGAGGCGAGGGCGAGGTGATGTCGGCGGGCGGCGGCGATGGGGCTGCTGGCGCGGCCTGTGCGAGGGATGGCGGGAGACAGCAGGTGGCGCTGGGGAACAGAGGACTGGGCGCGCGATCGGGAGAAGGTGGGGAGTGGCGTGGGAGGAGAAGGCGGGGGGGACTGGGGTTTTACGGGGGGAGGGGAAGAAGAATCGGGGAGAGAGGAAGGTCGGGAGGGGTGTGCTGCGGGGTCGGGTTGGGGAAGGCGGCGGCTGGGGGCACCACAGGGGGCAACCACGCCCTGGGGTGCTGGGGGCGGGGTGCGACGGGCGAGGAGGGGAGGGGGGGTTACCTGGGGTGGTGGGAATTGCGCCGGGGTGGCCGGAGGAGGTGGCAGGTTCGCTTCCGGCGACGTACTTGGCTCGGGGACGTGCTGGACAGCGGCATCTACGGCACAGATTTCGAGGTTTTCGTCTTCTTCGTCCGCGGGATCTTTGTCGAAGATGGGTCCTTGATCCCCCTTTTCTTCTTGCACAATAGTTGTATCAAATAGATCTTCCTTTGGAATGAAAATATCTTCGTTTTCGGCTTCGAAATCGACTTGAACGGCGGTGGCATAGATCTGATTTTGGTCGTTGGCGTCGGAGTCGTCGTCGATTTGTGCGCCCAACCATTCGTGCACCTTAATGCGTGCGATAAGACGTTGATAGAACTTTTTTGAGCGACGCGAACCACGAGATGGGCGGCGGAGACCGAATTTTGCACACCAATAGTCGATCGGATCGTCGAATCGTAGGTACGATTCGAAATCCATGCTCTGATACCAATTGATGCAAACGGAAAATCCGCACGGCGAAAAAATAAATTTTTAACGGTGAATTTTGGTGGAGAAGAAGACAGAGGGTTGAGAGGAAGAAAATAGAGGGGTTGAGGAGAGAACTCGCCGGGATTACGAGAGGTTGAAGGAGAAGACCGCGGAGATCGCGTGGAGGGAGAAGAGAAAATAGAGAGGAGATACTGAGATAAACTCAATTTTCACTTCATAATTGACTGATTAAAACTGATGGACTACCCTCTCTTTATATAGGAGAGAGGGTTTACAAAAATAGTAAACAAATTAAATTAACAACTAATTTAATCCTAATTGACCTCTAACTAACTTAATTGGACTCTAACTTATTTAATTGACCAAAATTGTAATTAAATTCTACGAAATAAACGTTGAGATCACATGCGATCTCAATTATTAAATTAGACCACTACGACCGCTAAAAACGTAAATAAAATTGATAATTACTTAATTAAATAAATGTGGCCCCATAATTTGGGGTCACGCTGCATCAACTATGCTCCATTCTAGGCAGTATTTGATTGTGGGTTAGGATAAAAAGGGTTAAGTATGCTTTAAGTTTAAATCATGATAACCATCGGTCAGATCAGGACAGTGCCAGAGTGCTGTGAAAGTAATGGACAACCTACACAGTGTCGGAATCAGAAATTCAACTGAGAGGGTTGGTGTCTTCCTTTGGTTGTTTCGGAGGAAGAGATTGGTGACGAGGGATCGCTGCGCAAGAATGTTTGGCTCTGTCCTGGATGGGTGTGTTCTTTGCAGCAGTGGCGTTAGGGCTGGCTATTGAGCCTAACGAGCCGAGCCAGGGCTGGGCTCGGGCTCGAGCTCGATAAGCTCAACTGGGCTCGGGCTCGAGCTCGATCGAGCCCAGCCGAGCTGGCTCAGGCTTGAACTCGGTGGGCTCGAGCCCTTATCGAGCCAGCTCGGGCTCGATAAATCTTGAGCCGAGCCCTTTATTGAGCCCGAGCGTCTTATCGAGCCTGGTCTGGCTCGAGCCTATTCAGGCTCGTTAAGGAAATAGATGTTTTTTAGGGAAAAAGTGTTTTGCCTGAATTCGAACCCGAGACCTCCTTTTTAAAGATCGTCCACCTTACCAGTAGACCACCATCCGAGTTGTATATAAAAGTTAAATTATAATATATATTGTAGCATTACGCTTGTTAATAAAAAAAGAAAAAAATACTAAATATCTAACTATAACCTATATTAAATAGATAAAAGGTAGAAATCCAAGTCTACAACATAGTCTACCCACCATTGTTGTTACATAAACAACATAAACACATAATCCACCATTAACAATGTTGCAAAACTAATACAAATAAAAATAAAAATCATTGTAGTTTTACGAAAAGAATATATATTCCTTATCGAGTCCGTTATTGAGTTATCGAGCTGAGCAGGGCTCGGCTCGATAAGCTATCGAGCCCAAAAATTGTGCTCGGGCTCGGCTCAATACTTAATGAGCCAAGCTCACGAGCCCGAGCTTGGCTCAACGAGCCGTGACTCAATAGCCGACCCTAAGTGGCGTGGAAACTTTGGAACATCTCTTCTTCGCTTGCCCGACGATGAGGGGGGTTTGGGAGGCAACGACTGAGACTTGGGTCAGCACCACAGATCTGGCTTCTTTTTGGGAATCGATGGTGACCAACAAGAGTAGGGACCGTAGTGAGCTCCTGCGTCCTATGGCGAGTGTTTGGGCAATCTGGCTTGGGCGGAATGAAGCTATCTTCGCAGGGCAGCGGTTCTACAAAGAAAACGTTCTGTTTCATTGTACCCGTTTAGTTGATGATTGGTTGTTGATTTAGATCCCATTTTGGTAGCGCGTAGGGTACCTTGTAAAGTTCTTTCCTTTTTTCTGTTTTTTTCTTTTGTTAATAAAGCAGGGGCGGACACCACCGAGTGTATCCCCCAAGTTTTTAGACTTCAAAAAAAAAAGAAATTCAACTGAGGGACTGTGAAAAAAATAGTAGAAAAATCAGCTCAATTCCTATGATTTTGAGTTTTTTGAGAAATACATAGATTAAAATAATAGTTGAAATTGTGAATAAAAGTATCTCAAAAGTTGACATTGGAGGAGCTCTTCTTTCCTTCGTAGCATCGAAATCTCTTATCAATAGATCGATGGTGAGTGTCTACGTAATATCCTTGTCAATATATATGATCATACAATCATCAATAAATTTGTCATTCATTTTAGTTGGAAAGATGGTTTTCACAATTTTCATCATTGAAAATGCTTGTTCTATAGTTGTTGTCTAAAAAATGGTGAAGTCTTCTTCCACTTTAAGTAGGGTCGGATACGTGGATTCTTGTTCAAATCCATGTTGAAAAATCTGACTATTTTTACGTTGGGTATCGGCTACCTAACGTAACCCCACAAGGAAGGATTTTAACCATGGTCTTTTGGGGGTAAGCACATTGCACTACCACCATACCATTAGAGTGGGTACAAATAGCACAATTACTACATGTTAATTAATATAAGTAGTTGTGGTCTCTAATATATGATCTTAGTTCTTAATAAATGCATCTACAATATATATTTTTAGACCATCACACACCATCACACGTAATCTCCAGTAAGGGTGATTTCTTTCGGGGGACTGTGAGGAGTAGGAGGTATGTGCTTATGGGGGTTGTGAGGGCTATGGGGTCTGTGAGGAAGATAGATGATATCCCGTCAGATGGGGTCTGTGTAGAGGTCCTAGGAAGAAAGGCACATCGTCGAAAGGCAAAGGCAATCGAGTCTCGTCTGTTCATCAACCCTTTTGGGAGAGGTTGCTATCGCTGCGGCTCCCTGGCGAACTGGGCTCGACAATGTCGTGAGCAGGTCCGTTGCTTTCGGTGCCGTCTCTTCTCGCACAGGAGTCGCCATTGCCCACTAAACGGGAGTTCCTACTGCGGTACAGGCTGGGGTGGCTCGGGCGTGTTGGTGGGAGGAGGTGGTGAGGGAGAGGTCTTGTTTCAAGGATCATCAGATGAGAGCGTGGTCTCGATGACACAGTTCATGGGAGATCTCTTGCAGTGGTATCCGTGGCGGGTGATGGCAAGAGGCCTCACGGAGATGGAATCAAGGGAACTACTGCGATGGGGTAGACTGAGGGCCGACGACGATTTGATTTAGCTGGAAGCTTTTGATCGAATTAGAGTGAGGGGGTGCCGATAGCCGCGTTAGGTCTCTCGGACCTCCGCCTTATGCTGAGCGGCGTGGTGGATGTTGTTGCCGTCGACTCTTCGAGGTGTCGTGCAGGGGAGCCACCAGACCCTGTCCTCAAGGTGAAGGGCCTCCCGCTGGAGGCGTTGGGTTGGCGAAGAGTCCGGGTCGCTGGGCAGACTGTTTACGTGGAGCTCGCCATGGTGGATCGTGAGGAGTAAGGCCGTGTACGGGAATGGCAACCGGAGGCAAAGTCGGAGGGAAGCTCATCATGGCGGAGGCACCGTCAGGTACGACGAGTAGTCCTTCCAAAAGGCCCCATCATTACTCGGAAGGTGAAGCAGCACAACCAATGGGTACGATTCCTCGATTTTTGCACGTCATTCGTTTCGGCTCTATCAACGGGATTGGTCCCTTTATTGCGCCGAGGATGGGGGCGGATCTCTCTCTTAACTCACCTTTGGTAACATCTGGGATGCAATTACCGCTTGGCTATGTGGGCCTTAATCCATTTGGGTTTGGAGATCAAGCGGGCCCATCTGGAGTGAAAGATTCACCCGCCTTTGCGGATCCGAAACCTCTCGTGATTTCGGATCAGATGGGCCGACCCGTTTTAGAAGTTGAAGCGAAGGCCCAGTCACATCTTGCCTTCAACGCGAGCCTTATATCTATGTCTGCTTCGATGTCTCCTTCAGATGGGCGGTATCTTCGGTCTGCGCCAGTGGCATCCTCGAAGGTGCATCAAGGGAAAGGTCTCTTGGAGGTGGGAAGTGGTTCGCAGATGGTTGGGCGGGGGTCTGCTAGGGACTAGGCTAGTGCTGGAAGGGCGGGAGGGGTGGGATGAGTTTACTCTATCGAAGGAGGAAGGTGTTTGGAGGGAGGGGGAGGGGGAACTGTAGGTAAATGGGGACCAGCAGGGAGAAGGTGTGGTTGCATCTGATGGGGGTCTGTCGCAGGAGGTTAGAGAGGAGGTCCCTCAGATTGTAAACCTGCCCGGTTGTACAATAGAGCTACTGGACCCGGAGGCTGAAGTCCTCAGGTTCGGGACTGCCTATGTCAGAAAGGTTACTAGTAAAGGGAGAGAAGAGTGAGGAGGGCGATGAGGCTCGCTGAGGTGAAAAAGGGAGGAATGCTCGCCGGAGCCCGCCCCTGTAACAAGGGTATTACAAATCCCCCAGAGTCGATTCAGAGTGTTGGACAGGGCAGTGGCCGAGTGCCTGGGTCTGATCTCGACTAAGAAGCCGATGGAAGGTGTATGTCAATAAAAATTCTTTCTTGGAATGTCACCGGGTTTGGCCGCCCTGAAAAGCGAGTGGGAGTGAAGAATCTTATTACGGAGGCTAGAGCTGACATTTTCCTTTTACAAGAAACCAAGCCCTTGAGTGGCGCGGTCAATGCGACGAGGGGACTAGACGGGGGCGACCATTTTGCACTGGCGGAGTTGAGGCCTGAGGTGCCTCGGGGGGACTTGATGACCGTCTGGATGGGCTCTTTTTATCTTCTAGAGGAGTTCAAGTCGTTGGTATGCATATCAGTGTTGCTTAGACGGCGAGCGGATGATCTTAGCTTCCTGATCACGAATGTCTATGATCCGATAGGCGATGAAAGGGGTACTCTGGCGGAGAATTTTGAACAGTGAGGCAGTGCGAGGACTGGCAAGATCTGGATCATCGACGTTGATCTCAACACTACATTTCTTTCGGACAATCGGCCTTAAAGAAGGGGAGGAGGGGACTTCGGTTTGGAGGAGCTACGGAGAGTAACTCACAGTTTGGGCCTTTCAATTATCGATGCAACTGACTGTGTTTACACCTAGCGCAACGTTAGATCCGATCCCGGTTGGACAGATTTTTGCTTTCTCAGGACGATGCGGAAAGGTTCCCGCTCTCGCGAGTGGGGGCTCTTCCGCGGGCGCATTATGACCATACGCCAATTATTTGCTCGTTTGGGGAGGAAGGATAAAGCATGTTCTTTTTTCGTTTCGAACGAAGCTGGCTGCTGGAGGAATGTTTCAGGGAGGCAGTGGCGGAGCGATAAGGGAGGCGCAACTGAGGGCTCGACGGTTGCAAGGTTGGCTGCAAAGCTTTCGTCTCTAAAGACATTCCTTAAAGCAAACAGAAGGGAGGTAAAGGTGTGGAGGAAAGCTATGAGGGCAGATGCTCAAACAGAGGTTGCTAGTCTAGATGGTTTGGATGACGATAGGGGCTAACCCAGGAGGAGCACATGGAGAGGCAAGGTTTCCTGGATTAGGTAATGTTGGAAGATAGGAAAGAAGATGTGGATTGGCGGCAAAAATCCAGACAACGGTGGCTAAAAGAAGGGGACGCCAACACGAGATTTTTCCATTCAATGGCCTCTGGACAACGGAAAAGAAAGTAGAAACTTTTTGCATGCTTTAGAGGTTGGGGGTGTTCGAGTCTCGGGTGAGGCGAGGATTAGGAGCGCCTGGAGGGCAATTTTGTGGAATCAATGTGTAGGAAAAGAAGGAATGGGTGGGGGTGGTTGGCGAGAGGGAAACCCTATCAGAAACACATGCGAAGAGCTTACTGGATCCTTTCTCGGAGGAGGCGAAGAGAGCGGTTTGGGACCTGAATGCGGACAGGGCTCCTGGCCCGGATGGCTTTCTGATGTCGTTCTACCGTGAGTTTTGGGATCTCCTAAAGGAGGATGTTCTCGAAGTGCTTAATGAATTCAGGGAAGGAAACAAAGGATTCGAGAAGATCAATCGGGCATTGTTGTTCCTCCTGCGGAAAAAGGACACTCCCGTGAGTGTGGAGGATTATAGACCTATTGCTTTATCCATCACAATATATCTCATTATGGCCAAGATTCTAGCGAACATGCTTAAGAGGGTCATGGATTCGATGATGCTCCATGGACATACGACTTTTGTACGAGGGTGACATATGGCAGATGGCTTAGTGTTGGCTTCAGAGATATGCCTTGATTGGAAGCAGACAAAGAAGTGAGGGGTTTTGTGGAAGATAGATTACGCGAAGGCGTATGACAATGTCGATTGGAGGTTCCTACGGGCATCTTTACGTAGGAGAGGCTTCCCCGAAGTGTGGGTGGACTGGGTGAAGAGATGTGTCACCACATCTTCTTTCAATGTCCTGGTGAACAACAAACCTGAGGGTGGCTACTTCCAACTACAACGTGGTGTTAGGTAGGGATGTCCATTGGCACCGATGTTGTTCGTCATTGTTGTAGATGCTTTGGGGGTCTTACTCAAGCAGGCGGTGGAAGCAGATTGGTGCGAATGGTTCCGTAAGGAGGACATATCTGTTCATATTCTACAGTATGCAGATGAGACACTACTTTTCCTGAGAGGCACAAATAAACAAACCACTAATTCTGGTGGCGATTTTTGGGAGCCTCTCTGGCATGGAAATCAATGAACGTAAGCCGATAATTGTAACCTTCGGGATGAATGAAACAGAGCGTCGCAGTATGGCGTAGGTGACTGAGTGCCCTCTGAGAGACCTCCCTATCCCTTACTTGGGTTTGCCATTGGTAGCTGGGAGACTAAAGAAAACAGATTGGGAAGAGGTGTTGCAGAGGATGGAACAGTGATTGGCAGGGTGGAAGGCGGTCACTTTGTCTAGAGGGAGTAAGTTGGTTCTTTTGAAGCACATGCTCTTTGCCATACCTATCTTCTTTTATTCTACTAGATTGATGCCACCATGGATTAGGAAGAAGATTGAAATATTGATGAAAAGGTTTTTCTGGTCGGATGGGAAGCAACAAGGTCTCAGTATGCATTTGGTCTGATGGGAGGAGATCATGAGGGGGCGCAACGATGGAGGACTTGGAGTGCGCCGATGTGGAGTGTATGAACAAAGCACTCATCGCAAAATGGGTGATTCGCATTTGGGGTCAGTCAAACTCGTTGGTAGACAAAATCTTAAGGAAAATCTATGGGGTTAGTGGTCAACTGGTGGCCGGTCAGGTTCGTTTTGAATCATTCCTTCAGGATGGTATTCGGAGGCTTTACCGCTGCTGCCGTCCAGGCTAAGGCCTAAGGTGGGAGACATACAAAATTTCTGTTTTTGGGCACGAAGGCTGGTCTGGAGAGGGCCCGCTTGAAGTTAGATTCCAACACATTTTTGCTTTGTCGGCTTTAAAAGAGGTTGCGCTGGGGCAGATGGCGGATGCTGACACGTGGTCACCCCCGTTTCAGGCGGACCTCTCTGATCAATGGTTTGAAGAATATCTATAGATGCAGACGGAAGTTGTTACACCCCTAATCTGGGGTCTTCTCGCTTGACAGAGATCACTTTGAATGGGAGGGAGACAAATTCTCAGTGATGAGCTCATACAGAGAGTTGAGCCGGAGGACAGAGGAACATGATGGGGATCTGAGTCAGGACATGAAGGTGATATAGGCGGCGAAGATCCTGAACAGAGTAAAGATATTCCTATGGTGCCTGAGAAGGGAGCGCCTTTGTGATAAAGCACAGGGAGGGAGTGCTAGGTCGGGCGGACACTCAATGAGACAGGTGCGAGGATTCAGAGGAGGATTTCGATCATTTGTTCTTTAAGTGCCCGACATCTTAGCGGGTCTGGTGGGAGGTTGGGATTCCTTGGGCCGCGACAGGAGGTACAACAGATTTTTGGATATCAATTCAGGCAATCAGGATCAACTCTACAGATGATTGCTTAAAGTCGTTTGCTGTTCTTTGGGCCATTTGGGAAGGACGCAACGATTTGATTTTCAAAAACCATTGGTTTTATTACGAGAATGTAGCTTCTCATTGTATTGCGCTTTATAATTTCTGGTCATCACAGTAACGTACTGTAATATCCCTTTAGTGAAATTTTATTGGCGGTGAACCCCACAATGGGGGATCACCCAATTTGCAGTAAAAAATAGTATATATTTTCATTGGCATTCTTTCAACTGTAAATAGCATTGTTTCTACATAAAAATATATTGAGTTAATAGATATTTATATTATCACATAGAAATTGTAAACCCAAATTTTGCTAATCATTCCATATGTGTGTATAATATCTACGTCTATAATATCCGGTATAAATTACCCCAATAGATCTCCTTACATTTTATGATGTTGATGATTCTTATATTTATATAGATGAATAATGCAAAAGCTCTATTCATTTGGTTTGTACAACCGTACTAGACATGTAAGATAAATTTTACTTGAACTTGTTGGGCCAAGTTCAAAATAGAAAAGGAGAGGATCCCGATGCAAAGTAGTAGCCGTCCAACCATGATCCATCTCCTTAACTCTACACATCACATGCAATTCCATCATTTAAACTACACATTGCTATTTACCAATGCAAGACCTGCCATACTTAGCCACCAACCCACTCCTTCCTTTTTATACCAAATGTACTCTAAAAACATTATTCCCATAGGGTGATTACCATTATCCTCATTCTCTATGAGACTATGCTCTTTCTTTTTGTTTTCTTTTTAGCACTAAAAACAAATGGCGCATCCCCATGGATTATGGGCTTCCACATGCAAGACTCTAACCTTCATTTTTATCATTTATGGCATGTGTGAGATTGCCTTTTTTGAGCTTTTGTATGGGGTTCATGTAGAAACGAAAGAATGAATTGTGTTATTGATGATGCCCTAGGGTTCTCTACTTCTCTTATATAGGAGAGAAACTTGTTGGGCAAATTACGTGAAGAAGATGAAGAAAATAGAAATTACACAAACACTATAAAAGATAACTGATATCTCAACACTCGCCCTTAAACTGGAGCGTAGATATCAATCAAGCTCAATTTAAAGCCACATCTCTGGTAAGACCCTCTGGCTAAGGCAGTAGTAAGTACATTTGATGTATGGTCTCCAAAGCTAGCTTGAGTAGTGACGATGTGACCCTTCTGTATCATGTTACGAGTGTAGTGACAATCCACCTCTATGTGCTTAGTCCTCTCATGGAAGGCAAGGTTGTAAATAACCTCCTGATGTGTCCGTGGTATCTCCATGACTGATAGTGCTGATGTAAATCTTTTGAAATCCTCTTAAAGTCTGCTCAAAGAATCATGGGTTGCAAAAGGATATGTAGCACATGTACGTCTATGCTTTCGTAGAGCAATCAACACATCAAGATCATCTGCCATGCCCTGAACTTGTAAGTTTCTCTCTTCAGAGGGTATCTGCGCATCTTGTAGTGACTCTTGCTGCATAGATAACTCAGTGTACCATCATTAGAAGCAATATGCTTATCACATACCTGAGGCGTGCTGGATGAGGGGGAAGACCTGTGAGCAGAGGGAACTAAACGAGACCTATTAGTAAATACCATTGGGAAAAATGAGAGACTTATTTATTCCATACTCCCTAGGCTCTCTTATATAGGAGAGTAGCCTATGGGTAAAATATATAAAGAGTCCAACGGGAAAAAGAAAATACAAAAAGGTACAAAAGAGAATAACATATATCTCTACACTCCCCCTCAAGATGGAGCATAGATATCAATCATGCTTAGCTTGAACAAACACTTTTGGAACGACCCTCGAAGTAACGCCTTGGTAAAGATGTCTGCAGTTTGGTCCCCTGAGCTAATATGGGATGTAGAAATAAACCCCTTCTGAATCATATCTCATATGCAGTGACAATCAACCTCAATGTGCTTTGTTGGTTCATGAAATGCTGGATTATTTGCAATGAATAGAGCCAGCTTGATTGTCACATTCCAGAACCATAGGAAGAGGGACTTTTATATATAGATCTGTAAGTACAACCTTCACCCACATCATTTCTGTACTGACCTGGGCCATAGACCTATATTCAAACTCAGCACTGGATCTTGCTACAACTGTTCGCTTCTTGCTTCTCCATGAGACCAGAGAGTCTCCGACATACACAACAAATCCAGTGGTGGACTTCCTATCCTTAGGACATCCTGCGTAATCTGCATCTGCACATGCTGAGATAGTAATCTCCTTGTCTTTCTTAAACAACAGACCTGCATCTGGAGAAGACGTAAGGTACCTGAGAGTATCATATGTATAACATCCATATGTACCTGACGTGGTTGCTCCATGAACTGGCTCACCTGACTCACAACAAAGGAGATATCAGATCTGGTAATAGTAACATAGAGAAGCTTGCCCACCAGTTCTCTGTATCTCCTCCTATCCACCTCATCAGTTTCGTCATCATATAATTTCATACTGGGATCCATGGATGTTGTGGCAGGTCAGCAACCAAGCATTCTTGTTTCATTCAACAGGTCAGTGACATATTTCCTCTGGGTCATTACCAACCCATGAGGATTTCTGGCGAATTCTAATCCCAAAAAATATCTAAGAACTCCAAGGTCCTTGGTGACAAATTCACGACCCACCATTTCTTTCGCCCTCTGAATTCCCTGTTTATCATCACCTGTAATCAATATATCATCTACATACACCATAATTGCAATAATACCTCTGTGTGTCTTCTGTACGAACAAGGAATGATCTGCATTGGAACGTCTGTACCCCTGTTTTTCAAACAGGTATGAGAGCTTCTGGAACCAAGCTCTGGGGCTCTGCTTAAGGGCATAGATAGCCTTATGAAGTCTACACACCTTAGAACACTCCCCCTCAACATCAAAATCAGGTGGTTGTTGCATGTAGACTTCCTCCTGCAAGTCACCATATAAGAATGCATTCTTGACATCTAATTGGTATAGTGGCCAATCACGAGTAACCGCAACAGAGAGGAGGATCCCTATGGTGGAATGGCGAGCAACCAGTGGGAATGTATCAAGATAATCTACCCCATATATCTGTGTAAATCCACAAGCAACCAGACGTGCCTTGTATTTGTCAATGCTGCCATCTGCATTCTGCTTAACTGTAAAGACCCACATGTAGCTCACTGTAGACACATCAGTAGGTGCAGTAACAAGGCTCCTGGTACCTCTTGACTGAAGAGTAGCCATTTCTTCTTCCATGGCTAAACGCCATCGATTATCATTCAACGCATCTTGGTAATTCTGTGGAATGTCCACCGCCGATAGTGTAATGACAAAGCTCCTGCAATGACTGTAGATGCTATTGGATATGACGTGCAACCGCGCTTCTGCTTCGGAAGTGCAATAGGTAGATCCAAATCACCTGCCTCCTCATTTGGGCTCTGTAACACTTCCTGCTTAGGGAAATCGTCAGATCCATCAATACTTGATAATATTCTCAGAACATACCTCAGGCGAGCTAGATGATGAGCGGTGACCATGAGCAGAAGTAGACCTACGGGTATAGTGGAATGGTAATGGGGAAACATGAACGATAATAGGAGGTGTAGAGCATGGTAGTGGTGGAGGTGGTGATGGTGAAGGTGGTGATGGTGGTGACATGCATATAGCTTCAGTAGTGCCAGAGGATACCAACTGATCACATGTAGAAGAGAAGTACATAACAGACTCGAAAAAGGTAATATCATCACTAACGAGACATCTCTTGCGCAATGGATCATAACACATGTACCTCTTTTGTGTTCTGGAGTACCCGACGAAAACACACTTGACGACCATAGGAGAGAGCTTGTCAATCCCTGGAGACAACTGGTGGACAAAGGCAACTGAGCCAAACACACGAGGAGTGAGAGAAAACAATTCTTTGTTTGGAAAATTAAGGGAGAAAGGAATCTTCTCATCTAAGACAGACGACGGCCTACGATTAATGAGATTAATATGTCGTTAGAACAGCATTGCCCCAGAATGAATGAGGGGCATGACTCTGTATGAGAAGTGACCTGGTGACATCAAGTAAATGACGACGTTTCCTTTCTGCAACTCCATTTTGTTGGGAAGTATAGGCACATGATGTTTGGTGGATAATCCTTTGAGTTGAAAAATAATTGGAGGGAGTATGATTACAAAATTTCAAGGCATTATCACTTCTCACAATATTTACAGATGCAGAAAAACATTACGAACTTCATTGATGAAATTTATGATAATATTCTCCACTTCAGATTTATTCTTTAACCAAAAAACCCAAGACACTTGAGAGAAATCATCCATAATAATCATATAAAACATGTGTCCCTGATGATCAGGATCACGATTGGGACCCCAGATATCGACATGAAACAACTCAAACTTGGAGGTACTACTCTGACACTGACGACTGGGAAAGGTAGACCGATGGTGCTTTCCCAACTGACGAGCCTCACATTGGATGGACGTGTGAGGTGAAACATGGGATAACACACGACATAACTTCTGAAGCGGTAGATGTCCAAAGCGCAAGTGCCACAGTAATGGGGAGATAGATCCAGCATGTAGAGAGGAGGCTCCGGCATAAGGGGTCTGACTGAGACGATATAGACTTCCTTGCTCATAGCCACGCCCAATCACGTTGCCCGTAAAGATATCCTGAAAAATGAGAGAAGATGGATAAAAAATTGCTCGACAATGTAAATCCTTTGTAAGTTGGCTAATGGACAATAAATTCATAGTGAAATCAGATGCATGTAGCACGTTCTTGAGGTACATAGAAGGTGTCAGGCTAATCTCTCCCTGACCAGTGAATGCGTCCCATTGGTAATAGCCACAGTACAACCTGGAGGGACCTGTCGGTAGGCTGTAAGTAGGCCTTGATCACCACACAGATGGTGTGTGGCACCAGAGTCCATAGTCCACTCTAACGTATCTGATCCACTACTGCTAGTAAATGCATATGTGCCACCTGATGTACTGGTGTTTGCAGAAGCAGCAACATCAGGGTGACTATTAGAAGCAGGTACTGATGCAACTGGGCTAGATGGAGGAATAATTCCCCTCAGACGGGCTATAAGGTCTTTAAAGCGCTGATCTAGAGATGAAGCAGATGGAGGATCAATCTGTTCAGCTACTCGTGCGGAAGCAGGAAATCCATGTTTAGAGTAGCATGTGTCTTCAATATGCTCAGAACGGTGGCAAAAAGTGCATGATGGCCGAACACGACCCCCTCTGCCATGAGGTCCACGACCACGGGACTAATGATGTCCTCCACGACCTCGATTCGCTTACATGACTGAGGCGGTCTGATTTGCAGTGGATGAAGGAGCAATAATACGACACAGTCTGTGAAATGCTTCCTCCATCGGAGTAATGGTGGAGTCCGCCAAGATCTGGGAGCGTGCAGCCTCGTACTCTGGATGTATAGCCGCCAGAAACACACCAACCTTAGTGGCATTCCGGTAGGTCTTCTGTTGCTCAGGAGTGGCAGTGAAAGGCATGAAGCTGTAAAGCTTCTCAAACATTCCTCGTAAAGATGTGTACAATGAGTATAGAGGTCGTTCATTCTGCTTGATAGTAAAGATGTCATGCTGGAGTTGCAGAATCTTCGTCTCATTCTTTGCTTGGGAATATATACCAGCTAGAATATCCCACATTGCTTTTGCAGTGGGCTGATGGAGAATATCATTGGCAATCTCAATTGTCAGGGTTCCTGATAGCCAAACCTTGGCATATGCATCATCTGCCTCTCATGAAGCATTGACCCCAGTCTTCTCAGCAGGCTCTTCTTTGGTAAGAATGTGCTTCTTACCGGTTGACTTCATCATACTCATGAAATGCATTGCCCATAGTTTGTAATTTGAACCATCCATCTTCACAATAGGCGTTGGACCTCTGAAGGCGCTTGTAGATGGGATATCTGCCTTGCTTTCTGACATTATGATAATGGAAGATCAGGATAGTAGACTGAAGATATGATCGTCTACACGGACATTAATGGGTTTAGTTGCATGTGTAGACTCAAGCAACCAAACCCATTAATTTGGAAACATGCGCCCAGAACGAGTGCTGGAGCCACACACGTGCTGACCTAGGGTTGCACGCGACGGATATCAGGAGCTTCACACGCAAAGATGTGCGCACAGGAACGCACACAGATGCGAGCACATGAGCACGCATAGGGGCGCGCACAACAACACGGGGGCTGGCGTACAGATGTGCGCACATAAGACTGGTGCGCAGGGGCTGGCGTGCGCACAACTTGCACAAGAGAGCGGCGCGAGACCGAGTGGGGCTGAAGGCGGGGTCGGGTCTAGGAGCGACGTGAGGCGGGGAGGCGCGCGTGCGGAGGGCTCGAAGGTGGAGGCTAGGGTTAGGGTTTGATTCGAGAACTTCGGTCTTGGACTGTCGCTCTGATACCGTGTTGGGAAAAATGAGAGACTTATTTATTCCATACGCCCTAGGCTCTATTATATAGGAGAGTAGTCTATGAGTAAAATACATAAAAAGTCCAACATGAAAAAGAAAATACGAAAAGGTACAAAAGAGAATAACATATATCTCTAGAAATACACATGGCAAAAACCGAGTCAATGGAGGTGATGGTTCATGGGCAGTCACAGGAGCTGGTGAAGAAGTAGGATTAGGTACAGAGATGGTGGTGGTGGATTGGGCGGTGGCTGAGCAGGAGTAGGTGTAGGTGGTGGTAGGACTGTATGAGGCAGAGGCATGTAGATCTCGTCAGAGTTTGATGGGGCCAACCTGTCACCTGTAGGAGAGAAATACATGACAAACTCAAAAAATGTAACATCAACACTGAAAAAGTATTTCTGTAGAAGTATATCAAAGCAACGGTGCCTCTTTGGGTACGAGAGTAGCCAACAAAAATTCAGTTGACAGCTATGGGGGAGAGCTTGTCACAAGCAGGAGAAAATCATGAACAAAGGCTACAAATCTAAACGCACGAGGTGTGAGGGAGAATATATTCTTCATGGGAAACACAATCAAGAAAGGGATCTTTTCTCCCAAAATAGAGGATGGCATGCAGTTCATTAAGTAGTAAACAATGAGAATCGCATCATCCCGGTAAGCGCGAGGAGCACAACTCTGAATTAACAGGGTTCTGGTCATATCGAGTAAGTAACAACATTTACACTCGACAATACCATTCTGCTAAGATGTATGGGCACACGAGGTCTGATGTACAATGCCAAGATATATGTGAAACTGTAAAAGCTGTAGGGTGTAAAACTCCTATGGCATTATCAGAAGACAAATATTTGACATTGGCAGAAAAAATATTCTTTATCTCATTCATGAATGACTTAATAGCAGAACCAGCCTCAAACTTATTCTTCAAAAGGAAAATCCAAGAGTATTTTAAAAAAATTATCTACATCGACCAAATAAAAACGATGTCCCTGAAGATCAGGAACACAACTCAGATCCCATATATCTAAATGAAGGAGCTCAAACAACTGAGAAAGGTTCCAACTCTAACAAGATGGAAAGGAGGAATGGTAGTGCTCCCAAAGATGGCAAGCCTCCCATTGAAAGAAAGATCACATGGAGATCTGTGGGAAGACATGACACAAATTCTGCAGAAGAAGGTGGTTAAAACGAAGATGGCACATGTACGGTGAGATTGGTCCAGTAGGAATAGTGGAGGCACCATCATGAGGAGGTTGGACTAGTTTATAGAGCCCCGCAGCTCACAACCACATCCAATCACTTTACTCGTGAGTATGTCCTGAAACACAAGAGACAGAGGGTCAAAATGGCATGACAATGCAAATCGTTAGAAATCTGACTAGTAGAAAGTAAGTTCATCTGAAAATCAGGGGCATATAAAATATTCTGGAGGTGCATGGATGATATCAGATACACCTCTCCCTGTCATGTGATGGCTAAGTGGACCCCATTAGCAATAACAACCCATCTTCCAGGAGGTATAGTCTTGTAGGACCTGAACTGGGCTCTCTCTCCACACAGATGGTGGGATGCACCAGAGTTCATGATACACTCTGTGATATCTGCACCACTACTACTAATAAAAAGCGTAAGCAATACTTGAGGAGCTCGAAGAGGCTCTGGCTCCAGTATCTTTGGATCTTGTAGTGGTGGTGCCGGTCACTGCAGTCACGATCTCTCGTGTATGAGAGACAATGTTATCCAGGCGTGGATCTGCCTGGGAAGCTAGAGTCTCTTAAGGCTCGATCTGTTTTGCCACACAAGCAGATGTGGAGTATCCATCCTTCAGATAGCATGTGTCCTCTGAGTGTCTTGGACGACGACAATAGGTGCAAGAACCACACTGGCATCCATCGCCTCTGCCATGGGGACTACGTCCTCTGAACTGGATAGATCATCCTCTGCCATGAGAAGCGGTCCTCATTGAAGAGGGTTGTGGAGTAGCAATAGGACGAATAATAAGTCTGCTGAGATGACTGTAAGCCTCCTCCATGGGAGGTACGGTCACCCCAGTAAAGAGTTCTCGTGCTGCATAATACTCAGGGTCGAGTGCAGCCAAAAAGACTCCAACCATCATGGAGCTCTTGTATGTCATCTGTTGCTCAGTAGATATCGTAATAGATGAAATTGTGAAGCTTCTCGAACATGCCGCAGAGCTAGGAGTAGAATGTATGCAGTGGATGACCATTCTACTTGGTTCTGTAAATGTCAAACTTAAGCTGGAGAATCTTGGACTCATTCTTTGCTTGGGCATAAGTAGATGCCAGAATATCCCACATTGCCTTAACGGTGGGCTGATTCACAATATCATTGGCTATCTCCGTAGTGAGGGTTCCGAAGAGCCAAATATGAGCATACCTGTCGTCTTGCTTCCACGAGGTATTATCTCCAATCTTATCCATTGGCTTCGGCTTCGTCAGAATGTACTCCTTATTGTTGCACTACATGAGGGTGAGAAACTGCATGTACCCCAATTCATAGTTGGTCCCATCTATCTTTACGTTGGGAGCCCTTGAAGGCACCAGACAAAGAAAAGATATCACTCTTGTTCTCTGACATGATAGAAGAACGATAAAAAACGGAACTCGACTGGGAAGTAGATCGATATGAGCAAGTCTACACCATCATATGGAGGATTGGTTGTACGCGTAGATACGTACAACCATCCTCGTCACTCCTTGAGCCACGTTATGATCGGAAAACATGATTTATAGATATAAAATCACGTTTTCGGTCAAACTCGGACCGTTTTAGACTGCAGATCGGACCGCAGAGGTGCGAGGAGGCACACAGAGGTGAAGGGGAGGCTGCTAGGATGTGCACCCCTAGCGGCTCTTGAGAAGGGCTGGCGACGGCCTTGGAGCGGCGTGTGGAAACTGTTGGGGCCCTAGCAGTGCTGCCTGGGATGACGTCAGCTGGTGAGGGGAAGGGAGGACCCACGCAACAACGCTCGGTGGTCAGCTGTGGCACACGTGAAGAGAGGAGGTTGACGGGTAGGGTCTAGGACTTGGGTGGGATACAGGAACTTCAGTCTAGGACCATCGCTCTGATACAATGTAGAAACGAAAGAATGAATTTCTTTATTGATGAGGCCCTAGGGTTCTCTTATATAGGAGGGAAACATGTTGAGCAAATTACATGTAAACACTATAAAAGATAACTAATATCGAGTAATCCATATCGTGATATGTCGACGATATATCAATATCGACAAGTGATCGCTATATTGCCAATATGGTTGATATTTTCCCTTCCAAGGCCATTTCCTTCACAAATACGGATCGATTTGGACGTGATATGATATCGATATATCGTCGATATATCGACGATACATCGTATCGACAAGTAATCGATATCGATACCGATATCCTTCATTATGATCGTGCCCTCTTTGTGTCACTTGTAGACAATCACCTAGTACTAGTACTGCAACTATACTTATTTACATTGCTAAGTGACATTTTCACATTTCATTCCATGACCATGAATCCACCACATCGCATACTTCATATAATAACTTTTGACAAGACATGTACGGATAAGAAAGAATAATGAAAACTGTAGTTTATTGAGAAGAAAAGGTATTATGTACTTATAGGCGTGGTGGTAAATGTACAAGTTGCAAATAATGGAGTATATCCTCACCTTCAGAGTCAAGCATTGCAATGAGCAAGGGCATAAGCACACTGAGATTGAAAGTTTGAAACCGTCCTAGGTCCTCTTGTCTTGTCAATGCCAAGCCAGCCCTGCAATGTTTGTATGATCATGGCAGGCAACAAGCCTTTACATTTAGAATATGAAGCGACACAATCACAAGGGGTGTCATTACATCTTCCAAAATTTATATATTCAGGGTTAAAAAAATCAAGGAGGGGCCATGGCCCTCCAGTATAGTAGTGGTTCGGCCCGTGAACCTACAATTGGCTCTTGTGTACTTTTTTTTTGAAATAGAAAAAAGTGTGTGGTTCGAGGCTGGGCGCACCCGGAAGCTTTTTATCTACCGACCAAGCAAAGGTACGTTAAAAGCAAAAGCAAGAGGCCATCAAAAGCACCCGCCCACATAGGAAACAACCATGAAACTACTTGATGCTGTTGAAATTTATGGAAGAATTGTTGGGGGTGAGAAGATAGGAAAATGAAGTGAGGAGATATAGAATAGCTCTCCAAGTTGCGTGAGAAAAGAAGAAACGATGGTGGGATTGGAGTAGTGGGTTTAAGTGGAGAAAGAATTTAAAGGGTTGAGACATACCAAATTCAGAGGTAACCGAAATTCATATCGTTCGATCATGCCTCCTTCATTACGCATGATGGTGACCTTATATAGAGAGACAATACCATTAAAAGACATGTCTCTTCACGGAAGGCACATGCCTTCCCCAAAAGACACTTTTAAAGGATATTTTTCTGGATTTACAAACATAAATACGGAAAATAAAATTGACAAATTAACTAATGCAAATTTATCTGCATCGGTTCTCTCCATCTTGAAAAACTCATCTCTGGATGAGTTGTCTTGATTGGAAGGAACATTTGGTAAATATCAGGAGTTGCTTGTATTTCTAATTTGCTGGAGGAATCCTTTGTAAATTTCAATATCATTGTCAGTCAACCTTCAAGAAGCCCTTTGAGAGTATTGTTGCTGCAAATTTTCTTCCATTTTTTTTGGAATGCAGAAATTCCAGGGACTTCCAACGGAAATCTATTAAATTTTTTTATTGAGGTCTCTGCTAAGGGGAGACTAGTCGAGATGAAACCAGTTTACGTGGATGTTTTCATGGTGGACGTGGTTTAGTAGACGTTACATAAGAAAGATGCGGTGGGTGCCGGACAACGGCTAGCAAAAGTTGGAGTTGGTGGCAATAGTTGGTGGAGGTGTTGACTAGGCCGAGGAGAAAAGTTCAAAGATGATGTAGAGCGGGTGACAACTCGATAGACTTGAGAGGCAAAGGAGGGTGTGGGTATAAAAATTGAGCGATGGATGGTGATGAGAAGGTGAGATGGCGTACAAAGGTGGAATATGATCTTATGCGAACGATGGGTGGTGGTTGAGTTGGTGGTGATTGATGAAAAGAAGGCAGGGGCATGGGAATGAGTGGTGGAGAAGGCTTTCATAATATGATACAGATACAAGTTCTAAGAATTGACCTTCATTGAATGGATGAAAGATTGACGGGAAAGTAGAAAAGGAACAAATATCATGGAAACAACTTGAAAACTTGGTTGTGATACCACTTGATGTAGATTGGAATGTTAAAGGGGAAAGATTGAGTGTGAGTAGGGATTAAATGTGATAAGAGGGAGGTGGACTAAGCCAAGCTGCGTGAGAAGGGAATTTGCTGTTGAAATTTAGGGAGAAATTGTTGAGGGGTGAGAAGAGATGAAATTGGGGTGAGGAGAAATGGAGGAACATGTCAAGCTGCATAAGAAGGGAAGACGATCGATGAGGAAGATTGGATCGGAGGACATGAGAAGAGAGAAAATTAAGGGTGGATGGAGAAAGATAAAGCCGAAGATCAGATCGAATTTTCGTCCTTTCATCCCCATTACATAGGATTAAGATGCTTTACGTGGGGAATTAACCCATTAAAAGAAGCATCCCTTCATCCATAAGATGCATCCAAAAGAACAAGGCACATCTAAAGATTGTGGCTTTTGATTTTATTACAAGAATTAAAAATCAAAATAACTGATTTAAAAATAATATAATGTGGCTTTTGATTTTATTATAAGAATTAAAAATTAAAATAAATGATTTAAAAGAAAATTAGATATTGCAATTCGTCAATTCCACCGCTAAAAAAAACTCATATCCGGATGAGTTAATTTTGCTACATGCATGAACTCATTGGTATCTTGCTACATTTTGACATTTCGGTTCCCCATATGAAATTTAGAACACAGGTTTGACATTAATTTTCATATTATGGTGAGCAGGATCGAATTCACTGTTGAGTTCTGGAAGCATTCTAGAATGGTCGTTTGTCATTGCTGCCAGTTATGGAGGTTTTGGAAAATTATAAACATCGAGGATTAGGCAATTCTTAATAATCTGGATGGTGCCCGCTACAACTTTTCCATTTTGAGGACTTCTTTCTTTAAAAAAACTGAACCAGTGGCCTTGAACACACCATTTCTTCCCCTAAATCCCGTTGCCATGTTATTTTTAGGAGTCTCCAATGCATAGGTTGTTCATAGAAGGCTTTTTGGGGAGGGGTATATTTGAAACTTACCCGAAACAGTCCCACTTTTTCTTATTTTGGCCTACAGCTCCCATGTGATGACGATACACAACCCATCTTAGACTTTGATTATTGCTCTGTCCCTTGGCAACAGTTGCAGCAGCACCGAGCGATGCAGGGAAAACGGAGCAACCGTTCTCCCTTCCTGCTCCAAAAATGCCATCGGGCTTTGTGATTAGGTTTCCGACTCATGTACGTCCAGCAAGTATGACAACAGTATTTGAGGTGCAGATGATGAGGACAGTGGTTCTGGGAGACCTAGGTGCTCCTATGATTGAGCTTTAACCAAAGGCGATGGAGGGGCCATCTAGGAAGGGGATGCTGGCAGCATTACCCCGAAAGATGGAGGGGTGATCGACGACGTGGCTGCTGCTGCATGCGTAGGCAACAACGATGGAGCTCTATGCAGTGTTCAGGTGATATCGCTGTGGAGGCTAAGCGGCAGGTACTACAGTGGTGGCGATTGCGGCCTTGATTGGCGGCAAGACAGGATTTGGTGGCGGTCCATTGTGGTTGCGGCAAATTGCTTGAGCACAAGGTCCAGTGATATAGACTGCATCTCAAGATAAATATGAAGAGTAAATGTGCCTTTGGCATCATATATTTCCAGTTTAACCCATGTGAAGTAAATTTCAAACTAATTTCACTATGTGTTGCTTTGTTTATCATTCTACTGGAAGCTGCATAGGGCTACCTTTTACAAATAAATAAAATCGAATTGCCTTGGTTCCCATGCAGGATTGGATCGGTATCTTCGATTATGGGATACGAAAACTCGCGAGCTTCTTGCTGCTGTAAGCTCAGCTAAATTTCTAAAAACTAGCCTATATTTAATTTCCTTTTGAATCTTACTTTTTGTAGAATATGTTTTGGTATTCGCCACTTAGATTTCCCTAGTACTCCATTTGACTATGTAAAATATATGCACCAACCAGCTTCCATGGCTGTTTTATTACAGTACATACAAACTTTTGGTTATAAACTCTATTGGGATGGGACCATTGATACATGCACATGTTTATTCAGCTAACTAATAATAATGAGAATTAATGTGAGTCTATCGAGAATGGGTGATTGAAGGTACCTTAATGATTATCGGTATATGAAGCATTGATTCAAATTAACGATTCACAAATAAAATAGAGTATTATACGAGATGTACATAGGAAGAACAATGAGAGAAATGATACTCGACATGTATTGAGAAAAATGTCATTACTATAAAGATAATAAGAACAATTATGTCTACGTAGGTAGTAAAAAAGATTGATGAGAATATACAGAACTGCACGACAAGAATTGGGATTATGGATTATTATATGGGGAAACTTATTTGGTCTATATCAGGTCGGTGGACTAATGGGTTAGGGCCAATTTCAGCCCAAGTTCAGCCCATTTATCTAATGGGTCAAATTTCCGGCCAGAGCCCGACCCAATATGAATTGGGGTGTTTTTGGTCTTGTGGGTCGAGTTCGTGGGTGGGTCAGACCAACCCAACCCAATGCTCAGCCCTTCTTGTGGGGTTCCATCCATGGACTCGACGGAATGGAGGAATTTCTCTGCTGGGTGTAGGATAAGTAGAGAGCACCCTTGCACGAATGATGTCGAGCCCATGGAGATTGAGAAGGTGGATCTTGATGCGGAGAACCGGAAGATAGAAGGGAGGGAGGGTGAAAGGAGGGGTAAACATTTGGAAATATCATGAACTCTAAAGGGTTAAAAGCTTCAATATTTAATATTTCCCATCAGTGTTAACAGAGAAAATGGATGGGAGTTAACACACGGTTATGCTATATAATGGTTCACAAGTATCCATAGTTCAAAGTGTAATTCACAAATATAGAGTTCCGCGGGTGATCGTTGGTGTCCTAATTGACCCAAACCCGAATGTTTGTGATTTTCCCTGAGGAAGTCTGGTCATGCATGAATTCCTAATACCCGTGTTTCCTTGCTATGAAAGAAGGCTAGTAGATGGAGGATCAAAACTAAATAGCAAATCGGCTCATTTTTTTTTCAAAATTTAGAAGCATTGTTTCAGTAACAACTGACTTGCAACCAATAACTGGTGAAGTGAAAGGGATTTTGAAAACATCTCATTCGCGTGCCAAGCATCGCACCCGTCTCTTTTCCTTCAATGGCCTTTTAATCTACTCTACCAGGAATGCGAGAATCAGATAAGAAAATACATTATATAGAGGGCTATGGGTGTAAAAATCCTTAAATTATAAGCTTGATAAGATAACACAAAGCAACTAGTGATTATAGTCTAGCTTGCACAGAACCGGAATACCCATAAATCCAACTTTGACAAACTTTAAGCAATTGATCCTTTTGAGTTGTATAAACAATAACTTAAAGATGTATGCTCTGGATACTACCTCCAAACCATATACAGTTTTCTTAATAATTATATACTACCCTCAAACCAAAAACAGTATTTACTAATTGTATACTGATGGAAGGGCTTTTAAGTAAAAACAAAGAGTCTTGCACGATTTTTTGTAAATATAAATTTTACCGGGGCATTTGTTTTAAATTACATATTTACGGGTACATTTATGTATATCCCCAGAAAAATTAAAATTTTAAGTTTTATGTTAGATATTTCTGTGATCTTTTCCTTTTTTTTCTGATAATATACCTCCTAACAGGTATTCCTTAAGCAAGTTCTCACAAATGTTGTGCTGGACTCAAATTTCTCTATAGAGGGTAAGATTTCTTCTGTAAATATTATAATAAGATGTCTTCCTCGCAAAATAAAGCAGCTATTTCTGTCATGAATTCAGTAGGTTATTCATGCACCCTTTTACGTTCGGATGTTCTCCAATCTTGCATATGATTCTGGTTTTCATCTCTAATGAATGTTTTTCATGTCTTTTGTATTTCAGAAAACAGACACAAATGTACCGCGGTGGAAGAGGAATCTGCAATGGCCGGCAATAGTGACATTGAAGATCTTGAGGATTTAGATACATGCCAAATACCATCAAAGAAGGCTAAAATAGTGAAGAGGAAGAAGAAAAGTGAAACTGCTATGCTTGCTGAGTTACCCACAGGGGAATGCGACGATATGGATAATTTGAGACCTCAAAGCCCATCACAAGGGAAGGAACAGCGTCGGAAACTCAAGCACAAAAAGAGGAAGAAGATTTTCACTGGGGATGATGACCATGACTGCTGCTAGCTATAATCTGTCCAGAAAAAGCTCTCTGAGCCACGCTAAATAAATACGGATGGATAGTTCAAGGAGCAACGGGATTGAAACTCTATGCTACCTCTTTGATGAAAGGAAAGCGGGGCCGTGGAAAATTTTTGCTGAGCAAATGGTATGTCGAATTTTTGATGTTTGATATATGGTCTTTTTAATCACCATCGGATACCCCTCGGTTCTTAACTAGCATCATATAACTTAAGTTTGTTTTATGTCAAGTTGGTCTTGAGGTTGATTCATGATTCAGGATAGCTCTTGTAGTAGTCCAAAGTAATTTAAGAGTTGTCAAAAAAAGAAAGTTATTGCAATCACATCCTTTAATGAGGGATGTGCGTTAGACTTCTGTAAGAGGGGGGTATCACAGACTGCAGCGATGGTGGCGACAGGTAGTGACGTGTATGACCGTTTTCACAGTGGAGGCGTGACGGTCGGACTTGTGGTTGTAGAAATTGCGACTGTTGAAGCCGAAGGTCGCTTCAGAGGATCATACGGTGGCTCGCAACGTTGAGGGAGATCGACCCTCATGGATGTGATGGGGGCAGCATACTGGTGGTGCATGTTGATCTACAACTTCGATGGTTATCATTCGTCGGAGCCACGATGAGAGCCAACCAATAGGATTCATCTTTGGACTAATAGATTATGTCGCTTGCTTCTGCAATCTTGATTGCCGTGAAACAACACTTGTATATGCCATCAAATAACTGGAGATAGATCCTCTACCATCAACATCAACATCACCTGCCACATAAGAGGTTACATTCCCAGTAGGAATGGCTTCTCTGCTTCAAAACAAAAGCAGGTGTTGCTAATGGTATGGAAATATCTCAAGGTCTATTTAATTGTATCCCAATGCTCTTTTTGGATTTGAGATAAATCTGTTGACAATTCCGAGTGAAGGATCAGTATCAGATCTTGTACATACCATGACATACATCTGATTGCATGTAGTCGAGAGATAAGGAATCACCTCCATATTCTTCTTTTCATCTTCTGTTTGTAGATTGTGGTTGGTGTTTAACTTGAAGTGTACTCTCAGTTAGTTCTTATGAGATATGAGGTATGTTATATCTGTTAGAATTATAACAAACAATGATTTTATACCAGGGGATGAGTATCGAGTTGAAGTTGAAGTTGACGTGACCTAGTCCACAAGATCTATCAACAACTTCGAGCTCCATTTGTTACGGGATCGAGCTTGAGCTATAAATTTGACTTACTAAAAGAACCGATCGAGTTGGGGTCAATCTCGACCCAAATACATTACTCTACCGATCTGATCCAAATAAGTTATAATAAGAGAAATCTTACAGTAATATATAATTCCGTAAAATAATTATTTCAGTTCTTAGATATCTCAAGCAATCATCGGTAGCTGTTAAAGTACTAATGGGCAGGGCTATCCCAAAGCTGAAGTCTCTTTAATTGGGAGGACCTCAAATATTATATTTGATTGTAAATTCGGGATCATTTGATATTGGATGAAAATGTTAGGGACATCCTTGTAAAATTACTCAAAACAAATGTCTTTCTCCATGTCTCCGGTCCAAAACATTTCCTAGGAGGGTCTTTGTTTCTTTGTAGGGTAAACTAAAGGGACCACGACTATGTACGTATTTGCAATTACATATCTTATTTTTGAAATGTCGCAAAAATGTCTTATTTTTGTTTGTCTCAAATGCAGTCTACCATAAACTTCCGCTACCTTTTTATGTTCACCTTAAACTCTAACGCTATGTTCGTTTCGAGAATAAGCACGGAATAAGGGATTGGTCCATGTTTAGTGTGGTTCTCAAAAGTATGCTATTCCTATCAACATCTCATTATTTTACTTTATTCTACCTTTATTATTGTCTTTATTCTATCTTGCATACCGTTATTCTACCTTATTTTTCTTATTTTTATCTTTCCAGGAGAACAGAGAATAGACTTCTATTATCCTTATTTCACATCCTTATTCTCGCTTATTCTCGGACCGAACGCCCATAGATTAAGGATTTATTCTCTGTTCGGCTAGAAAGATGAATTAGGTGGAAAAAGGATCGGTATGTGGAATAAAGATATGAATAAGGGTGTAATAAGGTGAAATAATGTGATGTGGATAGGAAAGTCGTACTCTTGGGAACTGCGTAGGGCAGGAATTGATATTGTATTCTAGTGCTTATTCTCCAAACGAAGATGGCCTAAGGGCTTGTTTGGTGGGGGGTTGCTCTCTAAAATCCAAATCCTTAACCCCTTTTGTGGATCCCATCGATAGTTAACTCACTCTCTTATTTGATATATCAAAAAACTCGTTTCTCTTTCATCCATTTCAAATATATATAATACATCATTTTATCATCTAAAATATAAAATACTCAACTTCTACTCACTTTTCCAAATTCCAATATAATCAAATCACAAAAATTACTAATTTTTCAAACTTCAATAGAATCACATCAAAACAAACTCGCTCAACTCCAAACTCTTTGTACAAACACTAAAGAAACTTATTCCACTCCTAAATAACTTGCTATCCCAATGCGCCATAAAGTTGAAAGTTCAGTATCAGTGTTTTTGAAACCAGACCGGACCGGCGGGTTCGACCAGTGAGCCGGGCCTGGACCGGTCCGGTTAACCGATTTATGTCGGTTCGGTTTAATTAGTTAAATTTTAATTAACATGTCCTGTTTAACCTATTCTTTTGACCCGGTTTAACCAGGTTCAACTGAAGTTGAAACACATTTAATTTTTAAATTATTTAAAAATTTTGTAGGTAGTGGGAGATGAACCCACGACCTTTGGTTACCTATTTCACACTACTAATCAACTACATTAACACAACTTTTTGAATGTATTAGGTTTTAAATATAATTAAACTATTATCATGTTATAGAGCATCTAATCCAAATAATATGTATATATATGATATGTATGATATTTGATGGTGTATAAGAAAATACTTTATGTATAGTGTGAAATATATACATTATCTATGTATATTATATATATATATATATTTCAGGTATATTAAATGTATATTATATATATATTATTTTATTTCGGTTTGATTAGTCGGTTCAACATTTTTTTTTCACCGGTCCGATTTAATCCGATTTTAAATAATGATGATGTCATCATCCTATTGAACCGATTTGATTATATGATTCGACCCGATCCGACTATTTCGACAAAGTTTCCTATTCCGTGTCCGGTTTGGTTCAAAAACCTTGTTCAGTATACTCTCGGTACATTTCACAAACAAAACCCGTAATTGAATTGATAGGCTTTTTAAATTTCACATCAAACTCGGGGTTTCTTCTGTAATTTCCCTTCCCGGCGCATAGCGGCAAGTGCATGGGCCCCACAGAAACGGCTGCTTTCGATATAACCCATTTTTCGAGAATACCCCTGAGAAGTCAATTATGTTACTATTGCTTCCGGTTCAGGGTTTTTTATGTTCGTGGTCAAAAAGCTGCGACGGCGCGTCTAAATCAATCGCGATTCGACAGGACGATAGTAAAGTTGAGGGGCACAGACGCAACTTTCCCCGTCCCGAGTTTGAGGGTCTCTATCCCAGCCGTCCGTAGTGATCTATTTCGCACGCCTCCTTCATCCGTAGCTCATGGGCAAGAGATGCTTTGCCTCTCTATAAACAGGTAGTATAAAATATTTAAGGTAATTTACAATGAGGGACACAGACTTTCTTTCCATCCGATACGGAATAATAGATAATTCTTATCTTTGTTTCGGTAGGTATTTGGATGTAGGGTTTTTTTTATGAAATGAAAAAAAAGAGATTTTTACCCGGCAAATTTATAATTTTTGCCAATTACCTTCACGACCTTTAAAACAACCTAATTCCCTCCTCGGCCCCGTAAACTTGCCAATTCTTACCCACATGAACCCTTCGGGTAATCTGTTTGAAGCCCGCAGGGGTTTTTGAGGTAATTTACAAGGTCGATGGGGTAACTACATTGTGCAAAAGACCATAAAGGTAATTTAAAAAGTTTATAGATCTGCTGGGTAAAAATCCCATGAAAAAAAGGGTATCACATGATTCACATTGGTGTAAGATTTGTTGTCCAGAAGGTTTTTTGTGATGTATCTTTATTGAAGTTTTGAAAAACGATGGGATATTGATTAATTTATAATTTTTAAATGACAAGGTGTATAATATAAAATTTTTGTTTAAATAGAGGAAATATAAATATAGATTTGGTGTAGTAAAAGAGAGAAGGGGTAGTCGCATTGATTGGTCCCACAGGAGAAAGAGCGATGCATTAATCCAGACTGACTCTTAAAAGTTTTTTTAAAAAAAAAATAAATCTACAATCTTTTCATTAATAAGGTATATTTTTTATTTTCTTAGGAAAATAAACAATTAAATCTACAACATACAATTTATCTTAGATTAAATTAAATCTAGGTGAAAAGTGTAGAAAAGATATGATAGTATTTTAAAATTGAAATCAATAAAATATGTTAAGGATAAGATTTCACAATAAGACACCACTCTTTATATTTCAATTCTGATCAATTTACGAGTATATTTTGTATTTAAAGTATTTTAATTTATGAGCTTTTAGGGGTGAAATGGATTTTACATGCGAAGTGCTGAATATTTAGATGTAGGCACATTTATTTATAGGTCTTGAGTTTTATTGCTATAGCCGATTAGATTAGGACTAAGTGGGAATATTCACTCGATTTTATTGTGAGTATTTCTATTATTATGCTTTTTTAAAAGTAAATTTAATCGAAGATGCTTAATGTTCGATTGGAATTCAATTATTTTTATCATTTCATAATGGAAACATATGAAAATATATTAATATACATATAGAAATAATATATGTATATAACATATTTTTAAAAAAATCAAACCTGACGGAAGCCTACTAAACCTTATCCTCGGTCGATATCTGGCCGATCGAGTACCTACTATCGTATCCTTATTTATTTTTGAATACGAATATGGATGCGGATTCAGATGTTGGCGAATATTAAAACTATCTTACCGTATCTTTAAAAAACAGATACAAATGTAAAACGGATACTGATCGCATACGAGTAATGTTAGAAAAACTCCATAGAATCGACTTAAATATATACACACACACACACGAATTGGATGGAAAACACATGATATAAATTTACTAAAGTGTTTGTATCGTAAAAATTATACAAATATGATAAAAGAAGGTAAAGAATTATATTATATAGGGTTAAAAATAAGGGGTTGGGGAGCAAACACCCAGGTACATGTAATTTTACATGCATCAGGACTTATATCTTCCATATTTTTTTACTTTTTTGAAAAGGGATATTTACACCCATAACCCTGAGTAATCTCGTAATTACCCCAGGAACCCTGCGCAAGCACAAATTACACCCAGAACCCTTAATAACTGCTCCATTTTACACTCATAACCCTCCGTTAGTTTAGTTCATTAACTCAACAAGATGGCTGAGTTAATCTAACTATTCAATGATCTAACGGCTGGAATTAATTTAAAAAATAAAGGAGAGGAGGTATTCGAAGCTTGTTGCAGGCGGTGGAGGCGCGGGAGGGGGGATGCCGGAGCTTGCGGGAGGCGGAGGTGCGAGGGAGGCGATGGGGTGTGGAGGGGGCCTGGAGCGGGCGGGCGACGGGATCTGGAGGCACGGGGCAGGAGCTTCCGGGTGGGGGTGGGCGATGGAGCAGGCGGGTGTGGAGGGGGGAGGGTGACGAGGTCTGGAGGCGCGGGGCAGGTGCTTGGGGAGGAGCTCGATACAGGCGGTGGTGCTCGGCGCAGGGGGGGCTTCGAGCAGCCAGAGCTCGCGGGGGGTGGGGGGAGGACGCAGGTTTGGGGCTTCGAGCAGCCGGAGCTCGCGGGGGGACGCGGGTTTGGGGTTTTGAGCAGGAGGAGCTCGGCGAGCACCGGGGGGGTGTTGCTGGAGCAGGGCATGCGGGTGACGGGTGTCTGGAGGCGCGGGGCAGATGCTTGGGGAGGACGGAGGCACAGTAGGGGGCGGTGCTCGGCAAAGGGGTGGGTTCGAGGAGCTCGCGGTGGGGGTCGACGCGGCCGTGCGGCTTCGAGCAGCCGGGGCTCGGCGAGAAGGGGGGTGGAGCAGCTCGGCGCGGTGGGGGTTTCAGGTACGGTGGAGGAGCAAACGTGGGCGGGGAGATTCGAGCAGCAGGCGCGTGTGGGTGGGGGGCTTCGAGGATGGAGCAGGGGTGGAGCAACTCGGCATGGGGGACCGAGCAGGAGCGGAGAACCTCGGCGGCGGGATGACGGGGGGCTTCATCGGAGAGAAGACAATGGCATGCTAGTGTTTGATTGAATGGCATCCTATTATAAAAATGATGTGTCATGAGGGGTAAAATTGTCAATATATATCTTTTTCCGTCGGACTTAACGGAGCATTAAGACGGAACTTGACGCAGGGTTATGCCATATAAAGGTTAAGCATTACTCGGGGTTCTGGATGAAATTCGTGATTTTCGAGGGTTCCTAGGGTAATTACGAAGTTACTCAGGGTTATGGGTGTAAATATCCCTTTTGAAAAATATGATCGTGTATATTCATTCTATATCCCTATTATTTGTCATTCGAATTTCGTCAGAAATAGAGACTCTTATGCCCTCCATCTAGAACATGTCAGTTACAGCAATTCTAAGACAGTTAAAATTACATGTTCTAGATGGAAGGCATAAGAGTCTCAGTTTCTGACGAAATTTGAGTGACATATAGGAGGGATATAGAGGTGAATATACATGATATTTTTCAAAAAAATAAAAAAAACGTGGAAGATATAGTCCTCGATGCATGTAAAATTACATACACCTGGGTGCATACTCCCCAACTGCTAAAAATAAATCTATGAGTATATTTATATACGAAAATAGATATGCAGATACAGATGTTTGCGAATATTAAAATGATATCCATATCCGTATCCATTTTAAAATGAAAATGGATACGGATGTCAAAATATGTATAAAACAAATACGATGATGGATTAAATATCGATATATCCATAACGGTTTACATCACTATCTACTACAGACTTTTGCGAAGAGTCTCAGGTTCGGCGGGGCAGAGAAACCAAAAATTCAAATCCAGGACTAACAAACGGGTGAGGTGATTATGTAAAATTTCGATTCCTTCCTTCAAATCAGTTTTTGACATCCAAACTAAACTCGGGGCACTTTAATGTAAATAACCCAGAAAAACGGAAGCACGCCATCCCGTTCGCCTGCTTTTTACTTTTTACCCCCACGGAAACTTTTTTTTTTTTGGTAAGTAAGTAAAATTTAATTCCTGTAACTGTAGAACTTTACAAATTGTGGGCATTCAGCCTCGATTACAGGTCTCAAAAAAGGGAGGAGTAGACAATACTAAGTGTAGCGTATTGCAATTAGTGTGTAGAGTGTTTGAGATAAAACAAAAACTCAAACACCTCGTTACAGCAGGGCTCGACAGTATTGTATGATGGTGTTGACAATATTTTCAGCAGGCTGTGATGTATGCTTGGCCCATCTGCGATTCCTCTCGTCCCAAGTGCAGTGAACAGTAGTAGCAAGTGCAGTGGCCATTTTCTGTCGGTCCCCTGCATCCGGCCAGTGAGCAATCCATAGCATAGTGTCAAGCGCAGTGGTATGTACCGGAGAGGGGAGGCCTAAGTGACGGCTGGAGGTCTTCCAAATATCAATTGCAAAGGGGCACTGAAAGAAGATGTGTCCATTGGTCTCCAGCTCACTATTGCAAAGATAGCATGGCGTGGGATCGCATATTCTATGCTTGGCAAGCCTATCGGTGGTGGGCAAGCGCAATCGGGCCAATCTGTAAGTTGTTAATGAGAACTTAGGGGGGGTAGCCTTGGCCCAAACCACGGGGGCCCATTCAACAGTCTCCGCCCTCCTCCGAACGAGGTTATAAGCGCTTGCGAAAGAGTATCCCTTTCCATTGTGCGTCCAGGTGCAAGAGGCGGTGGCCAAGTTGATGGTGTCACAGACCGCCTCTCTCCCATCAAGAATGGCCTTCCACATACGGTTATGAGAGGTGGAAAGTTGGGTGTCCCAGAAGGAGCCCAAGGGGAAATATTTTCTTCTCATGTAATCCGCCCAGATGGAGTCCTTGGAAGACATTAGTCTCCACGTCCATGAGGCGATCATAGCCTCCATCATCGAGTTGAGCGACCGTAAGCCAAGACCCCCCTCACTCTTGGGGAGACAAATTGTACTCCAAGCAATGTCATGCCTCTTTTTTCCCCACAAGAAATTTGCACATTTCATATCAATCCTTTTAGCCTCGTTTTGTGGAATAAAGGTGCCCGCTGTCCAGTACAGAAACACCCCGCCAATCACCGAGGATAGAAGTTGGGTGCGGCCGGCCATGGATAGAGTCTTGGAATGCCATCCCTCAAGAATAGTGCTAACCCGATCCTGCAACGTCCTGCAGATAATTTTTCCCCTGTAGGAAGAGGTTAGAGGTATACCCAGGTATGTAGCCGGTAGGCATTGGCTAAGGATACCAATGCGTAAGGTGGAGCTGAACGAGTCCGCATAGTGCATCGGGCGAATGACCTTGCTTTTCCTAGCGTTCATTTGCAGGCCTGAGATCCGGTGAAACTCACAAAGGATATCCTTGATTACCAATAGAGCCTTGGTGGACCCTTTGCTGAACAGAAGGAGATCGTCTGCATATATGAGATGAGTAGGGGCTTTGGACCTGCCTTTACCCATGGGTATGTATCTGGCTTCCAGCACCGCATTGTCCAGCAGGGAGGTGAGGCATTCCATGCCGATTGTAAAAAGGAGTGGGCTTAGAGGGTCACCTTGCCTCAAGCCCCGCGTGCCACGGAACATCCCAACCGGAGCTCCATTAAGCATTATGGAGAAGGAAGTCGTAGAAATGCAGTTATGTATCCATCCAGTCCATGTCTCATCAAAGCCCATTCCCTCCAGAGATTGGATGATAAAGGAGTGCTCTATCGAGTCAAAAGCCTTTGTGAGGTCAATCTTTAAGCATGCTTTGTTGGCACACCTTTTCCTGTTAAATCCCCATAGGAGTTCCTGAGCAAGCCGGATACTGTCACCAATTGATCTACCTCTAATAAAAGCCGTCTGGTTCAGTGAAATAAGTTGAGGAAGGACAACCGCCAAGCGTATGGCCAGCACTTTAGAGAAAATTTTGTATATGATGTTGCAGCACGCAATGGGCCTAAAATCTCCAAGTCTAGAGGAGGCTGCATTTTTTGGGACCAGAGTGAGAAAGGCATGGTTGATTTGTCTAACCATGCTTCCTCCTTTACATAGAAAGTCCATAGCCGCGCAAATATCCTTTTTGATTAATTTCCAATGAAGCTTGAAGAATCCAGCATTGAACCCGTCCGGTCCAGGCGCCTTATCCGAGGCAATAGATCGAAGGGCCTCCCAAATCTCCTTCTCATTAAATGGTCGAGATAACCATTTCCTGGCCTCCTCCGAAAGTGTGCGTTTGGGTGGTGGGGGTGCAGACCTTATCGGGCGAGGATGCTCGGGCCCCAGCAGCGCGGAGAAGAAGCTAACCGCCTCTTTGGCGATTTCCATTGGCTTGCCGATTGTAGTCCCCTCGACGTCAAACAAGATTGGGATGTTGTTTCTGTTGATGCGTGCTTTGGCCGAAAGATGGAAGAATTTTGAGTTTCTATCTCCGAGTCTAAGCCAATCAATTCGACTCTTTTGTCTCCAAGCAGATTCAATGTCCTCCTGCAATCTCACAATGAATTCTTTGGTCTCTTTCTCCAAGGCAGCCAACCCCGGGTCCAGGGGTTCCTCGGCAAGGGCCATAGTAATATGGTTGAGGAAGCAAGTGGCATCCTTTTCATCTTTGAATACATTTCCTTCTGTCGCAGCCCATAATTTGAGGTTCCTTTTTACATTCTTCAATTTTTCGGCCACACGAAATAGGGGGTTCCCCCGAGCCTCAATATTCCAAGCAGACTCCACCGTATGCGCATAGCCCGGCCGTCCTTTCCAATAGCTGAAATATCTGAATGGTTTTGGTCTAGAAATCACTTTGGAGAGCTCCACCGTTAGAAGGTGGTGGTCACTCGAAGGCAAGGCAGAGTAAACACCGCGAGACTGTGGTAACATGGTAAGCCACGCATTGTTCACCAAAGCACGATCCAATTTGGCAGCGATACGCGAAGGGCCGATGGCAGAGTTTGACCAAGACCATGAGTTGCCGCTAGTGCTGAGTTCAAACAAGGAGCAGTTATTAACACAGTCATTGAAATCCTCCATAGGTCCCCTTTTGGGCAGCGCTCCACCAATCTTTTCGTGATCATAGCGAACAACATTAAAGTCCCCCATGACAAGCCAATGGGAGTCTATCATTGGTGACGTTTGTTCCAGAAGGGACCAAAGTTCCTTGCGTACCGTGGAGGTGTTGTCACCATATACCACCGTGAGAGTAATATTCAGTCCACCTTTGTTCTGGCAATCCAAGGTGATAGCTTGTGAGGAACTGTTTATCGTGGTGCAGCACCAAGCGGTGGTTTTCCATAGGACGTATACCCGCCCCAGCGGAGTTTCATTGTGGGTGAATGCCCAATCATTTGGGATTAGAGCAGCGAACTTCGCCCTTGATTCAGGCCTTATTTTGGTCTCCACCAGACCAATCAGATCTGCCTGATTTGTAACGAGGTCCCTCAATAGTAACCTCATTTTCCTTGCTTTATTCAGTCCCCGCGTGTTGCATACTGCAACCTTCATTGGGGGATGGTATGCGTTGGGGCCGGCTGCCCCGTGGTTGACTGTTGCGGCCTATGGCATTTCTTTTTCCTATGTGTTACAGTGTTCCATTGTGGATTGTTGGCCGTTAAGATTTCTGGGAAGGGGATGGAATCATTGGAGATTTCTTCCCCTTTTTCTGAAGTTGCCATCTCTGCATTCAAAGGGTATGTGCTTTGATACTCAGGTATGGGTCTATTCAAGTCCAATCTATGAGAGCATTCCGGGTCTGATGGCCCTTGGTTAAGTTTGCGAGGGTTCGCAATCCTTCTGTGGAGTAGTATTCTATGCCCATATGGGAGACCCCCCGGTGCTTTGCCATGATGCCCCGACCTCTTACTCTTATTGAGCTGTGGATTCCGGCCATAATGTGGTACTTCCGAGCTTCTGTTGAGAGGTTGGTTGTCCATGGGAGCTAAGGGGATGGATGAGGTACAGAACAGCTGCTGCTCATGCTGAACTTGCGTGGAGAGCAAGGCCCGGGCATTCGGAACCAAAGCTGACTGCTTAGCGCCCTCAAGTCCTGTGGAAGTTTCCAATTGCTCCTCCCGCTGTGCATCTTTCCCTGTACCTTCGTCAGAAGAGTTCCCCATCGCTTGTGCAGGGCTGTCACCAACGTGATTTTGAAATGGGCATCCCCTTGTATTATGGCCAAAGGAAACGCAATGATTACATCTAGGTGGCTGCCATTCAAGTTCCACTCCAATAAGTTGTCTTTTCCCGGAGTAGAACACAAGGGGAACTGCTGACGGTATAGCCTTCGAGGCGTGGATGGAGATGCAACATCTCGCATATCCATCGCGTTGTCCCAAAGCTGTAGCCGCATCCATGAACAACGGAGTGCCCAGCAGGCTTCCGAGTTTATTCAGAATGGTCTCCGACGTATGGCCGAGGCACAATCCGTGGAAGCGAACCCAGAGCGGGAGTTCGGATAGCATTTCCTTCTCCAGGCAAGCGCCTGCATCCCATCGGCGGACCGCCATGAATCTCCCTTGGAAAAGCCATGGCCCCCCCGTGAGGATTCGCTGACAATCTTCCTCCGATGCTAGCTTGAGGTAGTAAAATCCATTTGGGCGGGGTATGAGCTGTGACTCCCCCGACGGCTTCCATACTTTGTGAATGAAGTTGGATAGGAGTTTGAAGTATGGTCGCTTACCGAGGACATAGAAAACCAGTGTGTGTTCCCAGATTCTGTCGAGCGACCTGGCCTCCGCTTGATCGACGAACGCCACTTCCTCCCCTTCAAGAAGGACCGGGGCAGAGTAAGCCAACCTCCTGGGTCGCGGTGGTTGTGCCGTCTCTGATCCGCAAATATCCCGCCAGGATGGCATTGGGGGAGGGGAGCCGTTGTGTGGGTGTAGAGGCGGATGACCGTGGTCCAAAATAGGAAAGGTGGTACCCGTTGGTGTCGGTGTCTCCAATGAGGCAGGCTGGAGGGGTGGCTGCGGGGGTGGCTGAGGTGGGTGGTGACTGGAGGGAGGCGGCAGGGGAGGCGGCAGGGGAGGCGGCAGGGGGGGTTGGGGGTTAGGGTTCATCGTCCCTCCCCCACGGAAACTTTTACGTCACGGAATCACCCACAAAACCCTCTCTCTCTCGCTCCCTTACTCCACAGAGCAGCAGCAGTAGAGAGAGAAGGAGAAAGCGCAGAGAATAAGACGCGGTCAGCTCACCCTTTCTCTCTCTACCATACACCACCAGTACCAGTCCTCGTTCTCCCTCCCTCTCCCTCTCTCCTCTTCCTTTTTCTTCTCTTCCGCGGAGAGAGAGAGAGAGACAGAGCAGAGCAGGGGAGCAGAGGAGGACCTCACCGCTGACGCGCATGACACGACCCCCCCCTCTTCGTACGCTCTCCCTCCGATGTGATCACTCGCCAGTCGCCACCCCCTTATCTGCATGCCTTCGTACGTACGCAGCCTGGGATATTTGCATCGGAGCCCCTCCACACGTTCTCGGTATAATTGTATTTACACCCATCTTGCCATCCGCAATTTGTTTTTTTAAAGAAAAAAAGGGCCCCCACCTAGGGATGCAAACGGATACGGATATATCCGTATCCGATCCGTCACCGTATCTATTTTATATAGATTTCGACATCCGTATCCATATCCGTTTTAAAATAAATACGGATATGGATATCGTTTTGATATCCACAAACATCTGTATCCGTATCCGTATATCCGTTTTAATATATAAATATAGTCATAGATTTATTTTTAATCCTATATAACATAATTCGCTACCTCCTTTTATCATATTTATATAATTTTTATGATACAAACACATTTAGTAAATTAATATCATGTGTTTTCCATCCCATTCTTATAGATTTAAGTTGATTCTATAGAGTATTTCTAACATTACTCGTGTGCGATCAATATCTGTTTTACATCCGTATCCGTTTTTTAAGGATAAGATAATTTTAATATCCGTTAATATTTGTATCCGCATCCGTATTCATATTAAAAAATGGATAAGGATACGGTAATACTTATATCTGTATCTGTATCCTTAAGTGAGTGCACAAAAATTTTACCATTAATCACCGAAATAATACACATCTGTATAACATATTACAAAAGTCAACTTACACATTCTAACACTCTTTCAAGGTTCTAGCATGTACACCGGTATTTTCTCCATAGTATCGCTCCCGACGAAAGATTGCACCATTCCTGACAAGCCAAGTCGCTCAAATCATATCTGGGCAACTCGATCTATCCATCTCTATACCATTCCAATCTGCTCCAATGGATTTCCAGAACCTAACTGCACCATTTACACAAATCGCACTGTTTCCAAAAAACTCCCACGCATTTCGCGAGCTCCCACACCGAAAGAAAAGGTGATTTGCATCTTCCACCTCCTCCATACATCGCCTACAAGTCGCATCGGTTGACTGAACAAATTGTGCAAGTCGGTCCCTGATCAAGATTCGGCCCCTCCTGAGTAGCCATAGAAAGACCTTCACACGTGTAGGAACTTTTCATTCCAGATCCTTCTGCAATCTGTTGCACATCCTTCTTGGTCAAAAACCATCAGACCTTTCAAAATCTTGTATGCCTTGTCCACCGAGAACACCACCCATGATTTGTGCTCTGGTCCACTTACCTTGTTTTCCACATTTCTCCATAAAAAATGACACTGCTGTTACAACGTTCTTAACTTTTTTTTAATTTTCAATAAGAGTAAATCCACAAAATTTTTATATCGTATATAAAAATTAAAAATAACAATGTGGTATCCGAAGTTTAATATTTATCTTAATATAATTTTTTGCTGTTAAAATTTAATTGATTATTTTATCTTTTCGAACCTTAAATCACAATAGATCCAAAATCACATTTAGGGTGTGTTTAGATAGTGGGTTTAGGTGGGTTAAACTGGTTGCAGGTAACTCATTTTTGAGTTTTGGTCTTTGTATAGAGGATTAAACTGAGGGTGGGTTAAAAGTGGGTTTATTGTGATATGATTGTATTGAAGTTTGAAAAAGTGAGTAGTTATTGTGATGTAATTGTATTGGAGTTTGAAAAAGTGAGTAAAAGTAGAGTAGTTTATATTTTTTTAGATGATATGATGGTATAATATATTATTTTTTATTGGAATAGATGGAATAAAATTAATTTATTTAATATATTAAAAAAAAGGAAAAATATAGGACTCACTTGTAAAGAGAAAGAATGGGATAATGGGGGTAAAGGGGGGTTTACCCCCATAGGAACGGCACCTTAGAAAAATATTTAAGATTGAGAAAAATACTAGAGTTCAGGTGTAGGATTGAAATCAAATTTACAGTTTACATAAAATTTCAATGTGGTAATTTATCTTTAAGATCTCCTTGACCTAATTTTGATATAAAGTTATTTAGCTTTGAAAAATAATTATGATTATATGATCTTCTCAAATCCCTTTAGTTTCACCACGTTGTTGGTATGTTCGGGTGAGGGATAAGAAGGATTTAGCTTTGAAAAATAATTATGATTATATGTGGTTATTTAGCGTTGATCGTCATGGTATGTTCGGATGAGGGATAAGAAGGATTTTAACCCTTTCTCGCTCAGCTGGCTTGAGAAAGGAGGGACAGGAAATGAACTTTAGATTAATGGCATTGAAATAAAAAAAAATAGGATCATAAGTGCGTCATTTACTCTTTTAGTTAAAAGGAAATACAGTACATTAGAATTTGATATTTTTAGAGAATTGTTGATATAAGTAATTTTGATAGAAGTTTGTTTGTTCCGTTGGTTTGAGAGGAAAAGAAGAAATCAATGATTCAGATAGAGCTATAATGGATGATTTAATCATTGCGAAATCATCTTTTTATAAGATACTTTGGGATAAAATCTCATTATTTTGAATTATTTAGAGGTTAGTTAATTAGACTATACTTATATTTATTTTGCAAAAGTATGCTTTCATTTTTAAATCAGGACACCAAATAATTCGGGGTTTTTGTATGAGAATTGTTTGTGGTATTATCATTGAGTGGATTTATATAAAACGCCTCAACTTTTTTTTAAAAGTTAAAAGGGTCGCTGATGAACGCGAAAACTATCTTTTTAATAATCAGGGAATGTCGCTATCATAGGAGGCAGATTTCGGACAGAAAAATCACAATCTTTTGAATGTTGGCAAGTCTACCATGGTCGAACATAGGGACACGAGCTACTTTAATCTAGTTATCAAATTTTAGTCAATTAATAGTATGTGTGAATAAATCCTCATTTTCAGGTCTTCATGCAGGTGTGCACACTAAAATGCAAAACAATGCAATTACATGATGCGTGTAATTTGTAGTTTATCTTTCAATGCAGTTATAAGATGATGGGTGGAAATAATACAAGGATAAATGCAAGGGATAATGATGTAAATAATAGATTACAAATATGCCCAAATGAAAATGAGAATAAAATATGATTCAGATTTAGAGTCAGTTTGAGAACAAAAGTACGAGCAAACACCTATTTTTGGTAGAGACATATAGAGCAGATGACACTATATAATATTAAAACTTCATCATATTTCATTAGAGTCAGATGAGAAAATTAATTATGCCATTAAATAGATGATGAAATAAGGAACAAAATGACACTAAAATCATGCAATTGGGATTAAATATGCTCAAGAAAAGAAGGAAACAAAGCAGGGGCATAAATGTAATAAAAATACGAGAAATAAAAGGATAAATAATCACAAATACAATTATGCAAAATCGGTTGGGCCCCACTGTAAATTCTCCATTACGCGAAGGGGCGTATCTGTTATTCATGAAACTTGTGAGGGCCTCCCTATAAAATACCTAAGCGCGCACGTGAGGCATGCACCTGGGGACCAAAATGCAATTTCCAGAACGTCCAAGGTCTTGTCTGCAATTTGCTCGGGCCCTCACGTGCTGGGAACGTGAGGAGCTAGGTGATGAATCTCGTATTCATCATGCTAAAAGCCGCAAATTAAAACCCCTGCTTAATCAATCCAATAAAAATACCCTGTAATTCTCTGTTTTTATCCTGTATTATATTGTGTATAATTTACCATTAAATTATTGTATTTAATTTCCTCTATTTTTCTTGTAATTATTTTATCCTCAAACCCCCTAAAAATTAGATAGGATAATTGTTTATAATTCACTGACCTTTGAAAAGCCTCAAAAATACAAAAACATCTCAAAACCACAAACTCGATATTTTTATCCCTCTCTTATACAGATGACCTCTTTTGGCTTTTTGACCAACATGAAAATTGTAGATCTCGTCGAGAAGAGCAACTTTTACGTTTTGACTTTTTCCTAATTCGGCCTTTAACTATTTCTTTTATAATTTTCTTTGTAATTATTCTCTGAATTTTCTCATTGGGCCACGTGGTGCTCTCTGGAGCGCCCACGTGGACCGCCTCCCCTCTTGCCACCCGGCGCCTTCCTGGGCCGTCGGATCTCTCCCTGATCGCCCTCATCTCCGTCGTCCATCACTTGCTCCATTCCTAGCCGTATGATCTGATTCCCAGATCAGATCAGAATCATCCACTCGCACCTAAATAACAGCCGTTGGATTCATTCTTCATCCGACGGTCCTCCTCACGCCACGTCTCCCTTTCATCTCAGCCCTCCGATCCCATCCTTCATCCTACGGTCGACAACTCTCCACGTCAACCCTTCGCCCTGCACCCTTGGATGAACCCCCGCTCTTCATCATAACCGCTCCTCCCCACGCACATCTCAGCCGTTCGCTCAGATCGATTGATCTAATCCTCATCGACCACCCTCGCTCGCATCCTGGCCGTTGGATCACCAAATCCAATGGTCGGGGAGTCATCTTCCTCCTCACGTAACCCCCTCGCCGACGTAACCCTTCCCTCTGCCATCTTCGTGCTACTTCCTTTACTCACTGCCATTGCCCCCGCACCATTAAACCTCCAATGAAAAAAGCCTCGCCACTACCGTAACCCCCGACCACCTCCGCCTAGTTAAGCCGACCTCCGCCTCCGACAACCCTTGTCCACCATTTTGGGCTTAAGCCCAGTCTCCCCCGCCCCTCCGGTGACAGCGGAGGAGGCGGGGCATCGAGGCGACGACGACTTAAGCTCGGTGTCGACCCACGACGATGCTCTGTCGTGTTCCGGTGGCTCCGCCACTGCTGAGCACCAAGGACAGGCTGCCCTTGTCGTGCGACGACCCGAGGACCACTCAGGCCCTCAGCCCCAGCCCATCCTCCGCCAGGGTTCCCCTCCCCGACGAGGTCTTCTTCCTCCTTTCTTTTTCCTTATTTTCTTCGATTTATCTCGCTACCTACAACCACCGTCACCCTCATCTGCTCATCCCTTAAGCTCCGCCCGACCACTCCGATCCTCGCCAACCCCCTCCGACAGCACCTTCCCTTCTCCACGACCCTAACCACTCTCCGCCACCGCCTCCTCTACCTCGCCAAAGGAGGAGCACTAGGCCTTCACTCCCGTCGCCCAACACGACCCCCACTCACTCCACGCACTTCACAACCACTTGCACTCGCTTCGGCTATACAAACCACTGCAGGAACATTGAATCGCCGGAGTTTGCATCGGAGCACCTTCGAGCTCCTCCCTTTCGGCGAAGCTTCACCGAGCACCACCTCCGATCAGCCACGGAGCTTCGTCGTGCATCCAAGACTTCCGCCGGACCTCCAGCAAGCTCCCACGATCATTTAAAGGCCTCGCGAGGCGAGGCGGAGCCAAGGGCGGGTCGTCGGAGCTCCGCCTCCTCCGGTGGCCCGCGGAGAAAGAAAAGCTATAGGTGTCATTCGATCGTCTGGATCGAACAGCTGAGATACGACCACGTGGGCACCCGAGCCTAGCCTCCATACCTACAGGCTCAGGCGCTCCGAACCCAGATCCAAGCCTTTCGCGGCCGCCACGTGGTCCAAACCATAGGAGCTAACCCGAGCCTGACCCCTCACGTGCAGCGCACGTGAGGTGCTGGGTAATTTGCAGAAAAGACCCAGACTTTTTATAGAATTACACTTCGGTCCCCAGGCACGTACGTTGTGTGCATGCCTGGGTATTTTACAGGAAGGCCCTCCAAGTTTTGAAGATTTACAAAAAGGCCCCTGCGCGCAATGGACAATTTACATATGGGCCCAGGCGGTTTTTGGTAATTGCATTTAGGTCCTTCCAGGGACCTAAATGCAATATTTATCCCTTTATTTCCTTGCATTTTTATTACAATTATGTCCCTGCATTGTTTCTAGCATAACTTGAGCATCGTAGGTCCAAATTGCATGATTTTAGTGTCGTTTTGATCCTTTTTTTGTCCTCTACATCTTAGCATGTTTAATTGTCTCATTTGCCATTGTTTTAATTGAAGTGAATTTTTATGTGAAAAATGGGACCCTGCTCTCCTTGTCTTGCTTTGATTTGATGACCGATGTTTATGTGTGTTCAAAATTGACTCTGATTTCATTTTATATTTTGTTGCTCATATTTTTAGGGTATAATTGTAGGCTTTAATATGTATATAAATTCTCTTGCTTATTTGCTTATGCATCATTTTAAATTGCATAAAAACCAATCAAAAAAATTTCATGCATCCTGGTTTTGCTTTGTAAATAGCATAGTTCTTCATATGGACCTTAAATTGAAATTAACTCACATTGTGCTTCATGAATCGAAATTCGATAAACATATTAAGTAGCCGTGTCCCTGTGTTTGACCTTTGTAATTGCCAAGTAAAAAATACTCCACAGTATTCAAAGTTTGTGGCTTTTGATCGACCGAAATTTACCTCCTATACTACAATTATCGATTATTAATGAGGCGAATTTGACATTCATCAAATGGCGCAGTTGCCGGGGACACATCTTAACTTAATTATTGAATTTTGATTTTATTTGTTGAATAATTTCAATATTTTTAGGTCACCATTTCATGCATCAATTTTTGCATCATATCTGCTGATTTAATTTCTCCAAGTATTCTAACGCTTTTTTTTGTGACAGGGCCCATGATGATCGAGGACGCTTGATCCTCATGGAGGCATGAAGTTGGGCGCTTCCGCTGAAGAGGCCGCAAAAGACATTGTGAAGGAATTTGAGGATTTTTATCAGTCAGATTGCATTGCATATTGTAAAAAAAATTGCATCTGCATATTTATTTCCAATTTTGCATGTTGTACCAAAAAAAGAAAAAGAAAAAGAGAGTAGATCACTTGATGATCTACCCCCCCCCCCACACACACGCACACTTGCACATACACACTCACCTCACCCCATTCCCCTTCCCCCTGTATATTTCTCTCTCTCTCTCTCTCTCCCTCTCTATCTCTCTGTGTATATTTCACGAACTCCCTCCCCCTCACCATTGTACCATATACAAAGACCCCCCCTAACTCAGACCTTACTTAGGCTATTTGTAGCCTAAGTATAGGGGGGACCTGCCTACTCATCCCTCCCTCGTTATGTCTTCTTGTACTTAGGCCGATTTTGGCTTAAGTATAGGGGGACCCTCCTCCTCTGTTCCGCAATATCACCCTATATTTGAACCGAGCCTTGGCTTCATGGCACTTGTGCTATGAGGACATAGCAAAATTTAAGTATAGGGGGTATACCGTATATTATTGTATATTTACTTTAGCCTTAGCTCGTATTTTTAAAACTTTTTAAAATTTATTTTCGGGCTGGGTTTTGGTAAACTGGTAAACCGAGTTTTGTAAAAACCTGTAAAAATTTGTTTATTAAAATCGAGGGTTTAATTTTTGTAAATATTCCTTTTCAAAAAAAAGAAAAAATCTTTCTTGGAATTTGACTCTGACTACTAGGCTTAATAGGCATTTTCAGTGAGGGAACCTCGATCTCCCTTAGCAGAGTGGGTGGTTTAGAGAACATCGCATATGGCTCTGTCCTTAAGGATCACGGGTCCGTTTATCGGCCCATACTTACACCCATACTGGCTGAGAGTGGATACTTTTTATTCATTTGAGCCTTGGCCAGTCATTGTCTATCCAATGAATTTAAAAAACTGAAAAAAAAATATTAAAAAATTTAAATCCCACACAAAAATCACTAAGGAGTTGGTATATTCCTGACACATTCACAATCACTCAAGGCTTGAGGATTTTGAGGACACTTGATTTCTGTGATCTTGAGAGTCTGAGTTAACACGCCTTAGTCACTAGGGTTTTTAAGACGTAAATATCCACACTTCCCTGGTTTGAAAGATTTGAGCGCTATATTGCACTCTTAATCTCTACCGTCCAGAAAAATATGATCAGCACAGTCACTTTCACAACTGCATGATTGATGAGATGAGTTGAGATATCACTTGAGGAACTAGGACTAGAGATTTGAGTTTAAACTTGATCTGATGATATTTAAGGATGGGATAAAGTTAATGAAGACTTCAGAAAACCTGAGTGTCAGCAAAACCCTAGCCAGTATGTAAACAAGATTCATATGCTATCTCTTTATTTTTTTACCTAAAAGTGCCAGGGTGTGATGAAACTTAATGAATATTGTGGATCAATGTGCGCCAACTTTTGGTAAAAGCAGTGGAGCTAGCCAACAAAAGCAATGAAATGTAAAAAAGCTCTATCATCCAAGTCGAATTACAAATGAGCTTCCACCAATGGCGAGCGTTCCCAAACATTTTTAAAGTGTTCACTTGGACCAAGCGCTAATTAGGACCAGGAGTCGGGCTGACACCGAAAAAGGGCTCTGCATCGTAAATGCTACAAGTCTGGGTGTCGAAGGTATCTTAGATACTCAAAAGAGACACACCCCGATGTATTCCCAGAAAAACAAGTGCAGACGACTCCAACTCTCTTGACGGACACATTGATCAACAGTATAAAAATTTTACAAGTGTTGAGTAAAAAGGCACTCGAGAGGCCCCTTGTTCCAATGTGAGCGTGAGAAAAATAGACACAATCCCATTACCTCCATCATCTGGTCGTCCATCAACATTTCAAGTCTGACAAACTAATGAGACGGTTGACTGAAGCAAGAGTAGACTTATTCCCTAGTATTGAGGATTAGGTCTAGAGGAGAGTCTTTGGGACTGGAACTTTGAGTGATGCATCGACTCTCTCATGAAATGCAGTACACTAAATGTCATATCCTTATATTATATGTACAAAAAGAGAGTCTGACAATCGGAGAAATTGGATTCCTTCTGACTAAGGCTCGGATAAACCCGGAATTTTAGGATCACTTAGGTCAAGAGTCTTCGAAAGATCAAGCCTTGAAAAATTCCACGCACTGTCAGGAACTAATCCGACTCATTCATTCTTTTGATGCTCGAGGACAAGCATGGTTTAAGTATAGGGGTATGATGAATCTCGTATTCATCTGACAAACTAATGAGACGGTTGACTGAAGCAAGAGTAGACTTATTCCCTAGTATTGAGGATTAGGTCTAGAGGAGAGTCTTTGGGACTGGAACTTTGAGTGATGCATCGACTCTCTCATGAAATGCAATACACTAAATGTCATATCCTTATATTATATGTACAAAAAGAGAGTCTGATAATCAGAGAAGTTGGATTCCTTCTGACTAAGGCTCGGATAAACTCGGAATTTTAGGATCACTTAGGTCAAGAGTCTTCGAAAGATCAAGCCATGAAAAATTCCACGCGCACTGTCAGGAATTAATCCGACTCATTCATTCTTTTGATGCTCGAGGACAAGCATGGTTTAAGTATAGGGGTATGATAAATCTCGTATTCATCATGCTAAAAGCCGCAAATTAAAACCCCTGCTTAATCAATCCAATAAAAATACCTTGTAATTCTTGTTTTTATCTTGTATTATATTGTGTATAATTTACCATTAAATTATTGTATTTAATTTCCTTTATTTTTCTTGTAATTAATTTATACTCAAAAACCTCTAAAAATTAGATAGGATAATTGTTTATAATTCAATGACCTTTGAAAAGCCTCAAAATACAAAAACATCTCAAAACCACAAACTCGGTGTTTTTATCCCCTTTTTGTACAAATGACCTCTTTTGGCTTTTGACCAACATGAAAGTTGTAGATCTCGTCGAGACGAGCAACTTTCATGTTTTGACTTTTTCCTAATTCGGCATCTAACTATTTCTTTTATAATTTTCTTTGTAATTATTCTCTGAATTTTCTCATTGGGCCATGTGGCGCTCTCTGGAGCGCCCACGTGGCCCGCCTCCCCTCTCGCCACCTGCGCCTTCCTAGGCCGTCGGATCTCTCCCTGATCGCCATCATCTCCGTCGTCCATTACTTGCTCCATTCCTAGCCGTATGATCTGATTCCCAGATCAGATCAGAATCATCCACTCGCACCTAAATAACAGCCGTTGGATTCATTCTTCATCCGACGGTCCTCCTCACGCCACGTCTCCCTTTCATCTCAGCCCTCCGATCCCATCCTTCATCCTATGGTCGACAACTCTCCACGTCAACCCTTCGCCATGCACCCTTGGATGAACCCCCGCTCTTGATCATAACCGCTCCTCCCCACACACATCTTAGTTGTTCGCTCAGATCGATGGATCTAATCCTCGTCGACCACCCTCGCTCGCATCCTGGCCGTTGGATCACCAGATCCAACGGTCGGGGAGTCATCTTCCTCCTCACGTAACCCCCTCGCCCCCCAGGCGTTGCGACTCGCGGCCCCCACTCCCCCTTCCTTTTTTGGTCGGCGCTCCAGCCACCTCCTCCTACTCGTAACGCCTCCCCGACGTAACCCTTCCCTCTGCCATCCTCGTGTTACTTCCTTTACTCACTGCCATTGTCCCTGCACCATTAAACCTCCAGTGAAAAAATGCCTCGCCACTATCGTAACCCCCGACCACCTCCGCCTATTTAAGCCGACCTCCGCCTCCGACAACCCTTGTCCACCATTTTGGGCTTAAGCCCAGTCTCCCCCGCCCCTCCGGTGACAGCGGAGGAGGCAGGGCGTCGAGGCGACGACGGCTTAAGCTCGGTGTCGACCCACGGCAATGCTCCGCCGTGTTCCGGTGGCTACACCACCGCTGAGCACCAAGGACAGGCTGCCCTTGTCGTGCGACGACTCGAGGACCACTCAGGCCCTCAGCCCAAGCCCATCCTCTGCCAGGGTTCCCCTCCCCGATGAGGTCTTCTTCCTCCTTGCTTTTTTCCTTATTTTCTCCGATTTATCTCGCTACCTACAGCCACCGTCACCCTCATCTTCTCATCCCTTAAGCTCCGTCGGACCACTCCGATCCTCGCCAACCCCCTCCGACAACACCTTCCCTTCTCCACGACTCTAACTACTCTCCGCCACCTCCTCCTCTACCTCGCCGGAGGAGGAGCACTGGGCCTTCACTCTCGTCGCCCCACACGGCCCCCACTCACTCCATGCACTTCACAACCACTTGCACTCGCTTCGGCTATACTAACCACTGCAGGAACATTGAGTCGTCGGAGTTCGCATCGGAGCATCTTCGAGCTCCTCCCTTCCGGCGAAGCTTCATCGAGCGCCACCTCCGATCAGCCACGGAGCTTCGCCCTGCATCCAGGACTTCCGTCGGACCTCCAGCAAGCTCCCACGATCATTTGAAGGCCTCGTGAGGTGAGGCAGAGCCAAGAGCGGGTCGCCGGAACCCCGCCTCCTTCGGTGGCCCGCGGAGAAGGAAAAGCTACAGGTGTCGTCCGATCGTCTGGATCGAACGGCTGAGATACGACCACATGGACACCCGAGCCTAGCCTCCATACCTACAGGCTCGGGCGGTCCGAACCCAGATCCAAGCCTTCCGCAGCCGCCATGTGGTCCGAACCACAGGAGTTGACCCGAGCCAGGCCCCTCACGTGCAGCGCACGTGAGGTGCTGGGTAATTTGCAGAAAAGACCCGAACTTTTTATAGAATTACACTTCGGTCCCCAGGCACGTGCCTCACGTGCGTGCCTGGGTATTTTACAGGAACGCCCTCCAAGTTTTGAAGATTTACAAAAAGGCCCCTATGCGTAATGGACAATTTACATATGGGCCCAGGCGGTTTTTGGTAATTGCATTTAGGTCCTTCCAGGGACCTAAATGCAATATTTATCCTTTTATTTCCTTGCATTTTTATTACAATTTTGCCCATGCATTGTTTCTAGCATAACTTGACATCGTAGGTCCAAATTGCATGATTTTAGTGTAGTTTTAATCCTTTTTTGTCCTCTACATCTTAGCATGTTTAATTATCTCATTTGCCACTGTTTTAATTGAAGTGTATTTTTATGTGAAAAATAGGACCCTGCTCTCCTTGTCTTGCTTTGATCTGATGACCGATGTTCATGTGTGTTCAAAATTGACTCTGATTTCATTTTATATTTTGTTGCTCATAATTTTAGGGTATAATTGTAGGCTTTAATCTGTATATAAATTCTCTTGCTTATTTGCTTATGCATCATTTTAAATTGCATAAAAATCAATCAAAAAAATTGCATGCATCCTGGCTTTGCTTTGTAAATAGCATAGTTCTTCATATGGACCTGAAATTGAAATTAACTCACATTGTGCTTCATGAATCGAAATTCGATAAACATATTAAGTAGTTGTGTCCCTGTGTTCGACCTTGGTAGACTTGCCAAGTAAAAATATTCCACAACATTCAAAGATCGTGGTTTTTGCTGAACTGAATTCGCCTCCTATACTTTGACAATTCATCATTATTAAAGAGGCAGATTTCGCGTTCATCACTAGGCTCAGAAGGCATCGCAGCTTGGGGCCACGAGGAAACGAACGGTGACTCAGATATTGGCTCAGGTCGCTCAAGCTTAGAGGTTTAGCATGAGGCTCAGGTGAACTACGTGGCATCATCCTGACAGTCCAATCCAGATGATCGGAGGGTAATTGCTTTTTGTGCTCTGTCGTAGGCCATCGGAGGAGGCTGCGCTCCAACAACCTCTTATATGCTCCTCATGCTCCAGATGCCCAACTGATTGTCGAGGAAGCTGGTTGATGTCCTGGTGTAAAGGTTGGTAGTGCAGCGAGGCTCCGATAGTGATCAGAATGGAAGGTTGACGTAGCTGCGCCCGAGAAGAAATGCTCGACGGGGATTCGGTGCGAGCTCCGTTCAATGAAGTTCTTGTTAGGTTAGTATAGTCGAAGCGTGGTTGAGGGGTAGAGAACATATTATAGGATATGATCCTATGGCTGAGGTATAGGCGAAGGGTGGCCTAGATGGATATGTGAGCTTGATCCAAGGGTGATGGGAGAAGGGGTGACGTGGAGCGAGATTGGTTGTAGGATGATAGGGGATCGGGTGGTTGTGAGTGAGGCGGAGACAAGCAGTAAGATTAGATCCGAGGTTTGATCTGACGACTGGACATAAGGCGGAAATGGACGGTCGAGATGGAGGCGGGTTTGTGGAGACCAAATAGTCAGGAGGAGCATCAGGTGGTGAGGAGAGAAGCGGCCCCGTGGATATCTTAGAGGGCGCCACGTGGCCCAATAAAAAAAATCAGAAAATGGAAAATTAAGGGAAAATCTAAAAGAAACAATTAGAGGCAAAACTAGGAAAAAGTCAAAACATGAAAGTTGTAGATCTCGATGAGATCTAAAAGTTTCATGTTGGACAAAAAGTCAAAAGAGGTCATTTGTATAAAAGTATATTTTGGTAGTATTTTTAAAGGGATAAAACACCTATTTTTAGATGTGAGATTTTTTGTATTTTTTATTTCTTTAAAGGTCAGTTCTAATTTAGACAATTAATTAACCTAATTTTTATGCATTTTAAATTAGAAAATAATTACAATGTAAAAAATAATAATTAAAAACAAAAATTGTAGGTTAATTATACATAATATAATACCCGATAGTAAAGAGGAATTATTAGTATATTTTATTGGCTTATTTAAGCTAGGGGATTAAGAATTGATTTTAGCATGATGAACACAAAATTCATCATACCCCTATACTTAAGTAAAGCTCGTCCTCGAGCATCTAAAGAATGAAGGAGTCGGATTAATTCCTGACAGTGCATATGTTTTAGTTTGTTGATCAATGTATCCGTCAAGAGAATTCGGAGTCGTCTGCACTTGTTTTTATGAGAGTACATTGGGTGTGTCTCTTTTGAGTATCAAAGATACCTTTGACACCCAGACTTGTATCACCATACGATGTAGAGCCCTTTTATGGTGCTAGCCCGACTCCTTAGTCCTAATTAGTGCTTGGTATAAGTGGACACTTTGAAAATGTTTGGGAGCACTCGCCTTTGGTGGAATCTCTTTGTAATTTGACTTTGAAGGATAGAGCTTCTCTTTGAGAGAACTTCTCTCTATTTTCATTTCATTTGTTTGGCTAGATCCACTGCTTTTACCAAAAGTTGACGTACACTAATCAACAATTAATTATGTTTCATCATACCCTGGGACATAGGTAAATATCAAAAGATAGCACGTGAACTTGTTCACATATTGGCAAAGATTTTGCTAACACTCAGGTTTCTAGAAGACTTCATTAGCTTTATCCCATCCTCGAGCATCATTAGATCGGGTCTAAACTCAAATCACCAATCCTATTTCCTCAAGTGATAACTCAACTAATCTCATCAATCATGAAGTTGTGAAAGTGAAGTGTTGATCATATTCTTTTTGAAGGTAGAGATGAAGGGTGCAATATATCTCTCAAATCTTTCGAACTAAGGAAGTTTAAAACCCTAATGACTAAGGCATGGTGACTCAAACTCTCAAGATCACAAAAATCAAGTGTCCTTAAATCTTTAAGCCTTGAGTGAATTTGAAAAGATTTTAATTTTTCAAATTTTATGGAGTTTTTGAAAAAGGTTTTATTTACAACAAGCTAATCCCTCAAATTTAAATTCATTTTTTTCAGGAATTTTAACAAAACTTGTTCATATGTTTACTTAAACTAAGCTGAAAATGATTTTCAAAAATTTTAAAAATATACGAGCTACGGCTAAAGTAGATATACAATAATATATGGTATACCCCCTATAGTAGCTTCTTCTATGCCCTCGTAGCACAAATGATATGAAACCATAGCTCGGTTAAATATAGGGTGATACAACGGAACTGAGGAGGAGGATCCCCCTATATTTAGGTCAAAAATTGACCTAAGTATACGAAGACTCGTAAAGGGAGGGATGGAAGAGTTGGGTCCCCCTATACTTAGGCTAAAAATAGCCTAGGTATAGAATCTGGAATTGGGGGGTTTGAATTATATAAATATTTACGGGGATGAGGGGGATGATAAAGTCGTGGGAGAGGGTGTGTGTTTATGTGCATTGTGTACATATAAGATGTTAGAGGTGGGTGAGTGATCGTGTGAAATATACAGAGAGAGGAGAGGAGGAAAGTGGATGGATATGTGCATTGTGTGTGTGTATGGGGGGGGGGGGGTAGATCATCTAGTGATCTACTTTTTTCTCTCTTTTTTTATGACACACAAGACCTCTAATGAGGACTTCTAAAAATGCACATGCAACACATATTTTTTTACAACATGCAAATGCAAGCAGAGCTGATAAAAATTCCTATAATTCTTCACCAACTCTTTTGTGGCCTTCTTAGCGGGAGCTCCCAACTCCACGCCTCCATGGAGATCCAGCGTCCTCGATCTTCATGGGTTCTACCACAAAATAGAAATGTTAGAAAAATAACAAGGAAAATAATCAGTAGAAATGATGCAAAAATAATACATGAAGAGAAGACATGTAAATTTTGAAAATATTTAGCACAAAATATATATATCAAAATTCGACAAATAAATAAAGGGGAGTTGTGTTCGTGGCAACGGTGCCATTTGATGAACCTGAAATCTGCCTCTTTAATAATCAGGGAATGTCGTAGCATAGGAGGTAAATTTTGATCAGTAAAAATCACGACCCCTTGAATGTTGTGGAAAATTTATACTTAACAAGTCTACTAAGGTTGAGCATAAGGATACGAGCTACTTTAATCTACTTATCGAATTTTGGTCAATTAAAAGTATGTATAAATAAATCCTCATTTTCAGGTCTTCATGCAGGTGTGCACAATAAAATGCAGAACAATGCAATTACATGATGCATGCAATTTTTAGTTGATTTTTCAATGTAGCTACAAGATGATGGATGAAAATAATACAAGGTTAAATGCACAGGATAATCATGCAAATAATGGATTACAAATATGCCCTAGTAAAAATGAGCATAAAATATTATTCAGATTTAGAGTCATTTTGAGCATAAAATTACGAGCAAATTCCTATTTATGGCAGAGACGTATAGAGCACATGACACTATATAACATTAAAACTTCATCACATTTCATTTGGTGTCAGATAAGAAAATTAACTATACCATTAGATAGATGATGAAATAAGGAACAAAATAACACTAAAATCATGCAATTTGGATTAAATATGCTCAAGAAATGAAGGAAACAATGCAGGAGCATAAATGTAATAAAAATGCGAGAAATAAAAGGATAAATAATCACAAATAGGTCTCTGGCGGGACCTATATGCAAATTTGCAAAACTGGTTGGGTCCTACTGTAAACTCTCCATTACGTGAAGGGGCGTATCTATAATTTATGAAACTTGCGAGGGTCTCCTATAAAATACACAGGCGCGCACGTGAGGCATGCGCCTGGGGTCCAAATGTAATTTCTAGAACATCTAGGGACTTCTCTGCAATTTACCTAGGTGCTCACATGCTAGTCATGTGAGGATCTATGCTCGGAAGGCGTCGCAGCTTTGGGCGGTGGCTCGGGTCGCTCGAGCCTAGAGGTTTATCGTGAGGCTCGGTTGATCTACATGGCATCATCCTGACCGTCCGATCCAGATGATCGGATGGTGACTACTTTTCGTGCTCCATCGTAGGCCACCGGAGGAGGCTGCGCTCCGGCGACCTCCTGTATGCTCCTCTGTGCTCCAGATGTCTGATTGGTTGTCGAGGAAGCTGGAAGATGTCCTAGCGTAAAGGTTGGCGGTGCGACGAGGCTCTTATGGTGATCAGAATGGCAGGTCGACGTAACCGCGCTAGAGAATAAATGCTCTATGGGGCTCCGGTGCGAGCTCCAGCCAATGAAGGTCATGCATGGTTAGTATAGCCTAACCGTGGCTGAGGGGTAGAGATCAGAACATAGGATCTGATCCTACAGCTGAGGTATAGGTGCTAAAGGGCGGTCCAGATGGAGAGGTGAGATTGATCCAAGGGTGATGGGAGACGGGGTGACGTGGAGCGAGATTGGCCGCAGGATGATAGGGGATCAGGTGACGAGCGGTGATGAATAGATCCGAGATTTTGATCTGACGGCTGGAGATGAGGCGGAAATGGATGGTCGAGATGGAGGCGGATTTGTGCATATCGAACGGCAAGGAGGAGCACCGGGTGGCGAGGAGAGAAGCAGCCACGTGGGCGGCCCAGAAAGCACCACATGGCCCAATAAAAAATCACAAAATGGAAAAACAAAGGAAAATATAAAAGAAATAGTTAGATGCAAATTAGGAAAAAGTCAAAACATGAAAGTTATAGATCTCGATGAGATCTATAAGTTTCATGTTGGAAAAAAGCCAAAAGAGGTCATTTATACAAAAGTGTATTTTTGGGGTATTTTTAAAGGGATAAAAACTCTGATTTTTAGCTTTGAGATTTTGTGTATTTTTTATTTCTTTTAATGGTTAGTTCTAATATAGAGAATTAAATAACCTAATTTTTATGGATTTTTAATTAGAAAATAATTATAAAGTAAATAATAGTAATTAAATACAATAATTATAGGTTAATCATACATAATATAATACACTATAATGATGAGGAATTATTAGTATGTTTTATAGGATTATTTAAGCTACGGGATTAAGAATTGATTTTTAGCATGATGAATACGAGATTCATCAATCCCCACCATATAAGTGCATGCTCAAAAACTTCACCATTAGTCACCAATAGAATACACGCCTATAAACAGGTCAGTTACAAAATAAAATTACAAGTTCCAATGCTCTGCTTACACTCTAGCATGCATAACAATGAAGTCTCCATAACATCGCTCCTAGTGGAAGATGGCACCATTCGCGTCAAGCCAAGTTGCCCAAATCATAGACAAACAACTCAATCTCTCCACATATGTGCCATTCCATTATGCTCCAATGGACTCCTAGAAACCAGCACCATCTACACAACCCACCTTTTTCCCAAACTGCTTCCATGCCTTTTGTGAACTTACAAACCATATGAAAAGGTGATACGCATCTCCCACTTACCAAAGACATGCATGGTCAACTGACTGAATAAAATGAGCAAGTATGTCCTTGATCAAGAGTCTCATCCTTCTGAATAGCCGTGAAAATCCATTCACACGTATCATAACCTTCCATTTTCATATCCTTCTACATCCGACACACATCCTCCTTGGTCAAAAACCACCAGTCCCTTAAAGCCTTGTATGCATGACAACCAAGAACACCCCATCGCACCAGCTCTGGCAGTCTCGCCCCTCAGAGGACCTAGCCACATTATCCAACTCCATCAGCATCATCAGTATCTCCTCCGTTGGTCGGAGAGCTCAAAGCAAAATCTAGGGAAGAAAGAGTGTCCATCCCATATATTCACCATAGAACAATATGTGCGTAGCACCAACACCATCAATCGCAGGAACATCATGCTCAATGACCTCCTCTCACTCCAGTCCTTAGTCCATAACTTAAATCCAATGCTATCCTCAAGGACGGGTCTCAGAAAGGGATGAATCTATTGCACTACACCACAGATTCCTCGCCAAAATTAGAGGGGGCGTGGCAAAGGACCTTGTGCTCCGGTAGCGATGAGTCGTTACCATAGATATTCCTTATCAAATTGCACATCAAGCTGCTACAATCACCCCAAATTCAAGTAGTCAACTTGCCGGTCACTTTGTTCATATCCTCCAAGATACACACTCCAAAACCACCATCATCCGTAAAGTATGAGACCGATTTCTAATCCATTAAGGCTAACTGCTTGATTGTTTTGACGACGACTAGAAGAAGCATCTCATGATGCCCTCAAGCCTCTTCCTCACTCCAACTAGCATGATTCTAGAGGACAAGAAGAAGATAGGAATTATAGAAACAACTCAACATAATATCACCAGTTTGCCAACTTTAAATAGACATATAGACTTCCATCCTACTAGCTTCTGCTCCATCTTCTCAATCACAGGTAGCCAGTCTGTATGAAGCATTTTCCCACTTACCAGCGACACCCCAAGGTAGCGTAATGGCAAATCCTTGCATGGGGAACATAGCCCACCAATGCAAATCTCTATCTCTGCATCCTCCAACCAACTCTGATTTGACTCTATTGAGTCTCAAGCCATAATTGGAACCAAAGATGCCAAGGACCACTAGCATGCCTCTACAACTCTCCGCTCCTTCCGTAAAGCGGATAATGTCATCTACGTACTGAAGTAGTGGGATCAAAAGTTCCTCTTTTGTGAAACCCCTACAAAATCCTCTTGTCACTGCTCGATCAATCATAACGGATAGGGCATCCATCACAATAATAAAAAAATAGTGGAGCTAGGGGGCAATGAAATTTGTCAGAGGTCCTTATTCTTTATTGCCACATCCTTCTTAGGAAGTAGAAAAATAAATGATCCATTGAGCCGAACAAAATCATAGTTTCCTTCCATAAACTCCACCACCATCGACGACACCTCTTTAGCCACTGGTTCTAAAACTCCTTGAAAAATAACACTAGGACCCATCCGGCCCTGGGCATCCATCTAGGCTCAGGGCAAAGGCATCCTCGCGAACCTCTTGCAACCTGAATGACCTCATCAACAATTATGCCCTGAGGTCAAATATGCTATCCACCCCCCAAGCCTAACCACCTTGAACCATAGTGTGGCAAGCACTTGCTCGTGCTTTTGAAGTAACATGTGACATCTCTTGCAACCATTTCCTCCCAGTGAAACTCGTCGCCACCAACTTTGATCGAGTGCATCAAATTCCTCTTCCTTCTCCCATTTGCTACAACATGAAAAAATTTAGTATTTGCATGTCCCTCCATTAGCCACTTCTGTTGGGACCTCTTCCTCCACTCGAACTCACGTTTTCTATCCTCCTCCTTAAGGATCTTTTGCACCCCCCCCCCCTACTTACTCGCTCCTCCTCATCCAAACTCATGTTGTCCTCCAACATGTCCAATCTTACCACTTTCTCACTTGCTTGATTTTTCGTCAACTCACATTCAACATGGGTTTCTCTTCTGAGAGTCAGTAGCCTTTTCCATAGTGCTAACAGCTTCAAGGTGATCCAAACAGTCGATGATCCCTACACCTCAATCTCGGACCAAAATGAAGTCACCAACTCATGGAAACCCCTCCTTTATCATCTAGCATGGCTCGAATCTGAAGTAAGATGAGTATCCCCTCCCTCTGCAACAGCCCAAAATAAAGCAGCACGTGATTTGATCTTCACCTTGGAAGGGATGTAACGGTTTTCCAAATTGACCAATTTGTGTGCCTCAATAAATAAAATAAATTGGTCAGTACGAGAACGAGAAGAAAAGCTTCTCCGAGTGTTTTTGCAATTTGTCACATCAAGCACATCCAAAGGAAGCTCCTCCACCATATCAGTAAATAAGCAAGATCACGAGTCTTGTGCCCCTCTCCCACCATGCCTATCACCCGTGTATAGTGTTACATTGAAATCGCCTCCCACTAGCCATGCCATTTTTGAGTCTCACCCTAATCACTCGCAAATCACTCCAAATTGTCTCACTAGGAGAGGATCCCACAATACCATAGATCGACGTCACCATAAAACAGGGTCAATCCCTCCTGTTGAGAAAAACCACTGTCACTGAATGGGTCAAAATAACCTCATCCACCAAATCAAAGAGGTGTCCATTCCAAGCTACAATAATACCCCTCGAGCTATCATTCACCAACACTACTCTGATTTCATTGTGATGTGGTCCAGAAGTGGAGCTCCATCTCACTGACTCCCATGACCCAATCTTAGCCTCCTGCAAACACGCTCCATCAACCTTTTTATGTCTCCAACAAAGGATCAATTGCCAACCTCTTATGCGTTGACCCAGCCCCCTCCCATTCCAAGTAAGAAGTTTCATTGAGAAATAGTGGGGTTCATCCCTCACCACATGAACGCCCACCATCTGTGCTATATCCAGCTCGAAGATCTCCCTGCCTTACTCCCTGCTGTCTCCACAAAACCAATAGGACCTCCCATCCTCAAACCTTTCACCGGTTTCCAACTCCTTCCCTCCCTTAGGTGTCGCCACTACCTGTGTGGTAAGTGGGCCTTCCTCTCGCAATTGGAACCCTACAACAACCTCTCTTACAGTCATTGCTTCTGCTTCTCATGCTAGTTCCCTCGTTTCCTACCCTTGTAAGTCAGTGATGAATCCACATTTCATCATCTTTATTCTATCATTTTTGGCACCAAAAACTCTAGCAAATGCCTGTAAATATCATTAATTTCATCATCTTAGCATTCATGCATGTGCATCACATTAGTGTATAAAATACTGTATTTAAGGCCAAAATTATAGAATAAATAAAAGAAAAGAAAAAGAATAAAATTTTGTAAATATTTTATGACCCGAAACCCCGAGACCTAGGCATCTTGATGAATAGGTTGACAAGGAATAAAGTAGGGGGAGATAAGGGCCAAAATGCAACACAAATTCCTTTTATTTTATTCATTCTTTATTCATTTTGGGACCTATTTTTGGTTCCACTTTTTATACTTCAAATAAAGAAACTTTGTTCATAAAAGTTGTAGATAATTAAATAAGGAAAAATACAAAATTGATTTCACTGAAAAATAATGTACAGATAAAAAGTTATGGTCTGAATAAAAATCCAGAATGCCAACTTCCCAGACCCGTATCTCATAAATGAAAACTCCAAATGAAGCATAGTCACCTTTAATTGTATATAGAATAAAATAATCTATCCAATAACGGTGGTTTCGCATTTGGTGGAGCTACGGTTTGAAAGTTGAGTTCTGGAACCACATTGTATAAGTGTACAGATTAAAATATTCAATTTATTATTTATTTATTATTTTTATAATTTTATATTTTTATAATGTTGTAAATATTACTTATAATAATTATGTATATTAAAATTAGAATAAAAGCATAAATAAAACTCAAAATAAAATACATGTATATATAATACATAGGTAATAATTCTATAGACATACCTGCATAAAATACACTTCTATTTTATTAAATACACAAAATAAATCAAAAAAATAAAATAAAAATATATTTATGTGTATAAAAGTATTTTATAATTTTATAAAATAAGAAACAAAAATAATAAAATTAAAATACACAAAATAAAAATAAAGTAATAAAATATATAGATAATATACCTATATAAGGGGTATAAAAGTAAACTTATTAAAATATACCTCATAAATTTAATTAAAAATCATAATAAAATACTACATTAAATTTCAAGAATTTTCTATTTAATAACCACAAATTAATTCGGCCATTTTCTATTTTTAAACGAATTAACAAAACTTTTCTTAAATCTTTTTCCTGGTTGGTCCACGTGGACCAACCAGGTGCCTCCGACTGTTGACCGGCGGGTCAACAGTCTGACTTACCCCCCTGTAGCTCGGCGCGCCTCGTTTTTCCCCCGCTTTGGCGGATTTTTCGAAGCCGCGCCGTTCACCCTCTGCTGCCGCTTCCTTCATGGGACTTGTTCCCTGTAGATCCACCTACCTCGCCGGTCTAGCAGATCTCCCTAGATCGCGTTGGCGCGCCCGTGACTTCCCCTCGAAGTCACGCATCCACCACTCTTCAAATATGAACCCACCACTTCCATCCCTGTTTTGAACCCTCTTGGACCATTAATCCTCCTTCCTTTCGAGCTCTTCGGGTAGCCGGAGGTGACAGCTCCACCGCCCTGCCGTTAGGCGAGTCGAGGAGGGCTCGAGGCATCTCCACCACCTCCGCCAACTTCCGGCGTCGAGGTACCTCCACCTCAGGTCCTCCACCTTCGAGGTATCCCCTTCTTCCTTCTCTTTTCGTTTCATTTTGTTTCTCATAGCTTTAGGATCAAAAACCCTCAGAAAAATCCGAGTTCCATCGACCGAATCGACCCCCCATCGCTCATCGCCGGAGCGCACCTCCGGCTGACATCTCTTCGCTGTCCACAGACCACCTCCGACCTCCATTTCGCCTCCGCGGGGTCCAGGCAGTTTGCCCTGGATCCTTTCACCTCTTTCTGCAGGTCAACGCGCAGTCAAAGCCGCCGTGGGCCATTTTGCAAGGTTCGTCGGAGCTACCTGGAGCTCCGAGCTCCACCGCCTTCGCGCCAGCACTCCGAAGCACCTCCGACGTACCTGAACCCCCCAGCATCTTCCTCGACCTCCCAGGAGTCCACAGCTCAATTTTGGAGCCCATCCACCGCCGGAGATGCGAGATCAAGCTCGGGGAAGTTCGCCTCGCCGGCGTTCTTCCCTGTTCTTCCACCTCGCTCCTCCACCGTTCGATCGGGCAGCGACCCCAGTTCTGATCTCCGCCGTTGGATCGCGTCACGCCTCAACCGTCAGATCGTCCTCGAGCGATCTAATATCAGCCGACCATCGCCGAACCGTCATCGCGCGTTGTGCGCGCGCCACGTGTATAAGTGAGCGGCCCTCTGCCGTTCGATCGCGCACGAGGATATTAGGCGTGGGTATTTTGCACTCACACCCTCGCCGGATTTTGTATTTCTATTTAGCCCTGCAATTTTATTTCGTAGTTTAAATATTTTGTAACTTTTGCAAAAAGACCTCTGCCTTTATTTTATCTACATATCGGTCCTCCGCCACGTCACCTCACGTGACTTGTACACGTGAGGTGTGGGCATTTGGCATAGAGGCCCCCAGCTCTTTTTGTATATCGTTTCAGTACAAGGATTTTTATATTAAGTGTTATACTTTTGGAGAAATTGCATACAAGCCCTCGGGTTTTTGGGAAATTACACTTCAGTCCTCGCCAGGCGCGTGCAAGTCACGCGCCCTAGTGGGAAAATTGCGCCGACACCCCTGAGGCTTTTGTAATTGGTATTTGGTCTTAAAAATTAAATATTCAGTTCAAACTTTTGTGGAAAATTGCATGTACCCCCCGGAACTTTTGAATATTTGCATATATACCCCTGCCAGGCCTTGAAATTTTTGTATGTTTGTAACACTTATTTGAAGCATCATTTTAATCCCAAAAATTCTCAAATTTTGAACTTAAGCTCCTGTTAACTTGTGCTTCCACGCCATAGTTCCAGCTTTTGATTTGACTTTATTTTGTATTTATTAAAAATCAAAAACATGCTTTTTATTCATTGTCTAGCTTAGAAAATGCCAAAAAAATATTAAAATACCTTAAAAAATTCTAAAAAAATCCCTAGTGTCTATTTTAACCTATTTTAGTGTCAGTCCAAAAACCATTAAAAATCTCAAAAGAAAAACACTAAAAATTTAAAACACACAAAAACTTCAAAAAAATATACAAAATCGAAGAAAACTCCAAAAATCACAAACTCAGTTCCTGGTTGTTCTATATTTCATTCTCTTTATTTGAAAATTAGTGTGAAAAATTTTGGTTGCTGTTTGCTAATTTTAATTCCCATTTTACTCACAGCCAGCACATATTTCACTGTTTTCTCTCATTTCAGTATTTAAAAATGCCAAAAACACCTTGAAAAATCCCCAAAAATCACAAAAGTAGTAAAAATCCTAAAAGTATCAAAAACATTTTATTTCTGAATTTTTGGTGATTTTTGCATATTTTTATAAATACTTTATCTTGTCTTTTATTACTTTGCTTATATTTTCCAATATTGAAAAAGAAACAAAAATTATAAAATATAAAATTACAAAAATCAGATAATTAAAAATCCAAATACAAAATTAAAAATTAAATTAAAATTAAAAAATTAAAAAATTAAAAAATTAAAAACCTACAATGACTTCTTTGCTTGCTTGCTTAGTGTAGACACTTCACATTCACTTGTGCACATTTATTTGAATTACCCTGTGTTCGAACTCTCTGCATACTTGCCCTTTACATCATTTGTGCAGAGTTAAAAATAAATTTTAACTCCACATTTATTTCTATTTCCGTGATCTGTAGTGTGGGTTAATTGTTGATTAAATACACTTTATTGTGGGTCGTCGCATCGACATCGGTTGTCTCTGCCTTGTGTGAGACATACTCTTTAGACCTACGATAACTTGTGTTTATCAAATGGCACCGTTGCCGGGGAGCAACAGCGAGTGGTTCTCATTTTTGTTTGCTTGTGATTGTTGTCTACCATAGCTTCAGTTATCTCTCTTGCACTTTTGATACATATATTGATTGAGCTATTCTGACCATCCTTTATTGTCTTCTTGCGAGGGACCGCGGAGCAAGGCGGATCGCTTAGGTGACCCGGAGCACCCTTGGGAAGCGGAGTCGGCTTTTCTTTAGCCAAGCCGGCAGGAGAGAGCAGGAGGAGTGAGAGAGAGTGGTAGATTAGTTGCAATTTATTTTTGTGAGAGAGTGATTTGATAATTTGTAATAATACAGGTACTTGGACGTTTGGACACTCCGGGCCTAATTTCCGGGTGTTTGTTCACCCGGGGGCTCACCACGGTTTTTGTCGAGTTTCCACCGCTGTCATTTGCCGGTTTTTATTTCATTTTCACTTTCTTTGTGGATTGAGCCCTTAGATCTAGGCCTGCTTGATCGATTAAATTTGGTCCAAACACACTAATAACCTTTGCATGTACCTATAGTTCGTACTTGGACTTAGTTTATTAAACAGTTAGCTCCCTTTCTTAGATCCGCCGCGCCGCGAGCCCTCCCCATCAAGCGCTACTCCTGAACTCGATGTGTCGAGAAGAGGAGGGGAGGGTCTAGACCGGACTCTTAGGATCGACGATCGGTGGTTGACTTGTGGTTCTTCACGCTAGCAGTTGCCTACCTTAGGACGATTTCCGCATTGCATATCGGCATATAGACTAGGTTTATAAATTTCTGCTTTGCATCCCGCATGGAGAGAGTTGGGATTCGCTGTAAGTCTTCTTACTTTGCATCCATCATTTAGGCACAAAGGTGGGATTTCCATCTTTGTTGTGTCGACTTGCACGGCTTTTCCGACTCTATTCTCCCTCTGTTTTTGGACAAAGTAGGATCAAGAAAATACAAAAATCGTTAGGCGCTTGTTTGAATCTACTCAAAAGAAGCGATAACACCAAAAAAATTAAAAAAGGGACTGCTAAGAAAACCTTGACCAAAAATAAAATTGGTAATTGGATTCATTGATTGGGGAGAGTAACACCCTCACTTGTTTTCAGGTTGCATGGGAAGGTCTCTTTCCAAGTGAGGTGAGCGCTTCGTAAGGATTAGAGCCAAAATCCCAGCTTGTGGCTGCCTTGTGTATCGCCTGGATTACCGAAGTATTGGCGCTTCTATCGTACATGGACGAGTAGGGCTTGGTCAACATTGGTGACTCTCTATTGTGTAGAGCATCGACCTTGTCCGAAGTATCGAGCCTAGGCCACGCCTTCACGGGGGTGTCTGTCTCATCGTCTCGCATCCGAGTAGGTTCTTGCACACTCACGGGTGATTCCGTTGCGAGCGAGTTCCGAAGTATCGGTTTCGCCTATTGGCTACTTCTCTTATTCTTTGGCTGAGTAGGGATCCAGGAAGGGTTACAAGGACCTCAAAAAGCGCAAGCTACAGGTTACACAGGAGGAGGACAAGTACGGGATACTCTTCCGGCAGTACTCTCTCTCCTTTAGGCGTAGCGCTCTAAGACTCGTGAAAAGATTAATTCCTGAATTCAAGCTAAAACCGAAAAGATAAAAGCCGAACCTTCAAGGCTTCATGTGTTGAGTTGGTGAATTCACCCCTGTCTTGTGTTTGATTGCTAGTTTTATCTAAGGTCAAGATCAAAAACACCGCACAATTGTGCACAATTTTGTTGCATCTCATTTCACCCGTCTTCTTCTTCTGCATTCCCTCTGCTCTTCCCAATAATCAAGATGATGGGAAGGAGATCTCTTAGGCCGACCTTGTCGGTACGCTATCCAGCACTCCTCCTCATTCATCTAGGAATACCTCGGAGAGTCCACTCACCGAGCCTGAGTTTACTTCCACCCTGTTCCCCCTCGACCACCCTTCTCATTCTCCTTCCATTAGTCCAAGAGTGTCATAACTCAGTGCATCACAGAGTTCAGATCATTCAACAGCACCTGAGATGGCCTCTTTTGCTTTTTCAGAGAATCCCGAGATGGCAGACAGAGGCGAGCACCCGGATGACCATGATCAACCTCCGTTCTTATTTGATCAGGCGGCCATCAACAATTTACTTCTTGCGTCCCTGGAGACCATGCAGAGGCAGATTCGTGACCAGGGTACCTTCATGGGTGATCTCATGAGAGAAATTGCTCAGATGAGAGAAAACCGACCTGGGGGCGGTGGTGGAGGAGGAGGAGGACCTGATGCAGGAGGAGGAGGACATCCCGACGCTGAGAGACCGCCACAGACCATTATAAGGGAATTGCACAACCCAGCTGCGTCCCTCACTCACCGTTGGATCAGACTCCCACCAATCCATGGAGATTTCGAGCTTCGGCCCCACACCATTCAGCTTCTACCTAAATTTCATGGGTTGCCGACCGAAGAGCCACACCTCCACCTTCAAGAATTCGAGATGATATGCAGCACCATACATGATAGGCTGCTAACTGAGGACACGATCAAGATGATCGCATTTCCATTCTCATTGGTTGACAGAGCCGCATATTGGCTCAAACACTTGGGACGATTCATCGACACTTAGGCAGATCTCCGGACCGTATATTTGAAGAAGTACTATCCTCTCGGCCGGACCAATGCAGCTAGAGCCATGATCAGCAATTTTGTCATGATCCCAAATGAACAATTCCATGAAGCCTGGGATCGATTCAGAGAGCTCATCGACCGGTGTCCACATCATGATATATCCAAGCCCAATCTGGTTCAAAGTTTCTTCTGTGGGCTGACACCGGAGCTGCAGGGGCTTGTCAACGCCTCCTGCGGTGGATCATATTTCTCCAAGGGTGAAGACGACGTCTGGGCCATCTATGAAGGCATGGCAGAAAATTCAACTGTGATGACCCAAGCCAGAGTCTACACACAACAAAAGCCACCTCAGAGAGGAGGCTCATTCTAGAGGATCGCCCGCATCGATGCCGGTCCCAATACATCGTCGGTAGCCGCAGCCCAAGCCGAATCAGCCGCAGCCGACATGGGCATTATCAGTGAGAAGTTGGACCGCATGGAGATCCTCGAGAAAAAACAGAACCAAGGTCTTGCCCAGATGGACCTTCTCACCAAAACTATGAGTGACCTGAAAACTCAAATTCTATGCATTCAGGAGGCACAAGCTCAGTCACAACAGCTTCCCAGGTCACGGGCCGGCTCCAGCAGTAGCAGTTCCAACCAACCCTCTACCTCATACCGCCAGGTGAATCATATCCAGGCAGAGCCGGTTCCACTGCTACAGTACTACCCAGCGCAGCCGCCACCTTCGGACACGCAGATGGTGGTCTATCAGCCGGAGCAGCCACTGGCAGTTCTTCCTCCACCCTCCTTCGAGCAGGACCCATTGATGGAAGTTAATGGGATATGGTACGACTGGTACCCTCAGCCCGGGATTCGTCGTGATCATCCCGGATTCCATTGGGGCAACGGTGGCTCTCCTCCCAGCAGCAGAACCCTGCTCAAGGACAGCAGAACAACCAGCAACAGCAACACCAGCAGCCCCAGTATGCCCAGCCACAACAGTATCAGAGTGGTCCTCGTCCCGCCTATCAGGGACAACAGTGGAGGCAGCGTCAGCAGCCTCAGCAGTCTTATTCCCATCACCCCCAGTATCAACCACAGCAGCAGCAACCCCATTTTCAGCAGGGACAATCATCCGGTTCTCCAGGTCCTGCTTTTGAGAACCCAGCTCTCGATGATCTTGCTCGCTTGCTCTCCGAACAGCGAGCATCCTTCAGGAAAGAAATTGATGAATTCCGGTAGGAGATGAGGGAGATTATCAAAGGGAAGGCCACCATACCCGCTCAAATTGAACCTAACCCGAACAATCTGAAAAGAAAGTCTGAGCAGGTAGAGTTTACAGAGGATACCTCTCCTAGTGACTATTTGAGCGATATGTCGTATTATTTCTATGATGTTGATTTTGTGAATACTAGGAGCGGTAGGATGCCTGCCGGCGGCGCCTCTTCTGAGCGACAACAACCAGCTGAATCAGGAGAGCCAGAGGAGCAGAGTAGCGGTGCTGATGCCGCTAATGATGATGTTGAAGACGGTGGTCCTGATACCACCAATGGTGGAGTTCCAGACGACGGTACTGAAGTCGTCGTGATACCAGATGCAGACGGTGGTGCTGAAGCCACCATTTTGGATGCTGAGCTAGAGCGCGGTGCTGATGCCGCAGAGACAGGTGCCGGTGGTGGTGTTGAGGCCACCACTTCCACTTTGTTGAGTCTCCCTCTATGATGTTACCACCTTTTGTATCTATGGACTGTGGTAACAACAAAAAGAACAAAAATATGAATAAAGGAAAGGTTTCTGTTCACATTGCGGATCCACATGTGTTGCATGATGATGATTATGTGGATCCTTCTTCCTCACAGGCACAGGGACCTATTCCTAGCCCTCCATCTGTGGAGGCCCCTAACATCCCCTTCCCTGAGGCGCTCCGCCAAGCGAAGGGGAACAAAAAAGAAAATCCCAAAAAAGAGCAACAGGTAGAGTTCGACAATCAGATGATAGACAGATTCCATATTCAGCTGACTCTACAAGAAGCACTTGAGCACATCCCCCTCTTCAAGAAGAACCTGAAAGAGAAGACTACCATCCGCAGGAAGAGGAGGAACCACAGAGATCAGATCCATGTGCTCACTCACTCCACTTGCTGTACCATCCAGAACAAGCTGCCAACCAAGCGACCAGACGTAGGAGCTCCCTATGTCAGATGCGAGATTCAGGAGCAGCAGTTTGATCGTACTCTATTAGACAGCGGCTCTTCAATCAACCTTCTTCCGGTAGCCTTACTCGACCGATTCGAGTTTGGTCCTCTTCTTAGGAGCAGGACAGTCCTTCAGTTTGCTGACAGGTCGACTAAGAGGCCGAAGGGGTTGTTGAAAGACGTGGTCGTTCCATTCAGGGCCTGAAATTCCCCGTGGACTTCGTTGTGTTGGACATGGAGATCCCTGAATCGGTAATTGATGCCCCCATCATTCTCGGACGTCCATTCTTGGCCACAGCCAAGGCAGTGACCGACCATGATAGTGGGAAGGTATGCTTTCGCGTAGAGGGTGAAACCATACAAATAGAGATGATCGAGGAAACCAGAGCTAGAGAGTTAGAATGCTCAGAGCAGTCCAGTGAAGCAGCGCAGATGACAGAGGAAGAGCTAGACATCCACCAGGTTTGTGATTTTGAGATGACTGATGATGAATCCAACTGGATAGATCCTGTAGCACCGACTCTCGCCTTGCCTAAAGATTCACTATATCTCAAGCTCATAGCAGTCGAGAGCCGGGAGAGCACATCCCTGGATGAGGATACACCTGAGGCTGACAGTGTCGGGACGAGTGGTGCCGATGATTTTCATTCTTGTTCATCTTCTTTTGATCCCTCAGATTCATACATTGACTGGGATGATTTTGATGAATATTTACCTTGTCTGATTCCTTCTGAGCCAACAACCATGACAGAGTGCGAGCCAGTGCAGTGCATTGATGATTCAGTCGGCCGCCATTCGTCAGAGATTCATGTAGAGCGAGAGTTCTCCCACGCAGACCTGGTCGCCTTCACACAAACATATCAGAAGCCAGATCTGCTACCTCCCAGTTGTCCAGAACGGAAACCTCTGCCGCAGTCGATGAAGTACAGATTCCTTGCTGGTGAGCCAGACATGCATCCAGTCATTATCTCAGTAGATTTGACTGGAGAACAAGAATCTCGTCTGATGGAGGTTCTTGAAAGAAACCGCAAGGCAATAGGATGGAGTATAGCTGATCTCCAGGGGATTAGTCCGGCTCTGTGCTCCCACCATATTTATCTTGAGGAAGGTGCTAGGCCATCGCATGAGTTCCAACGACGGCTGAACCCGAATCTTCGAGATGTGGTCATGAAGGAAATATCGAGGTGGTGGAGCGCCGACTTTATCTACCCCATCTCCGACTCTAAATGGGTTAGTCCGTTACATGTGGTGCCCAAGAAGACGAGCATCACTACTGTGGTGAACGAGTCTGGAGAGGAGATCGCTACCAGAGTGCCCACTTCTTGGAGGGTCTGTGTGGACTACATACGATTGAATGAGGCCACCTAGAAGGATCACTTCCCGCTGCCCTTCATTGATCAGATTATCGAGCGGCTAGCTGGGAAGAGTCATTACTGCTTTCTTGACGGGTACTCTGGATACAATCAAGTGGCCATTGCGCCCGAAGACCAGGAGAAAACGACATTCACATGTCCGTTTGGGACTTATGCTTTCAGACGGATGCCCTTTGGTCTATGTAATGCTCCGGTGACATTCCAAAGGTGCATGTTGTCCATATTCTCGGACATGGTGGGTGACTGTTTAGAGGTCTTCATGGATGACTTCTCGGTCTATGGCGACGGGTTCGATTCTTGTCTTGACTGCCTAGACCGTGTGCTTCAGCGCTGCATAGAGGTCAATCTTGTGTTATCTTGGGAGAAGAGTCATTTTATGATGACTCAAGGGACGGTCCTTGGTCATATTATCTCGAACAGGGGCATGGAGGTCGATCCTGCCAAGGTGGATATCATCAGAAAACTCAATCCACCGTCTAACCTGCGTCAGTTGCGATCTTTTCTGGGGCATGTCGGTTTCTACTGACGGTTCATTCAGGACTTCAGTCGTATTGCCCGACCGCTCACTGACTTGCTGACAAAAGACACCGAGTTTATTGTCAATGATAAGTGTCTTGCATCTTTTGAGACTCTCAAGAATATGGTTGTTTCAGCTCCTGTCCTTCAGCCACCTGATGCTTCAGATTTTGCCGTTGGGGCTGTGCTTGGACAGAGGAGGGACGGATTACCTTTTGCCATTCACTACGCCAGCCGTACTTTGGATGCCGCTCAGCGGAATTATACTGTGACTGAGAAAGAGACGTTGGTCGTAGTCTTCGCTCTTGATAAGTATCGATCGTATATTCTCGGATCTAGAGTGACTATCTACACTGATCACACCGCCATCCGGTACTTAATGGCTAAGAAGGATGCCAAAGCACGTCTTACCAGATGGATCCTTCTACTCCAGGAATTTGATATTGAGATTAAGGACAAGCCTGGAGTCAAGAATGTGGTGGCGGATCATCTCTCCAGATTGGAGAATCTTGAGGAATCTGAGCCCAGTGCACCTATCACAGAAACATTTCCAGACGAGGCGATCTTGGCGGTCACCTCACTCCCATGGTATGCTGACTTTGTAAACTATCTTGTAGCCAAGACAGTCCCTCAGGGTTGGCCCAGGCAGAAACTTGAGACCTTCCTAGCTAAGGCCAAGTTTTACCATTGGGAGGATCCCGTCCTTTATCATGAAGGAGGGGATAGTATCTGGAGGAGGTGCATTCCTCAAGAAGAGCAGCATAGCGTCCTCACATATTGCCACAAGCTTGAGGCAAGAGGACATCATTCTGGAAAAAGGACAGCACATAAGGTGCTTCAATCCGGCCTATGGTGGCCTACTCTCTTCAAGGATTCTGATGAGTTCGTGAAGAGATGTACTGACTGTCAGAAAATGGGAACCTGCGGACATAGAGACATGATGCCCATGCAACCCATTCACTTCTGTGAGGTTTTTGATGCATGGGGGATTGATTTCATGGGCCCATTTCCTAAGAGTCAGGGATTCGAGCATATTCTGCTCGCTGTGGATTATGTCAGTCGATGGGTTGAGACCATCCCCGCCCGAGCCGCAGATGCTAAAACCGTGTGTAAATTCTTGAGGAAAAATATCATTTCACGGTTCGGGGTACCTAGAGTCTTGATTTCTGACGAGGGGTCTCACTTCATCAATGACAAGGTTAGGGCCCTTGCAGACGAGTTCGGCATTGACCATCGGGTTGCCACTCCATATCACCCTCAGACTAATGGTCTTGCCGAAGTATCGAATCGGGAGATAAAGACAATCTTGCAGAAAGTAGTCCGCCCAGACCGAAAGGATTGGTCACAACTTTTGGACTCGGTCTTGTGGGCTTATCGGACTTCTTTCAAGAATCCATTGGGGACATCTCCCTTTCGTCTCGTCTATGGCAAGCCATGCCATCTGCCAGTAGAGATCAAGCACAAATCTTTTTGGGCAGTCACTGAGTTACTGTTAGATCCCGAGAGTATAGGAGAACAGAGAAGAGCAGAATTGGCAGCCCTGGAAGAACTGAGAGACACAGCCTTTTCCAACAGCCTACAGTACAAGGAGAAAGTGAAGACATGGCACGATTCACATATCAACCATAAACAGTTTGAGCCAGATCAGAGAGTATGGTTGTTTGATTCCAGGTTGAAATTATTCCCAGGGAAGTTGCAGAGCAAGTGGAAAGGTCCTTATGTGGTCAGGAAGGTACATGACAATGGCAACATCGACATATCCGAACCGTCATCTTCCTCTACCTTCCGAGTCAATGGTCAACGCCTGAAGCTATATCTAGATCATGATCTGCCGACCATTGACGTTGCACCCATTCTTCTAGTATGAGATGTGTCCTTTGACTCATATCATCTGCATCTCATACATGGTGATCACTTCTATCTTCCGCTGTACAGATCATCTGTCCATATCACTCTTTCATCTGTTGATTTATTTTCTTCTTTTATTCTTTTCTTCTTTTCCTTTTCTATTTTCTTTATCTATCAAAAAGGTGCCGCCCTTGTAGACAGTTTTCCATACTTAGGACGTACTTTGTCCTAAGTATAGGGGGGTGTGCACCCCGAGTTGATTCTATTCTTTTCGATCCTCTCCATTGTCTCCTCTCCTTGTCTATACTTAGGGATATCTTACCCTAAGTATAGGGGGAGACAATCTGAGTACGATCTGTTCATTCCCACCCTTGACCCTCCCTGCGTTGTGTACAGTCTGCTATACTTAGGATTATTTGATCCTAAGTATAGGGGGGGACGGTCAACTTCTCATTTGTTCATTCATTCCTTCATTTATTCATTTATTCTTTAGACTTGCCTATACGTAGTAAGAGTTATGTCTTCTCTTTTCTCTCTGATCTATGAGGACATAGCTCAAGCTAAGTATAGGGGGGTCGTATATACTGTGTATATACTTTAGCCATAACTCGTACTTTTGTATTGTCCTAATAATATGGCTAAAAATAATTCTTTAAAATTCATTAAAGACCTTAATAAAAAGATGTTATCATTCCTCAAATTCTTTTTGTATTTACTGATTAATAAATCAGGTGAAAATATTTTTTGCAAAATGTTTGAAAAATAGTTTGAAAATCTTTGTGAACATTTATTGAAAACTATTTGCAAAACATTTTGTTACATGTTTTCAACCTTTGTAAAAATGCGTGGTTTGTAAAACTTCTTTTCTTTGTGTGAAATAAAATGTTTGAAAAATGATTTGCAAATGGTTTGAAAAATGGCTGCAAAAATATGTGAAAAATCTATATATACTGTTTGGAAAACCGATTGCAAAATGATTTTCAAATGTATGTACATGTTTGTAAAATATTTGTAAAAATTATTTTGGACTATAGTTTTCAAAAATTATGTGTCAAATAAGTTTGAGGAATACTTACATCTCACCAAAATTCACTATATATATTTATGTAAAAAACTAACCACTTACCCTTGTAAATTCTTAAAATCCACTTCTTGTGTATATAAGAAGCACTCCCGTGTACATTTTTTTACCGAGTTTTTAGCCAAAACCTTTTATTTTCAAAAATCCCAAAAGCATTTGCAAAATTAAAATCCAAAAACATTTGAAAAATCTTTCTGAAAAATATAAAAAAATGCATCTGCATATGCATCATCATTATCTTTTCAAAAATCCATAAAAAGTTCAAAATCTTTGAAAATTGCATCACAAAAATATTTTCGGCATAACATTGCAGGGCATGAGCATTTTTCGGATTGAGTTTGATAGTTGAACAAGTCTAAGTAAAAACCGGAGATTGGAGCTTGAGTGGACCTTAAAATCTACCTAATAACATGAACCTTATAGGAACTGGGTTTGAGGTACTTCAGGTCTAGTTGACTTAATTCTTTGAGGATCACGGGACTTTGTTCAATGGATTCTTGACTGCCTAAGTAGAGTATTTCGGAGCACACGCACGACTCTTGTTGATAATGACCTAACTTGGACACCTGCACCTTTCACATAGCTCTCCACGGATGAGGTGGTGAGGAGGCAGTTTCCTTTGGCTTGGGGTAGCATATGAGGGTAGTACTTCTAGGCGGAACCTCTCTTCTTCTTCTACTGAAGGAAGTGCGCCTTAACTTGGTCTAGTGGTGATGAAGGCTAAAGACAGAAGCCGTGGGTTGCAATAAAGCTTCAAAAGAGGGATAGTCTACTTGCTCAAGAGGAAAATTTCTTGTATATATGTTGCACCATGTAGATATGTTGTACAGATGCACTTAAAAAAAAGAGAACTCCAAAAAAGTGGTGGGTCGGATTGAAAATTTAATAACCCCACCGGAGTGTATATAGTCCAATAAAGCAAAAGCTTATGGTATCCACGTTACATCTCATGAAGCTTGCAGCGGGAGACTTAGCTACACTGGTTGAGCTCCCAAAATTCTATACCTCTTATTCCCCCTCTTCTTGAGCCGGTTGCACTTGAACTTAGAAGGGAATACCCCGCTTCTCGAGGAAAGAGTTGCTAGATCGAGGCATTAGAGTTACCAGGGTGGTGGAGGTTGTTTCTTTGTTACTTTTGAGGTGGGGAGCTACATATCACTTACACTGTACGAGTCAGACTCATAGTCGTAAGAGTTTGCGTATGAGTTGAAGTATTTCTGACCTGGCTATTGAGGAGACTTGGACAGAGTTTTGGGATTCTCAAGGACTGTTGGATTTCAAATTTGGTTCTCATTAAGGTTCCGACCGCATTAAAATTCCTAAGGTCCAACTTAAGCTCCAAACTTTGATTTTGTGAAGACAAGTTTGATCATCAAATTAAATCCAAGTTCTTCTTTTTCTTTTCTTTCTTTTTGCACTTATTGCATAAGTGTTTGCTAGGGACTAGCAAAGGTAAAGTATAGGGGGATGATGAATCCACATTTCATCATCTTTATTCTATCATTTTGGCACCAAAAACCCAAGCAAATGCCTGTAAATATCATTAATTTCATCATCTTAGCATTCATGCATGTGCATCACATTAGTGTATAAAATACTGTATTTAAGGCCAAAATTATAGAATAAATAAAAGAAAAGAGAATAAAATTTTGTAAATATTTTATGACCCGAAACCCCGAGACCTAGGCATCTTGATGAATAGGTCGACAAGGAATAAAGTAGGGGGAGATAAGGGCCAAAATGCAACACAAATTCCTTTTATTATTCATTCTTTATTCATTTTGGGACCTATTTTTGGTTTCACTTTTTATACTTCAAATAAAGAAACTTTATTCATAAAAGTTGTAGATAATTAAATAAAGAAAAATACAAAATTAATTTCACTGAAAAATAATGTACAGATAAAAAGTTATGGTCTGAATAAAAATCCAGAATGCCAACTTCCCAGACCCGTATCTCATAAATGAAAACTCAAAATGCAGCATACTCACCTTTAATTGTATATAGAATAAAATAATCTATCCAATAACGGTGGTTTCACATTTGGCGGAGCTACGGTTTGAAAGTTGAGTTCTGGACCCACATTGTATAAGTGTACAGATTAAAATATTCAATTTATTATTTATTTATTATTTTTATAATTTTATATTTTTATAATGTTGTAAATATTACTTATAATAATTATGTATATTAAAATTAGAATAAAAGCATAAATAAAACTCAAAATAAAATACATGTATATATAATACATAGGTAATAATTCTATAGACATACCTGCATAAAATACACTTCTATTTTATTAAATACACAAAATAAATCAAAAAAATAAAATAAAAATATATTTATGTGTATAAAAGTATTTTATAATTTTATAAAATAAGAAACAAAAATAATAAAATTAAAATACACAAAATAAAAATAAAGTAATAAAATATATAGATAATATACCTATATAAGGGGTATAAAAGTAAACTTATTAAAATATACCTCATAAAATTAATTAAAATCATAATAAAATACTACATTAAATTTCAAGCATTTTCTATTTAATAACCACAAATTAATTCGGCCATTTTCTATTTTTAAACGAATTAACAAAACTTTTCTTAAATCTTTTTCCTGGTTGGTCCACGTGGACCAACCAGGTGCCTCCGACTGTTGACCGGCGGGTCAACAGTCTGACTTACCCCCCTGTAGCTCGGCGCGCCTCGTTTTTCCCCCTCTTTGGCGGATTTTTCGAGGCCGCGCCGTTCAACCTCTGCTGCCGCTTCCTTCATGGGACTTGTTCCCTGTAGATCCACCTACCTCGCCGGCCTAGCAGATCTCCCTAGATCGCGTTGGCGCGCCCGTGACTTCCCCTCGAAGTCACGCATCCACCACTCTTCAAATATGAACCCACCACTTCCATCCCCGTTTTGAACCCTCTTGGACCATTAATCCTCCTTCCTTTCGAGCTCTTCGGGTAGCCGGAGGTGACAGCTCCACCGCCCTGCCGTTAGGCGAGTCGAGGAGGGCTCGAGGCATCTCCACCACCTCCGCCAACTTCCGGCGTCGAGGTACCTCCACCTCATGTCCTCCACCTTCGAGGTATCCCCTTCTTCCTTCTCTTTTCGTTTCATTTTGTTTCTCTTAGCTTTAGGATCAAAAACCCTCACAAAAATCCGAGTTCCATCGACCGAATCGACCCCCCATCGCTCATCGCCGGAGCGCACCTCCGGCTGACATCTCTTCGTCGTCCACAGACCACCTCCGACCTCCATTTCACCTCCGCGGGGTCCAGGCAGTTTGCCCTGGACCCTTTCACCCCTTTTTGCAGGTCAACGCGCAGTCAAAGCCGCCGGGGGCCATTTTGCAAGGTTCGTCGGAGCTACCTGGAGCTCCGAGCTCCGCTGCCTTCGCGCCAGCACTCCGAAGCACCTCCGACGTACCTGAGCCCCCCAGCATCTTCCTCGACCTCCCAGGAGTCCACAGCTCAATTTTGAAGCCCATCCACCGCCGGAGACGCGAGATCAAGCTCGGGGAAGTTCGCCTCGCCGGCGTTCTTCCCTATTCTTCCACCTCGCTCCTCCACCGTTCGATCGGGCAGCGACCCCAGTTCTGATCTCCGCCGTTGGATCGCGTCACGCCTCAACCGTCAGATCATCCTCGAGTGATCTAATCTCAGCCGACCATCGCCGAACCGTCATCGCACGTTGTGCGCGCGCCACGTGGATAAGTGAGCGGCCCTCAGCCGTTCGATCGCGCACGAGAATATTAGGTGTGGGTATTTTGCACTCACACCCTCGCCAGATTTTGTATTTCTATTTAGTCCTGCAATTTTATTTCGTAGTTTAAATATTTTGTAACTTTTGCAAAAAGACCTCTGCCTTTATTTTATCTACATATCGGTCCTCCGCCACGTCACCTCACGTAACTTGTACACGTGAGGTGTGGGCATTTTGCATAGAGGCCCCCAGCTCTTTTTGTATTTCATTTCAGTACAAGGATTTTTATATTAAGTGATATACTTTTGGAGAAATAGCATACAAGCCCTCGGGTTTTTGGGAAATTACACTTCAGTCCTCGCCAGGCGCGTGCAAGTCACGCGCCCTGGTGGGAAAATTGCGCCGACACCCCTGCGGCTTTTGTAATTGGTATTTGGTCTTAAAAATTAAATATTCAGTTCAAACTTTTGTGGAAAATTGCATGTACCCCCCAGAACTTTTGAATATTTGCATCTATACCCCTGCCAGGCCTTGAAATTTTTGTATGCTTGTAACACTTATTTGAAGCATCATTTTAATCCCAAAAATTCTCAAATTTTGAACTTAAGCTCCTGTTAACTTGTGCTTCCACGCCGTAGTTCCAGCTTTTGATTTGACTTTATTTTTATATTTATTAAAAATCAAAAACATGCTTTTTATTCACTGTCTAGCTTAGAAAATGCCATAAAAATATTAAAATACCTTGAAAAATTCTAAAAAAAATTTCCTAGTGTCTATTTTAACCTATTTTAGTGTAAAACCATTAAAAATCTCAAAAGAAAAACATAAAAAATTTAAAAACACTCAAAAACTTCAAAAAAAAATATAAAATCAAAGAAAACTCCAAAAATCACAAACTTAGTTCCTGGTTGTTCTGTATTTCATTCTCTTTATTTGAAAATTAGTGTGAAAAATTTTGGTTGTTGTTTGCTAATTTTAATTCCCATTTTACTGACAGCCAGCACATATTTCACTGTTTTCTCTCATTTCAGTATTTAAAAATGCCAAAAACACCTTGAAAATCCCCAAAAATCACAAAAACAGTAAAAAAAATCCTAAAAGTATCAAAAACATTTTATTTCTGAATTTTTGATGATTTTTGAATATTTTTATAAATACTTTATCTTGTCTTTTATTACTTTGCTTATATTTTCCAATATTGAAAAAGAAACAAAAATTATAAAATATAAAATTACAAAAATCAGAAAATTAAAAATCCAAATACAAAATTAAAAATTAAATTAAAATAAAAAAAATTAAAAATTAAAAACCCACAAAGACTTCTTTGCTTGCTTGCTTAGTGTAGACACTTCACATTCACTTGTGCACATTTATTTGAATTACCTTGTTTGCTCCCTGTGTTCGAACTCTCTGTATACTTGCCCTTTACATCATTTGTGCGGAGTTAAAAATAAATTTTAACACCACATTTATTTCTATTTCCGTGATCTGTAGTGTGGGTTAATTGTTGATTAAATACACTTTATTGTGGGTCACCGCATCGACATCGGTTGTCTCCGCCTTGTGTGAGACATACTCTTTAGACCTACGATAACTTGTGTTTATCAGTCAGCTTGAAGACACTTGTGAGGAACAAATGGCAAATGTCGTTCATCCCCAAAGTTCATTTTTTTGGAGTGCACGGCATGAATCCTTATGTTCAAATGACCCTTCATCCTTGCATGTCGAGACGTTGTTGCACCCTTCTTTGTGATATTCCCTCCCCTACCTAGTTCTGAGACCCTTCATCCTCCCCAACCTACAACACCATCATTCCCCTTCCCAACCACAACAAGCTCCTCCACCAACCTTGACCCAACCTGCTAGACTCCATCGCCAATAGTCAAAACTACCGTAGCTTGATGAGAAGTCATTGGAGTATCTGTGATATGAAGATGACCTGATAATGAGAATTCGGTTGTGCACCATAGATCACTTATGAATTTGCGCATCAGGCTCTCAAATGAAGTGGATAACGATAATTCCATGTTCATTTGTTGTTGGTTACTCATAATCGTGTGCTCGAAAATCCACCAGATTGGCCCTACCCGATATTACAATCGGATGCCTGACATCTCCAAGAAGTTCGACAATTGCTCAGAAAATGCTTGAGTGCTCATATTCTAATCCGAGTATGCAGTTATACTTGATCCCGGGGCTCCAATCGAAGCCTTGATCAACCCTACCTCAAAGAACACCATGCTAGGGATTCTGGCATTAACTTCGTCCGTTTGGCCATCCACAATCGTAATTGACTGATAAATCCATGATTTATCATCATATATCTCACTTATCATCTCTCTTACTTAAACTATTCAATAAGATTCAACATTAACTTTCTAACATCAACACCTAACACTATGTATTGAATTCACCCTACCTATTGTATATAAATAATCTTATTGATGTGTATTTATTTCCATACTTAAATGTTAAAAATCACATAAAAATTAGACTAATATTGTACATATTTATCTTGTAATTAATTACAAATCAAAAAATCAAAAAATAACAAAATAAACTAAAACAAGTATTTTAAATACTTACAAATACTTACAAAAATATAACTATGCATAAATGATGTACTTTTTTTGGTTCTGCATAAAAGTTGTACATATTAAAAAGATCTACAACTTTCATCTTTAACACTTTTTCATTTGAAGTTTGTAAACATTTATTTTTTATTTTTTTCTTTGTTTTCTTCTTTTTCCTTTTTCCTATTGGGACATGTGGCATCCCCTTTTCTAGCCAAGTAGCCTAGCTCTTTTCGTCAACTCGCCTCCATTCTACATCGTCTGATCATTTTTTATCAGATGGCTAGGCCTTCTCCTTTACATGCCTCTTCCTGGCCCTCTGATCACTTGGATCAAAAGAGATAAGCCACCTGCTTCCTCCCACTGCACAATCATCATAACTATACATAAATGATGACTACTCTCCCTAAGTTCTTTAGCCAACAGGCGGCTTTATCTGCTACATAGAAGGAGAACGCTCTAAGATATATATAGTCCTAAGCGACAATAGATATTCCTAGATTGTCACATACCAATTCAAACTCCTGCAGGAACATGCATGGTTCCTCTATTGTATTGCCATAATTTTTTTGTGGAGTTTCAAAAAGTGCTGCTCTAGTTCTCCAACAATTGATGGTACAACTGACCTAAGCTAATTCTCGTTCTGTGCAGTACTAGGATTATAGCCATATCTCATGGATTCCCCCTCATTTCACAACTGACTAATCTCTTGTCTGAGTAGTTCACTTCTTTTCTTAGCTTGTACAAGTATGGCTATGATCTCCTTCGATAGGTCATTATCTCCCGCATCAACTGGGTTCTTCTTGGGCGGCATCTTGTTTTCTTGTTCTTCTTCACCTTCAGAATTTAGATGATTTAAATTAATAGAGTTGTAAGAATGTAAACTAGAAGCATCGAGGTGATAGTCTTCCTTGATGTGGTGAGAGAAGATAGGGTTGGTTTGGGTCTAACCATCTTATAGGATGAAGAGTGACTCATTGGCCTTAGTCTCATGGGAAGAGTTTCCATGAAATCAAGGGGATTCAGAGGAAGAGTGTCAGCGAGAGGCTCACGAAGTCTGACCAAAGGCACCCCAATCACCACTCTCTATGTTAAGAGGTTCGAATCAAGAGCGTGATGTGAAACAATGAGTGATAGGAAAGGTGCTAAGAGCACGGTCTTTGAACACACACCCTGGAATACAAACATAAAGCAAACCTCAAGTTCACCAACTTCACGCGGTGAAGGATGTAAAGGTTCAACTGAATTATCTTGTCAGTTTTAGTTTGTGATAAAATGATAATGTAATTGATCACGCACAAGGTGTCGCCTTACGCCCAGTGGCGCTCCTGTATGCTCTAAATCAATAAGGTGATCTTCTCAGGCCACATGGTTCAATATCACACTCCAAAGGAGACACACAAGCTTACACAACCAAGATATATACTAAGGTCGAATGCAAACCATTGCAACTCCCAAATCTGTAAGAGTCAGAAATGGAGACTTAAGGGGTAAGTACAGAGATTTGGGCTCTATCCTTAGCGGCTACATCCTCACCCACACTATCTGGGGTTAGTACATGTATCCAAGGATGAAGTTTCTCTCCTAATTAGTTTTAGTTCGAATTTTTTTGGTCAAAATTGTATTAGCACTCCTGATTTTAAGTTAGAATCTCACTTGATTAAGTCCACGAAACACATCACACCTAACGATCAGTCCCGGTTTCCTTTTATCCCAAGTTGTAAAACCAATGGAAAGGGAGTCGAGAAAAGCTAATTCAAATGATAAAATCAATGATGTATACCTATTTCAGAAGACTTACAGCGACCCTCGCACTCTACATACGGGATGTAACACAGAATTTGATTTTTTATGCTAAATGAAATGCAGTCAATGAAATTGCACCTAACAGGAACTTCTATTAATAAGGAAGAATGTGAATTTAATTTGACTAAGTAGAGTGTTCTAAGTATGTATTATTAAATGCAAAGAATGTGCTCCTAAGTTACACGAGTACAAGCAAATGATATTTGACCTATAAAAAGCTCTAAGAGCCACGAGTGCAGGAATAACCAACAAAGCCACTCAAGTCAAGCCACACCCTCATCAGAGAGTGAAATTGGTCTCGACACACCACAAAAATAAATATCCAATGTCCAAGTACATGCGTAAGATCCCAAATGGAATCTGCTGGAAATATGTAGTTACCTAAATTATTACAAAATAATTACAGCAATTAAATAGAATGCAGAACTTAAATCTTAAGAACTCTACACTGAGGACTTTACAATATCTCACGACTCAATTCGATCTTAATTTTATGCATCCTTCAATCGGCTTATTTCTAGAAAAAGCTAGCCTCCAATGCTCCTGAGCTGCTCGCCCACCTAAACAGACGCTACATTACGTTGGGCCCCTCGCACAAAAATAAGCCAAAGGTTAAAGAGATATACAAAATATAAAATAAATAAATAAAATGTTGAAAATAAATAGAGTGATAATTACAATAAAATGGTCGAGGATCAGACTACCCAGAGGTGGAAAACCTGATGTCTAAATTCTCTAAAAAACAACCTAACATGAGCCTCCTCAACAATGATAACATCTTATGAACCAAAAAATCACCCTTCACTATTTTGGTGAAATTAATTTCTTAATGTCGTTCTTTGTAGCCAGGAAATTCGGATTCAATACAAAATACCACTTAATTAATTTTACAATTAAAGCGAGGGATCAGATTTCAAGCCCAAGGTTGAACTCATGGAGGCCATTGTCTTCTTTTAGAAGCTCGGTTTTTAGAGAAGTATTTTTCTATATTATTTGATGCAATCAATGATGACTACATTTTTTGAAAATTTTATGGTCTAAAATACAATTTTCAATCAAACAAAGTCCAAAAAAATCTAAAACTTTGCCAGAATGTGAAAAATAATGAAATCGATGCACTGTAATTTTTGGAATTTTCAGTGGTGAAATGAATTTATTATTAATTAAATATGCAAAGAAGGTGATTTTTCTGTAAATCAATTATAATAAATAACAAACCTACTCATTTTTCGAAAATAAAATTATCCTAGATAGGTCCATGTGAGAGGTATCCAAAAAACAGTAGATCCTAAAAATATTAGGTCTACAGTCTAATGGAAATCAATTACCAAAATCATCCTTAAATTATTATGGCCTTGATATATGTGTAATTGATGTGAATTTCGAATGCAATGTAAAACACTCTTAATTCCACCTACTGTGAATTTTCAGAGCAACAATCAATTTAATATGAAATTAATAGCATGTAGTGGGAAAAATATACAATTTTCAACCAAATTAAATTTATTAAATCAACCACAAAACAAAAAAATCCATTAATATCCACAAGATAGAGGATAATTTGTTCCATACAATGCAATTTTAGGAACAAAAAAATTACGCAAAATAGTTGTTCAAATAAACATACAAAGACGGGGGTGTGAATGTAATACAGAAAATAAAATGGATAATAGAAACAAGTATGCTGACAGGATGAATGGTAAATTACAAAAACCTAAGGGGATTTCACGCAACTTTCCCATGTGAGAGGGTACCATGCACATGAGCTTCTATGGGGGATCCTTTACAATTTTCCTCGAAGATAGGGGTGCTCTTGCAATTTTTCAATGCTCACGTGTACTACTCGTGTGAGATCTGGTGCGGGTGGTGACCTGAGGTTTGGGCCCCGAAGCACCAAGGAGCCCTGATACTGCTTCGGACTGCCCAAGATGCGTGGCTCGGTGGCTGGCTCGGACGAAAGACATGACGCAATTTGAGTCGTTGGATGCGATTAAGGGCGGTCGGTGGCTTTTGGCAGTTATTACTTGGGTGGGAGCCTTCTTCTCAGGGCATCGTGATGCAGAGATGGCCGATGGCATTGGAGGGCGATATGAAGAGTCATGGGCAGCTGGTGGCTCTCGACCGCCCCAAAGATAGTAGAGGTCGAATGTGGTAGCAGGTCGACACATGAGAGGTGCTTGGTGTGGACTGTTGGGTGATGTAAACAGGGCTCGATCGACAATGAAGGTGAGAAGGAAGGTCAGTGGCGAAGGGCAAGCTCGACCAGACAAGCTTGGTGATGGCAGTGGTGCAGGCGATGAACGGAGGACGCTTCATAGTGGGGGGAGGGAAGGACGAGCTGCGAGAAAGGAGAGAATGAAGTTGGTCGAGTTGAGGTTTTCACGTTGCAGACCGATGGGTGGAGCTTGACTGTGGTGGAGCGGGGATGATGGTTGAGGATATCAATAAAGAAGAAGCAGAGAAGATGGAAGAAGAAACGGGGTCACATGAGGCTTCATCGAGTCGCTTGGAATAAGAAGAAACTTGGAGGAACGATCATATGGGGAATAGTCGTCGCCTCGAATGCTTGGCGAAGGTGATTGAGGTGCTTGGAGACGGAGGAATGAACCTCGTCGATAGTCACTCGAAGATGTGGTCAACCTGAGCTTAGCGGTTGTAAGGAGTTGCTGCAACAAGGTCAGAGAAGACCTCGAATCTCACCGAGGAGGACCTGTCGTTGTCACCTCGATAGTTACTATCCATTGTCACTGGTGTCAAGAGCTAGAGGCCGATGGCTATAGGTGGTCTTCCCTGAGATGGCAAATTAGTGGGCACGAAGGTGGCGTAGACACTTTTATGGGCAGTTGGCCTCGACGAGATGGGAAGAGAGGAAAGTAGGTTGGATTGGGTTCATGGTGTGGTGGTTGATAGGAGATAATTGAATGTATATTAATTCAAAAGTGAGTAAGGGTTCTTAAGAGTCTGTATGAGAGAGATATTGACAATTACAACTTTTGATCTTCAAATTAGGATTTGGGTTTATTAGGCAAATATACATGTTAGTATTTTTGATATTTTTCTTTGTTAATGTTAGTAATATGTACACACTTAAGTTGATTTTATTTTATTTGGAGTTAGTGAAAAATAATTAAAAATCTGGAAATTTATGGTATTATACATGTGATAGTGTACAAGATTTTTAGGCTTCTTATTAAATGCAATTACGCATGCTAAGACATAAATATTAATTACATATGTGTGAATGACAAAAATGCAATTTAAGAATACATGCAATAAATCACTTGGGAATTGAGCTCTATTTCCATCTTTTAGAGTGGAGAACCACATATTCGTCATCCTCCTATACTTAAACCTTGCTCATCCCTGAGCAACTAAAATGAAATGCATAAGTGAAATGATATTGGGTTCCATGCCAAGGTCATGAACAAAAGGTGAAAATAAAGCTCGACTTGACCTTTGGATTAATAATGTGATGGAACTCCTTATTAGGATTAGGGTTTATAAAACAAAGACCTCAAATCTATATAAGTCATTGACCATACCCAACTCAGAAGTCATCTTAGATCATCCCCTCCCAAAGCATCCCATGTGAACACTGAAAATCTGGCTCTGGTGTGTGAAGGGTGTCAACTTTTCCCATCGAAGATGTCAGACCACCAAGCAATCTCCTCCTCCACCAAATCATCCTCAAGGAGTCAAGTATTTCCTTATAAGTTCAGGAACATGCTAGTTTAAAACAGTAGGGAAGAAGTATAGAAGGTGGTGGAGAAGTGGAGAGTGAACATTATAGTTAACTCTCCTATGGAGCTTGGTTGGTAGCCAAATCTCCACTAGATCTGCAAGCAATCTGAAGTTTGGATCATTGTGGTAAAAGATTGTTCTTTTTTTTGGATTGACATCATTGTTCAAGATGCCATTCACCTCATGAATTTGAGGTGGATGTGGAAAAAATGGCTTGAAATACGAATGTTGGGGCTTTGGATGATAAATAATCTTCTAATTATGTGGTTGTGGTACCTGATTGGGGGTTCGCACGTAATATATGTGCTATACCTATGATGTTTTCTCTTGACTTTGCGATTGTGATTGCTCCCTCGGCTCAGTAGACATCTCGGCTGATTAGCACACAGGCTGACATGAGTTAATGGTACTCATCAAGAGCTCCAATTTCTTATTAATATAATCGAGTTAGTCTGTATTCTTTGTTCTCTGTTCTATCACAGCTAATTTATGAAGATCATGTGATCGTTTCTCGATTATGTCCACTCTGGATAGGTGGCTCCTGATGATGCTCAGATTGGACTCACATTCATGTTCACTTCGTGTGATGCTGCCATGTTGACGATCTTGTGGTGGATCTGTGGTTGTTTCTGACCGGCTCGGGATGAAGATAGATTGAATTCTCCTTTGACCATATCCTCTAAAATCTTCCACACAACATCTTCATCCTTGTTGAAGTGAGAGCCACCACATACGACATCGATCAACCTTTGACTTTCTTAGTTCAAACCTCCAAAGAAATGTTGGACCAAGCTGGTCCTCGGAATATCAAGGTGGTCGTATTTTTCTTGCAAATCATTGAATCTTTCCCATATTTTGTGAATGGATTCACGGGGTCCTTGGGAGATATTTGAGATGCGGGCACGTATCTGGTTGAAATGACATAGGGGATAGAATTTGTCGAGGAATGCAGACTTCAATTCCTCTCAGGTCGTCACCACATTTCGCAAGTGATTAATCCAATATAATACCTTGTCCTGAAGGATTAATGTGAAGACAACCATTTTGACAACACCTAACGGCATGGTGGGGCAATGTATAATGTTGGAGATGCAACCAAACTATTATAGATGGATGTAAGGTTCCTTGTTCGTGAACCTGCGAAATGAAAGAAGAAGAGACAAAAGTTGTGGTTTCAACTCAAAGTGTTTGTGGATCTGGAAGGAATTCGTATCCACTCGGTCATCTATCAGCACCAGGATTTTACGTCTCTTTCAAAGTAGGCTTGGGAACATCTCTTCTTTCCTCCTCTTCCCCTCCACGGGATCCATTTTCATGTGCTTCTTCTCCTCCTCATATTTTCCTTCTATCTCTCCTCAACTCCAATAACATCTCCTAGAAGGTGATCTGAGCTTCGACATCTGTACTCAGCTATGTCTGAAATTGCATGTATCGAGGCAAGAATCTATGCATTAACTTTATTCTGCTCAACTTGATATGCCTTCTCTTTTGGATCCATCTTTGAATCGGACTCAGATGAAATCAAGCTATGATCGATCTCTAGGTCTGCATGAGGAAATGTATCCTAATAGGACTGGAATGCACCTGAGGTAGAGAAGAGTTCAAAATTCGAGTCAATTCCGATCTTTATTTGATTAGACAATGTGTATGGAGATAGATCGATCTCCATCTACAAGGGAGAGAATTCAGGACAAGAGTGATCCCGATTATTAGGTGAAAAGGAGAATGTGGAATCCTGCAAGTGATTTGCAAAATCAGAACCAGACTCATGGGAATTGCCTCAAACTATTAGAGATATTAGAGTCTGGAATAGAAGTTGGTGTCTGTAGAGTCCACATTAAGCCATCACAAGACCCGACTTATTGAGGAACAAAAAGAGATAAGATGAGTAATTATGAGCACGAAAACTCACAAGGAATAAAATGAAGAGAAGTTGAGAAAATCAAAGTGAGTGAAATAAAAAGAAATGTAAAAGAAGTGAAAACAGAAGGCGCAAGTGCGTAATTTTTTTAGATCTTGACCTTAACTAAAATCCAAACACAAGATCAGTGTTGCTTCACCAATTCTACACAATGAAGCCATGAAAGTTTGACTAATTATCTTGGAAATTTTATTTGTTGTTTTCAAGAAATCTTATCACTCTTAGTCTTACGGCAAACCCTATAGGCGAGTGAGTATTACCAAACAAGCATCATGTACTTCCTACTTCCTTTGTGACCAATATCATGTGCTTTTTGAGGTCCTTGATATCGCATCTGGATCCACTACCCAGTCAAACAAGTAGAGGAAGGAAGCCAATATGGTGAATCAAGGACTTCCCCCTTGCGGGATAGTTGGACGTGGCACGATGAGACAGGGGAATGTGTTGTAGTTCCTTTGTGCTCGATACTTTAGACCAAGTTCACAAGCGAACCCAGCTCTATTGACCCATACACCGAAAGAAGTGCCAATACTTCGTGAATACAGTCGATACTCAAGGTAGTACCTAGATTGAGATTTGGAGTCTATTCCTTAAGGGTCGTGCCTCACTTTATCTGGATGGTACATGAGAACAATGTGAGCTTTAAGATCCCAATACAATGAAGTCCATTAATAATTTTATTTAGGGTCAAGTTTACTTTAACATACCTATTTTTATGAGTTTTAGATTTTTACTTTTCAGAGTATTTTTCAAAGCAAAGACCTACCAATTTGCTGCTTGATTTTTTATTTATCCTAAGTAATCAAAATAGAGGGATAGATCATAAATCCAATGCAAGTCAAAAATCGATGATGGAATACTAAGTCAGTGATGGTCACCTTGCTTCCCATCTTTCTCCATCTGAAATGCTGGACATAATTTTTAAATTTACACTACATGAAATGCAATGATGAAATCGTCCTAAGACATGAATTGATATTAACGTAAAGCATCGGTTAATTTGACTAAGTCCAAGTGTATCGTACTATATGTACATGAATATAATTAGGCTTTGGACTTAATTCACCGAGCAAACAAATCCTAGATCTAAGGGCCCATTCACAAAAGATGTAAACATAAAAAAATGAAAAATACAAAACACAGAAAACAAAATAAAATGAATGGAAAATATGGAGGAATAAAATAAAGAAGGTGAGAAAACATGATAAAAATCACGAGGGTCCCCAAGTGAACAAACACTTGGTAAATAGACTCATAAAGTCCAAAGTGTCTAGGAGTGCTTGACTTATTACTGCACTACTCTGCTCATCTCAATCTTCCGCTCGACTTGCTGCTCTTTCCTGTCGGTCCGCTAAGAATAGGTCAACCTCTACCTCGCTCGGGTGCTCCAGACTCCAAAGAAATCTGTCCTTATTCTGCGGGCTTCGCAACAAAGTCAACAAGAGAAAGTGATTAGTGTAGATAAAGAAGTATTACACAAAAACAAATAAAATAGGAAATGAAATAAAATATGTAATTATATGTGCAAGCTATACTACGCCTTGCTCCCCGACAACAACGTCATTTGGTTAACCAATAAGTCGATATATCGATCTAACAAGATAGGTCGACAATCGTTGACCAACTATCAAATTCAATCAACAATTAACCCACGATATATAGACGAGTCAATAAAATACGCGTGAGATAAAATTGATTATAACTCTACAAAATGTGCGTATAGGTGCAAGTATGTATAGTGTTGAACTCAAAGGAGCAATTCGGTAGGTAGTTACTTATTAATGATTATTTCTAATTATTAATAATTATTATAATTATTTATAATTATTTTTAATTATTAATAATTATTCTTAATTGTTCCTAATGATTTTTATTTCTTTAATTTCTTATTTTTATGTGGATTTCTAATTAAATTTGGTTTTTTAGATTTTAATTGGTATATATATTAATTTTAAAATTTTATTTTATTTCTTAAATAAAGTAACTAATAATATATAGTATATATCTATTATAAGTAATATATAGTACATATATGTAATATAACTACTTATATTTTTAAGTACGTCAAAAAATACTCAAAATACATGAAGTCAAATATTTTTTATTTTACATGTTTCTTTTTTGGTAGTTTTATAGTATTTTTCTAATTTTTATGGATTTTAATGTGGAAAATATAAAAAACAGTGACTAGAATAAATATCCTTGATTATTTTAGGTTCAACAAATATTAATAAGTCCAAAATAAGACCAAAATTACTTTTAATATATAATAATTAAATAATTAAATTCAAAACCATGAAGAAATATTTTTTATATAATTTTTCTAATTTTTACATGATTTTTAGGATTTTGTGATTTTAGGTTTTATGTTTTATATTTTAGTGATTTTTTTATTTGTGATATAATATATGCTAATATAGATTATATAATTTTTTGAAATTTTTATTGAAGGTTTTATAATTTATTATTTTTATATTTAGATAGGGAATAAATGTCTGCTTATGGATTTTTACAAAATAAGAAAATTAATCAAAATGCTAACTAAATTTTAAGCATGAACAAGCATGGTAGCATGCACTTCGAATAATTTTTCTAAAATTTTTAGAGAAATAAAATATTTAATATGAAAATATACATAAAAAATACTGTAGTTATAGAGACCTATTTGTAATTAATACAAACTAAACATTCATTTAGTAAGAGGTCTAGGAAATATATGATATAAATGCATTTTTTACCACACCTTGCATGGAATAACACGTGAGGCGAGAAGACTAAGTTGTAAATAAAATATTGTTCAGGTCTTTTTTACAAAATAATCTCAAATTATTACACTCAATTTTATATTTACAAGACTAAATATTTAAAATAAAAGCGTACGGGGGATTTGTGCAATATACCCAAGGTTACCGTTGTGCCTTGTGTGTTGCTTCTGATCGACGATTATGGTGCGTTGATGAATCCACATTTCATCATCTTTATTCTATCATTTTGGCATCAAAAACCCTAGCAAATGTGTGTAAATAGCATTAAATCCAGCATCTTAGCATTCATGCATGTGCATGTAAATAGTGTATAAAATACTGTAATTAAATCCAAAATTATAGAATAAATAAAAGAAAAGAAAAAGAATAAAATATTGTAAATATTTTATGACCCAAAACCCTGAGACCTAGGCATCTAGATGAATAGGTCGACAAGGAATAAAGTAGGGGGAGATAAGGGTCAAATACAATAAAAATACCTTTTATTCAATTCATTCTTTATTCATTTTGGGACCTATTTTTGGTTCCACTTTTTCTGCAGCAAATAAAGAAACTTTGAACATGAAAGGTGTAGATAATTAAATAAAGAAAAATACAAAATTGATTTCATACAAAAATAATGTAAAGACAAAAAGATACGATCTGAATAAGATTCCAGAATTCCAACTTCCCAGACTCGTATCTTGCAAATAAAAACTCGAAATGTGCCAAACTCATCTTTAATTGTATATAGTATAAAATAATCTATTTAATGGAGGTGGTTTCGTACTTTTCAGAGTTACAGTTTGAAAGTTGAGTTTTGGACCCTCACTGTATACTTGTACAAATTAAAGTATTCAATTTATTATTTACTCATTATTTTTATAATTTTATAATTTTATTATTTTATAAATATTACTTATAATATATTTGTGTATTGAAATCAGAATAAAAATACAAAAGAAATACAAAATAAAATACCTGTAATATAAAAGATATAGGTATTATACCTATACTTATACTTGATAATACATGATAATATTTTATTAAGTGTACAAAACATATCATAAAATAAAATAAAAATATTTTTAAGTGCATAAAAGTATTCCATAATTTTATAAAATAATATACATAAATAAATAAATTAAAATTATAAAATAAAAATAAAAGAATAAAATATATATAGATAATATACCTATATAAGGCATAAAAGGTAACTTGTAATTATATACCTCATAAAAATAAATAAAAAACACTAAAAAATTCTTTAGAAAATAGGAAACATTTTTTATTTTATGACCTAAAATTAATAAATTCATTTACTATTTTATTTCAAATTTACAAATAATTTCGGCCCTGAATTTCCTGGTTGGTCCACGTGGACCAACCAGGCGCGGTCTAGAGTTGACCTCGGTCAACTCCCTGACCGAGACCTGCCACCATCTGACACCTGATTTTTTTTCCCGATTTCGCGAATTTTTGGAGCCCGATCCCTTCTCCCTCGGGCGTCGATTTCTTCTTGGGACTCCTTCCTTGATCATCACTGACCTTCGCCGAGCACCAAAATCCTCCAGAATCTTCATCATTCGCGCGTAGATCTCGCTTAAAGGAGACACCATCACCTTCTACTTAAGCGCCCCACCATCTTCGAGCTCGAGTTTGAACCCCTTGCGTGCCGCTTTCTACCCACCTAGTGTGCTCCAGAGATAGAGGGAGGTGACAGCTCCCCATTCCAGGCTTCAGGCAGGTCGAGGAAGGGCCAGGGCGGCTCCACTACCCCCGCCGACCTCCGATGTCGAGGTTCCACCACCTCAGTCCTCTACTTTCTAGGTTTGCCCTTTTCCCTTTTCTTCTCGCTTCATTTCATTTCCCTTAGCTTCAGGATAAAAAAAACCCCAAAAAATCCGAATCTCATCGTTCGATTCGCCTCCCATCGCTCATCGCCGAAGCGCACCTCCGGCTGAAGCCTCCTCGCCTTCCAGCGACCATCTTTGACCGTCTACTACGCCTCCGTGGGATCCAGGCAGTTTGCCCTGGACCCTCTCACCCCTTTTCGCAGGTCAAAGAGCAGTTAAAGCCACTGGGGGGCATTTTGTGAGGTTCACCGGAGCTACCTGGAGCCACGGGCTCCACCGCCTCAGCGACAGCGCCTCGACACTTCTCCGACGCACCTGAGCACCCCAGCATCTTCTTCGACCTCCAGGAACGCGGAGCTCAATTTTGGAACCCATCCACTGCCGGAGACCCGAGATCGAGCTCGGGGAAGTTCGCCTCGTCGGCGTTCTTCCCTGTTCATTCTCCTCGCTCCTCTGCCGTTCGATCGAGCAGCCGCCTGATGAATCCACATTTCATCATCTTTATTCTATCATTTTGGCACCAAAAACCCTAGCAAATGCCTGTAAATAGCATTAAAATCATCATCTTAGCATTCATGCATGTGCATCTAAACAGTGTGTAAATTACTGTAATTAAGGCCAAAATTATAGAATAAATAAAGAAAAGAAAAAGAATAAAATATTGTAAATATTTTATGACCCGAAACCTCGAGAACTAGGCATCTTAATGAATAGGTCGACAAGGAATAAAGTAGGGGGAGATAAGGTCAGAAATACAGATAATACACCTATACATTTTATTCATTCTTTATTCATTTTGGGACCTATTTTTGGTTCCACTTTTTATACATCAAATAAAGAAACTTTGTACATGAAAGTTGTAGATAATAAAATAAAAAAATACAAAATTGATTTCACAGAAAAATAATGTACAGATAAAAAGTTATGGTCTGAATAAAAATCCAGAATGCCAACTTCCCAGACCTGTATCTCACAAATAAAAACTCCAAATGCAACCTACTCACCTTTAATTGTATATAGAATAAAATAATCTATCCAATGGTGGTGGTTTCGCATTTGGCGGAGCTACGGTTTGAAAGTTGACTTTTGGACCCTCATTGTATACTTGTATAGATTAAAATATTCAATTTATTCTTTATTCATTATTCTTGCATGTTTATATTTGTATAATTATGTATATATTACTTATAATATATATGTACATTAAAACCAGAATAAAAATGCAAAGAAATCACAAAATAAAAATACTTGTATAAAGGATACATAGGTATACTGCCTATACATATACCTATACAAATAATACTTGTATTCTATTAAATATACAAAACATATCAGAAAAATAAAATAAAAATATATTTATGTACATAAAAGTACTTTATGTTTTTATAAAATAATAAGCAAAAATAAATAAATTAAAAGACACAAAATAAAAATAAAATACTTAAATATATAGATATATACAATATAAAGGGCATAAATGCAAACTTGTAAAAATACGTCTCATAAAAATAAATAAAAATCACAGAAAAATTCTTCATAAAATAATAAACATTTTTAATTTTATAACCTAAAATCAATAAATTCATTTACTATTTTATTTTGATTTTTCAAATAATTTCTACTCTGAATTTCCTGGTTGGTCCACGTGGACCAACCAGGTGCGGTCTAGAGTTGACCTCGGTCAACTCTCTGACCGAGGCCTGCCATTTCTGACACGCTGATTTCTCCCCGATTTCCCCCAATTTTCGAGCTCGATCCGTTCGTCCTCACGCCTCGATCTCTTCTTGGGACTTCATCCCTGATCATCACTCTCCCACGCCATGTATCCGGATCCAGCCATATCTCCATCATTCGCGCGTGAGTCTGGCTTGAAGGAGACGCCATCATCTTCTACTTAAACACCCCGCCACCTTCAAGCCCAATTTTGAACCCTCCTTAGCCTTTAATCCTCCTCCCTGTAGCGCTCTTTGTGTAGCCGGAGGTGACAGCTCCGCATCCACACCTTCAGGCGAGTCGAGGAGGCTCTGTAGCGGCTCTGCCACCTCCGCCGACCATCGGCGTCGAGGTTCTTCTTCCTCAGGTAGTCCACCTTCGAGGCATCCATTATTTTCGTTCCGTTTTATGTCATTTATTCCCCTTAGCTTCAGTATCAAAAATCCCTAAAAAAATCCGAATTCCATCGATCAAATCGACCTCCCATCGCTCATCGCCGGAGTGCACCTCCGGCCGACATCTCTTCGCTGTCCACAGACCACCTCCGACCTCCATTTCGCCTCCGCGGGGTCCAGGCAGTTTGCCCTGGACCCTTTCACCTCTTTTTGCAGGTCAACGCGCAGTCAAAGTCACTGGGGGCCATTTTGCGAGGTTCGTCGGAGCTACCTGGAGCTTCGAGCTCCGCCGCCTCCGTGCCAGCATTCCAAAGCGCCTCCGACGTACCTGAGACCCCCAGCATCTTCCTCGACCTCCCAGGAGTCCACAGCTCAATTTTGGAGCCCATTCACCGTCGGAGACGCGAGATCGAGCTCGGGGAAGGTCGCCTCGCCGGCGTTCTTCCCTGTTCTTCCACCTCGCTCCTCCACCGTTCGATTGAGCAACGACCCCAGTTCTGATCTCCGCCGTTGGATCGTGTCACGCCTCAACCGTCAGATCGTCCTCGAGCGATCTAATCTCAGCCGACCAGCGCCGAACCGTCATCGTGCGTTGTGCGCGCGCCACGTGGATAAGTGAGCGGCCCTCCGCCGTTCGATCGCGCACGAGGAGATAAGGCGTGGGTATTTTGCACTTTCCCCTCACCAAATTTTGTATTTCATTTCAGTCCATAAACTTTAAGCTGTAGTTTAAATATTTCTGTAATAATTGCAACTAGAACCCCGTAGTTTTCTTATTTGCACCTAGGTCCAATCCACGTCACCTCACGTGTCCGTGCGCGTGAGGGGGCTGGGTATTTTGCAGGGACCCCCCTGGGGTTTATTTATTTCGCTTAATTCCATGAATGTTTGCTTTAAGTTGTAATATTTTGGAGAAACTGCATTGAACCCCTTGGAACTTTGTAATATTGCAAAAATACCCCTTCCAGGCGCGTGCGAGTCACGCACCCTGGTGGGTAAATTGCTCAGATACCCTTGCGGGTTTTGTTATTCATCTTTAATCCTTAAAATGCAAGTTTCAGTGTAACCTTTTGTGGAAAAATTGCATGTATGCCCTTGGTGGTTTTAAATATTGCACATATACCCCTGCCAGTACTGTTTGATGTTTGGATGTTTGCTCTAATTATTTGACCTATCACTTTAACTCCAAAATTTCTCAAATTTTGAACTTAAGCTCTAGGACATGTGTACTTTCACGCCACATATTTAGTTTTTGATTTTATCTTATCTTCATATTTATTAAAAATCAAAAACTTGCTTTTTGTGCACTGTCTAGCTTAGAAAATCCATAAAAATTATAAAACACCCCCAAAAATTCCAAAAGAAATTCCCTAGTGTTTGTTTTATCCTATTTTAGTGTCAGTCCAAAAACCACTAAAAATCTCAAAAGAAAAATACTAAAAATTTAAAAACACTCAAAAACTTCAAAAAAATATATAAAATCAAGGAAAACTCTAAAAAATACAAACTCAGGTCCTTTTTGTTCCTCATTTTGTTCTTCTTATTCGAAAAATAGTGTGAAAAATTTTGGTTGCTGTTTGATATTTTTAAATCCCATTTTTCTCACACCCAACCCTTGTTCCACTATTTTGAGTTATTTCAGTAATTAAAAATACCAAAAACACCTTGAAAAACCCCCAAAAATCACAAAAACAGTAGAAAATCATAAAAATATCAAAAACACTTTCTTTCTGAATTTTTGGTAATTTTTACTTAGTTTTATAAATAGTTTATCTTGTCTTTTATTCCATTGTCTTTAAATTCCAATATTGAAAAAAGAAAAAGAAAAATATAAAATATAAAATATAAAAATCAGAAAATTAAAAACCAAAATACAAAATTAAAAACTAAATTTAAAAAAAATTTAAAAATTAAAAACCCACAAAAACATCTTTGCTTGCTTGCTTAGTGTAGACACTTTACACACACACACTTGTGCTTACATTTGCTTGAACTACCCTGCTTGCTCCCTGTGTTCGAACTCTCTACGTACTTGCATCTATACATCTTTTATGTAGAGTTAAAAATAAATTTTGACTCCACATTATTTCTAATTTATTGATCTTAGTGTGGGTTAATTGTTGACTTTAATCGAGGTTTGCGTGGTTGACACTTCGACTGAGTTCACGCTTTGTGTTGAACTTAAGACCACCTGATTTCGGTTAAATCAAATGGCGCCGTTGCCGGGGAGCAACAGCGAGTAGTTTACATTTTGATTAACTGTGTGTTTGTCTACCATAGCCTTACTTTCTGTCTCTTACATTTTTGATATATCTTGTTGAGCTATCTGACCATCTCTCTTTTCTTGTCTTCTTGCGAGGGACCGCGGAGCGAGGCGGATTGCTTAGGTGATCCGGAGCATCCTTGGGAAGCGGAGCCGGCCTTCTTGGGCCAAGCCGGTAGGAGAGAGCAGGAGGATTGAGAGAGAGTGATTAGATTAGTTTCACTTTATTTCTGTGAGAGAGAGACTATTAATTTGTAATAATACAGGTACATTTGGACTTGGACACTACCGGGCCTAACTTCCAAGTGTTTGTTCACTTGGGGGCTCACCGCGGTTTTTGTGTTTTTCGCGGTTTTCTCGCCTTCATTTCTATTTGTTTCACGAGGATTTAGCCCCTAGACATAGGAATTTTTGTTGACTGTGACGAACTAAGAAGCTAAGGCCCAATCCCTAATATCTTGCCTGCACCTATAGAACGTAATTGGACTTGGCTAAAATTCACTTGAAAAAGCTATTTGACTTGGACTAGAGGCCACGTGCCGCGAGCCCACCCTGTTAAGCGCTACTCCTGAACTCGAGTGTGTCGAGAAGAGGAGGGGTGAGCCAAGACCGGACTTCGGACTCTTTTCTTTGTCATAGCTACTTGTTCTTCACGTTAATAGAAGTTGCTCATCTTAGGACGATTTCCTCGTGCATGCATATAGGTAGTTTAAATTATTGTCTTTAAATTATGCGCGGATCACTTTGCATGTAGAGTGCTGGCGACAAGGTACGCATCTCTATCCCTGCATGCATCATAGATTTTGACCGCGCATCGGCTTTTCCGCTTTCCTCCCCCTGTTTTACTGAATTTTAATAACAAGGAAATTGGAAAATTCGTTAGACGATGTTTGCTCAGAAAAACACCTAAAAAAGTGAAAACAATAAAAATTGGGACTGCTAATGCAAACTCGACCTTAAAACTCATCCCACCAAAAATTTTGTTTTGGGAGAGTAATCCCCTCCTTGTTTGATTTATCTGCTGCGAGAGAGTGCCTCGACACTAGGATAGAGCCACATCTGAAATTTTGGTTGACTACTGGTCGTGGTTAGTCGTTCTCCAGTGAGGATCTCTCCGGTAACCGGTAAAGCGGACCGCGATATCCTTAACAGATTGAATTAGCGGGAGCAACCGGGTTACGGTCCGCAATTCATACTGGCTGGGAAAGATCTGACGTGGATTGGGACAGTCGGCTAGGAAAGTAGGATACCTACCAGCTCGCTCTAACGCTCTGATAGATTGACTTATCACCTAATAAAAATTGACAAGATAACAGACCGAACTCTCACGGTCATCAGCTCAAGTGTTGAGTAAGGTGAAACTGGGGTTTTGATTTATCATCCTGTTTGCATTCCAGATCTCATCCGCCTTTCTCTAAATCAAGATGATGGGACGGAGATCTCTTAGGCCGACTTTGTCGGCACCGTTATCCCGCACTCCGCCTTATTCATCTAGGAATACCTCGGAGAGTCCGCTCTTCGAGCCTGAGTTTACATCCACCCTGTTCCCCCTCGACCACCCTTCTCATTCTTATTCCATCAGTCCAAGAGTGTCTGAATACAGTGCATCACAGTGTTCCACTCATTCGACAGCACCTGAGATGGCCTCTTTTGCTTTTTCAGAAAATCCAGCCATGGCAGACAGAGGCGAGCATGAAGATGATCATGAGCACCCTCCGTTCCTATTTGATCAAGCAGCCATCAATAATTCCTTGTTAGCATCCCTGGAGACTATGCAGCAACAGATCCGTGACCAGGGCACATTCATGGGTGACCTTATGAGGGAAATTGCTCAGATGAGAGAGAACCGTGCTGGCGGAGAAGGTGGTGGAGGAGGAGGACCAGACGCAGGAGGAGGCGATCCAGACGGCGAGAGACCGCCACAGACTATCATGAGGGAATTGCACAACCCAGCTGCATCCCTCACTCACCGATGGATTCGACTCCCACCCATCCACGGAGATTTCGAGCTTCGGCCCCACACCATTCAGCTTTTACCAAAATTCCATGGGTTGCCGACCGAAGAGCCGCACCTCCACCTCCAAGAATTCGAGATGATTTGCAGCACCATCCATGATCGGTTGACGACCGAGGACATAATCAAGATGATCGCCTTTCCATTCTCTTTGGTTGACAGAGCCGCCTATTGGCTCAAACATCTTGGGCGTTTCGTCGACACATGGGCAGATCTCCGGACCGTATTCCTGAAGAAGTACTATCCTCTCGGCCGGACCAACGCAGCTAGAGCAATGATCAGCAACTTCGTCATGATCCCAAACGAACAATTCCATGAAGCCTGGGATCGATTTAGAGAGCTCATTGACCGGTGTCCACATCACGACATCTCCAAGCCCAACCTGGTGCAGAGTTTCTTCTGCGGGCGGACACCGGAGCTGCAGGGGCTTGTCAACGCCTCTTGTGGTGGATCCTATTTTTCTAAGGGTGAAGATGATGTCTGGGCCATCTACGAGGGCATGGCAGAAAATTCTACAGTGATGACTCAGGCCCGTGTCTACACCCAACAAAAGCCACCGCAAGGAGGTGGAACCTTTCAGAGGATCGCTCGCATCGATGCCGGTCCCAACACAGTGTCAGTTGCCGCAGCCCAAGCCGAATCAACCGCAGCCGACATGGGCATCATTAGTGAGAAGCTGGACCGCATGGAGATCCTCGAGAAAAAACAGAATCAAGGCATGGCCCAGATGGACCAAATTGCCAAAGTTATGAGTGACCTAAAAACCCAAATGCTATGCATTCAGGAGGCCCAATCTCATGCCCAACAGCCTCCTAGGTCACAGGGTGCCTCTAGCAGCAGCAACCCCAACCAGGGCTCTATCTCATACCGTCAAGTGAATCACATCCAGGCAGAGCCGGTTCAGTTGTTGCAGTACCACCCAGAGCAACCGCCATCTTCCAACACGCAGATGGTGGTTTACCAGCCGGAGCAGCCACTGGCAGTTCTTCCTCCACCCTCCTTTGAGCAGGAACCATTGATGGAAGTCAATGGGATTTGGTATGACCGATACCCTCAGCCCGCAATTCGTAGGGATCACCCCGGATCCCGTTGGGGGAATGGTGGATCCTCGTCCCAGCAGCATCCTCCTGCCCATGGACAGCAGAGCATCCAGCAGACACAGCAGCAACAACCCCAATATGCCCATTATCAGCAATACCAGAATGGTCCTCGTCCCTCCTATCAGGGACAGCAATGGAGGCAGCGACAGCAGCCTCAGCAGTCTTATCACCAGCCTTCCCCCCAGTATCAGCAGCAACAGCAGCAGCCCCATTTCCAGCAGGGACAGACATCCAGTTCTCAGGGTCCAGCCTTTGAGAACCCAGCACTCGATGATCTTGCCCGCTTGCTATCTGAACAGCGAGCATCTTTCAGGCAAGAAATGGATGAATTCCGGCAGGAGATGCGGGATATTATGAAAGGCAAGGCCGCCATACCCGCTCAGATTGAACCTAACCCTAACAATCTGAAAAGGAAGTCTGAGCAGGTAGAGTTTACAGAGGATACCTCTCCTAGCGATTGTTTGAGTGACATATCTTATTCCTATCATGATGCTGATTTTGTCACTACTAGGAGCGGTAGGATGCCAGCCGGCGGCGCCTCTTCTGAGCGACAACTAGAGGCAGAACCAGGAGCGCCAGAGGAGCAGAGGAGCGGTGCTGATGCCGCTGATGATGATGTTGACGGTGGTGTTGATGCCACCCATGATGAAGACCAGGACGACGGTGCTGAGACCGTCGTGATACCAGATGAAGACGGTGGTGCTGATGCCACCATTTTTGATGCAGAACCAGAGAGCGGTGCTGATGCCGCAGAGACAGGTGCCAGTGGTGGTACTGAGGCCACCACCTCTACTTTTGTTGAGCCTCCCACTGTGATGTGATGAGCGCTCCCGCACCCTTAGTTAATTCGGGCAAATTAATGTTCCAAATCAATTTTATGTGTTCGTTGCAGTCGGATACGGGAGGTTAATCAAAAACCACTTAAGACAGATTTTGGGTCAATTTTAAGCAGTGATATTTTTTTTTTACTTGGTAGAGTCCAAGGTCGATCTCAGGGAGGCAACTGTCTCCTTAGGTTGATTACAACAATTTACAAGTGTTTGATATTCGGGGAACAATTTTTTTGGTATTTTTAATTTTCAATGCAGACACATGCAAAAATCCAGCCAAGTTGAGATTAAATCAATTTAAGATATCAAATGAAGTCCAAAAATTATGAAACTTGGTCAGATTATGATATGGAATGAAATTAAGCTACACTAATTTTTTTGGAATTTTTCGACTCAAAATGAATTTTCTGTGAATTAAACAAACAGACAAAGTGATTTTCAGTGTTTAATTTTTAATAAATATCAAACCACAATTTCTCCAAGAACCAAAATTATCCTAGGAAGGTCTAATGATCAGGGACCTAGGAAAATTGACAGAACTTAAATTCCTTGTGAAATGAATTAATTAAAATTATTTAAAGAAAATCACTAAACTATTTATTGAGGCCTCGTTATGCGGGCAAATGATATGAAATTTTTATGGAGTGTTGAAAATAGTGTCCTTAAGCTACTGTGAATTTTTGGTGATTTTTGAAGGCACTGATATTTAATTAAAAATCAAATGGCATCACTGGGCAAAATATGACACAAATGAACCAATTAATTCATTGATAATTCAATTAAGCCAACAAAAATCAAACACGTGTACAGAAAGATAGAGGACAAAATTCTCAACAACTTGCAATTTTTGGAATTTCAAAATGATGAAAAATGCATGCTATGGACACGTGCAAACACAAGGGTATAAATGCAATACTGGAAAATAAAATTTCAATAAGTAAACGTGCTGACAGGGACTAAAATGCAATTACCAATAGTATGCAGGACTTGGATGCAATTTCTCCACGAATCACGTGCTCCTCACGTGATGTCTGCTTCACAGGGACCTTTTTGCAATTTGTGAAAGCTCCAGGGGCGTCGGTGCAAATAACCCAGGCCGCACGTGCTCCTCACGTGGGGCGGCCTAGGTTCGGAGGCCTTCGGAGGCTCGGGTCGAGGCTCGGGTCTTCTGGAGGCTCGGGCTAGCCTCGGTGCAGCTTCGATTCACCCGAGCCTAGGCTTGGGAGGCCGAGGCTTGGATGTGTCTACGTGGCAGCCTGAAGGCCCTTGGATCAAGATGGATCCAAGGGGTGTCGGTGAAGGCGCGTGGCAAGGCGAGGATCGTCCGATCTGAAGTGCGATGAACGGTCGAGGACGAGGGCGGCGAAGTGACGCGTGGCGAGGCGAGGTCCGTTCGATCAGAGGATCGAACGGCTGCTGCTTCTTCTCCTTCAACGGGCCTCCGCCGCCTGCGGAGGAGATGGCTGCGCTCCGGTGAAGCTGGGCTGGCTCCGCCTCGGGTACCAGGCGTCGGTGAGGAGCTTCTTCAGCTCCCAAGTAGCTCGGAAGACTCGGGAGTTCACGGCGGAGCCTCCGGTGGTCTCTGGATGACTGGAGGAGGGCTGGAGCTCAGCGTCGATGAAGCTCGAAGGCAGCTCCGATGAGGCTCCGGCCAGTAATGAATCGAGTCCCTGCAAAAGGTTAGAGGGATAGCCGAGGCGTGCAGGTGTTCGTGGAGGTGGGGTGAGTGAGCGGCGAGGCCTACGGTGGAGTGCGGTGGTCTGGCGAGTCAGCTCCGGCCAAATGGCGGAGTTACAGTCGGAGGCAGGTGGTATGCGTCGTCGGAATGCGCGGAGGGGTCAGCGAGGATCGGAGCTCTGACGCGGAGCTCGGCGAGGTGATTGGAAGGTGCGAGGGGGATCAATGGCAGCGAATAAAAACAGAGAAAAAGCAAGAAAAAGAAGAAGAAGATCGGAGATCGATGGAGGAAGTTACCTGGGGATTGGAGCTCGGATTTGAGTTCCAGGGTCGTCGCTCGAGGGATCGGTAAGGTCCCGAGCTCGTGCAGCTGCTCGGAGGAGTGGCTGCGGCACGGCGGTGGGCCGAGGATCTCGCCGGAGAAGACGCCGGTCTTCGCTCGAAGATAGTGCCAATTGCTGTCACCAATTGAGAGCTCTGAGCTCGTGGGTTTCTCCTGGAGTGGCGGATGCGGATGAAGGTGGCCGGAGGTGGCGTATTTATAAGCTGGAGGTGACGGCTGGAGTGGGTAAGTGGTGAAGTTGGAGGCTGTCGTGGGGCGAATATGGTGGAGGTGGTGGCGATTGAGGGTGCTGGCGAGGGAGAGGGACGAGTGGTGAGCGTCGTGGCGAGGTCAGCGGCTGGAGAAGGTGGCTGGAGTGCGGCCAAGAATAGGAAGGGGCAGCCCCTCCCGCAAGGCGGAGATCGTGGGAGAGAGGGGGTGCCCGAGGTAGGAGACGAAGTCTCCTCCGTTGGATCGTGTGATCCAACGGTGGAGATTGGATCGTGGTGAGCGGGTGTGATTAGATCGAGGGGAGGCGATCTGAGGGTCGTGGAGCCACCACGTGGCGTGATGTGAGCGAAGCGTGTGCGAGCGGTGTGGATGAGATTAGGGTTTAGATCGGAGGGTCGAGACTCGCTGGAAGATGGGCGGCTGTGATGAGAGGATCGGGGGCGCGATCGAGTGGCGTAGATGCCGCCACGTGGAGGGCTGCGAGCGCGGCGCTAATGGAGGGATCAGATGAAGCGAGGTGAGGATCGGACGGCAAGGAGAAGGGAAGCATGTGGAAAGGCCTGGGCCGTTGGATCTGAGACGAGATCCAACGGCGGAGGGCACGGGCGGACGAGGCGAAGGGCAGCGGGCCGCGTGGCGCAATCAGAGGGCGCCACGTGGCCTGCTGTGAGTGGCTGGAAGGGAAAACACGTGTAGAGAGAAGAGAAGGCCGAATTTGGAAAAACTCAAAACATGAAAGTTGTAGATCTTGATGAGATCTACAAGTTTCATGTTGACCAAAGACGGAGATGAGGTCAAATATGGTACATAAATACAAAGATACATAAATATACATATGTAGTATACAACATGGCCCAAAAACCCAAGTTCTTCATACAAGCTCCAATTTCAATGAAATTAGTCTCATTTTGAAGGTCTTTTGATATGTAATAATCTAAGAGTGAGTAGACCTAAGTAGGGGTTTGTATGCGGGCTTTATGTGTGTTTTAATGTACAAGGACTCTTAGGACAATTGGGCTATTTTACAAGGGTGATTTGTGGCTTTCTTCCCTATATTATTAAGGAGTATATACATATATCATAGAGAAGAGTTTATTTGATGAAGGGATATTGTACAAGTGATTTGTGGCTTCTTATTTAAATGCAGATAAGCTGCTATAATGCATGAATTATGGATGTATGCATGAATGTTATCTATGCAAGATAAAAGGAAATATGCCTCTATTTCCTCGGGAACAAGGCTCTATTTTTGACTTTTGATGTGATGAATCACAGATTCATCAACCCCCTATACTTAAACCTTGCTCGTCCCCGAGCAACTAAATGAAATGCAAGAGTGAAATGATTTTGGGTTCCATACCAAGGTCATGAACAAAAGTTGAAAATGGAGCCTGACTCGACCTTAGGATTAATCATGTGTCGGAACCTTATTTGGACCTGAACTTAAGACCTAACAGACTTCAAGTTCCACAAGTCTTCTATTCAAGACGCCTTAACAGTCGGGTCAGAATAATTCCTCAACCGCAAATTTCCGATGACTATGATTCTTACTTGTACTGTGTAAGTGAGATGTAGCTCTCCACATCAGAAATGGTTCGGAACCAGCCTCTTCTAACAAGGTAACTCAATAACCTGGTCCAGTAACTCTTTCCTCGAGGAGCGGGGTATTCCCTTCTAAGTTCAAGTGCGACCAACCCAAGAGGAGGGGGTAGAGAAAAGAATGGACGGTGGCCAGTGTAGCCAGCTATCCCGGGATGCCTGACCAGTGTAGCCAAGTCATCCAGCTGCATTTTCCTTGCTAATATACATACTCCGACAGGTATTATTCTTTTTCTTGGACCTGTCTGATTTTTTTTTGGAGTTCTTTCTTGCAATTTTTTTTTTTTTTTTGAACCAATTATATTCAAGGTGCAGCATATACATCAGGAGTTTTTCCTCTTGAGCCAGTAGACTATCCCTCTTTTGAAGCATTATTGCAACCCACAGCATCCCGTCCTTAGCCTTCATCACCACTAGACCAAGTTGAGACGCACTTCCTTCACTAGAAGAAGAAGAGAGGTTCCGCCTAGAAGTACTACCCTCATATGCTACCCCAAGCCAAAGGAAACTACTTCCTCAACACCTCATCAATGAAGAGCTATGTGCATTGTGCTTGTACAAGTTAGGTCATTATCTAAAAGAATCCTGCGTATGCACGAGCTATTCTACTTAGACTAGTCAAGATGACATGTGAACATAGACCTGCGGACTCAAAGAATTAAGTCTCTTGACCTGAGAAATCTTAACTCCAGTTCCTATAAGGTTCCTCTGAAATTAGGTAGATTAGGGTTAAATCAAGTCCATCCTCAATATCTACTCATAACTTGGTTCAGAACCCACTAGCTTTTCACTTTGCATATGCAGAAATATGCAGATGAGATGAGATGTCATGCTATGAAGGTGCAAGACTCTTTATGCAGAGATGATGTGCAAGAGTAAATAAGAAGCCTTTTTGTTTTATTTTTCTGGTATACAACAATTATTTACAAAAGTATGTTTTACAAGAATTTTACAACTTTTTATACAAGTATTATACATATAGTACATATTATACAAGTATACCAAAATTTTTTTTTTTTTTATTTATTTATCGATTTTTACCCACCCGTAATTATTGTAAAATATATACAAAAATACGCTAAAGTACGAGCTATGGGTAAAGTATATATGTAATATATACACGCCCCCCTATACTTAGCGTGTGCTATGTCCTCAGAGCACAGAGAGCGAGGAAAAAGACATAGCTCGTGCTAAGCGTAGGAAAGAAATAGAAAGCATAGAAGTCGTCTCGCCCCCCTAAACTTAGGCTCTGGCAGTCTAAGTGTAGAAGAAGATCAGAAATGGGGCGGACGAGGTTAAGAGGAGAAATGGAGGAGTATCAGTGCGGGCATCGGTCCCCCTATACTTAGGCTTAGGTCAGCCTAAGTATCGGTAGGAAATGAGTATAAGGACCAATGTGATCTGGAGAATGTACAGTGAATCGACTCGGGTGACCCCTTCCCCCTATACTTAAGATCTGGTCATCCTAAGTACAGTCCGCGATAATGATTCGATGATGTGGGGACGGGTTACTAGAATCATGAAGGTAAGGATAGGATATACAGGAAGAATGATATATATACAGCTGAGTCGGTTTGAATCTTTTGAAGATGCTGCTGATGGCTGGAGTTCATTGCTGCAAGGCCTCATGCATGGCTTGAGATGTATCTGCTGTATCTGTCTCGCGCATGAATACAATCTCCTCCACATGGACTAACTGTTCATTGGATTCGACGAAGTGCTTCAACAGCTGCCCATTTACTAGGAATGTCGGTGCGTCATCTGCGAGATCTGAGATCTCGACACATCCACTATCATGCACCGTTCGGACTACAAATGGTCCCGTCCACTTGGATTTCAGTTTGCCTTGGAAAGTCTTCAGCCTGGCATTGAACAACCATACCTTTTGTCCAGGAACAAAGGTCTTTCGTCTGATATATCTATCGTGCCAACGCTTCACCTTGTCCTTGTACACCACACTGTTGTCGTATGCTCGGTTTCTGACTTCCACAAGCTCATTCAGATCCATGTCTCTCTGTTTTTGGCCCAGGTGTGTGTTCCAGTTGACCTTCTTTATTGCCCATTCTGATTTGTGCACTAACTCTGCGGGCAAATGGCACGGCTTTCCGAATACCATTCGGAATGGGGAGGTGCCTAACGGAGTCTTGTAAGCTGTCCTATACGCCCAGAGGACTTGATCCAAGATCTGAGACCAGTCCTTCCTGTCTGGGCGGACGAGCTTTTGCAATATGGTTTTCACCTCCCTATTCGACACCTCAGCCATACCATTGGTTTGTGGGTGGTAAGGACTAGCGACACGGTGTTCGATGCCGTAATCCTTCAGGAGTTTCTTCACCTCCCGATTCACAAAGTGGCTACCCCCATCTGATATCATCATTTTGGGGATCCCGAACCTAGAGATTATGTGCTCTCTGATAATTTACAGACAGTCCTGCTGTCTGCGGCTCGGGTCGGGATAGCCTCCACCCATCTGGACAGATAGTCAACCGCAAGAAGGATGTATTCAAACCCGTGGCTGACAGGGAATGGGCCATGAAATCGATGCCCCAGGCGTCAAAGACATCACAAATGATGACTGGCTGCATTGGCATCTCATCCTTGGAACCAACGGTTCCTCCCATCCTCTGGCAAACTGGGCACGACTTCGCGAAGGCGGTGGCATCGCGAAACAGAGTCGGCCAGTAAAAGCCACATTGAAGTACCTTCCATGCGGTCCTCTTCCCGGAGTGGTGTCCTCCTGCCTCTAAGCTATGGCATAAAGAAAGGACACTCTGGTATTCCTCCTGAGGAATACAACGTCTCCAGACACAATCCGGTCCTTCAAAGAAAAGGATCGGATCCTCCCAATGGTAGTGTCTAGCGTCCGACTTTAATCGGTCAATTTGGCTCTTGGGCCAATCCTCGGGAACTTTCTTGGAGACAAGATAGTTCACGATATTGGCATACCATGGGAGTGAGTCGATAACAAAAATCGACTCGTCAGGGAAGGAGTCTCGAATCGGGGAAACCTCGGAAGTATTAAGATCTTCGAGACGAGAGAGATGATCGGCTACTACGTTCTTCTTTCCAGGTTTATCACGGATGTCCAAATCAAACTCCTGGAGAAGTAAAATCCAACGAAGAAGACGCGCCTTCGCGTCCTTCTTCTCCATTAAATATCGTAGTGCCGTGTGGTCTGTGAACACAGTTACCTGGATCCGATTAAATGAGATCTGAATTTGTCCAAGGCAAACACTACCGCAAGCATTTCCTTTTCGGTAACTGTATAGTTACGCTGAGCAGAATCAAGCACTTTGCTTGCGTAGTGTATTGCAAACGGGACGCCATCTCTTCTTTGTCCCAATACAGCCCCAACAGCATAATCTGA
>JAZKJV010001719.1:0-240411 GCA_037367405.1 Ottelia alismoides
TCATGCCAGTTTGCTCTCCACTTTCTTTAATAACGACAATCAATCTAATTGTCTCAATCTCCCATTCACCAAAGGCATGCCCAAATAGTTGATATGTAAAGACTTCTGCTATGTCTCCAAGATCTCCACACACATCTCCGAGACCTCCGAAGGAAGATTAAATGGCACAAAGCCAGTTTTACACCATTTACCTGTGACACCCTAGGATCCGGGCACCTGTTTATGCCGCATTCACACTATCACAAGCGATCTCATGAAGTTATTGAAAATCATGGAAAATTTTTCGCGTAGCTATTACATATGACATTCAATCCACATTCACATCCACAAGACCAATAACGACAAGTGCCACCAATCATTGTATTTCATTAATCTTCATATTTTTACATCATGTCCAAAAGGCTGACAGTATATATAGTATCCCAAACATGTGCAGAAGAGAAAGGAAACATTTACATCATAACAGATCAAAATCTGTAATGAAAGAAACTGTACCGTATAGAATATACACGATCTCTAGAAGTCATCAACATGTTACTGTGCTGCAAGCTCCTTTCCTGTCAAAACATGTAAGGAAGAAGAGGATGTGATAAATGTGTGAAAGACTAGCAGTTTAACAAAAATAACAAGTAATTTACTATGTGCAAAAGAAAGCAAGTAGATAGGCATGTATGAATGAAAATCTACCACCACCTGCATAGAAAAATGTTTCCAACTATTCTGGATGTGTTTTCAATAATATTTTCCTACAGTAAACGAGGTCAATAAGTAAATGTTGTTTACTTATTATTGCGATCAGGTTATGGGATTTTAATAAGAAGTTAGCGAGATGATACTTTATTTTGCTCTTAATAATATATTAATTGGAATTGCAATTCTATCCATCTTTTTAAGTTTAGTGGATAGTCTGTGGTATTGGTCTTTGTATAACCTCACACTATGACTCTAAGGCGTGAATAATGCCTTAGGGTTGGGGTGCCTCCGTAGGCATGCGGTGTATAATGCATCCTAACTAACTAAGTTCCCGATATGTCCACTAGCTTATAGGGATTTCGGATTCAATTTAATTATAGTCACTTCCAATCATCTCAACTTATCATTGATTTCATCTCATAACTCATATTCATTATAAACCAATCAACTTGATTGAAACTCCACTAAACCTCAACTGTAACGGACTCGGATGTAATCCTAGATGATTTAGATGTAGACATGGATGATTTGGATGTAGCATCGCCAAGCCTGTTGGCGAAAATTAACCAAGAACTCAAGCGGTGAGGTAGCCTCCTATGGGGCTCTTCCGTCTCGCCCTCTAATTAGAAGTGTGATCCAATAGAGTGATAGGTCTACTCCAAAACTACGCCACAGAGACGGGTGTGAGAGACTCTTCGGAAAAGTCACTCTAGAAAACTGGCTCAACTAGTACGAGCAAACGAGCTCGTACGGAAAACTAAAAATCGAGGATCCCTCGCATAAGTATCCTAAACAGAGGGTCAGGGGAGCTGGTCAAAAGTTGGGATCCCAACGAGGTGTAAAAATACTGCGAGCTCGCGTAAAAACCGTGTAAAGGACTGGGATCCTAGACCCACGCACTTAGCGGCCACTGCTCTAACTGGGCTTCCTTTCTCCCCCCCCCCCTCTAATTGAGGGTCACTGCGCCCTCACATGGTCATGTGTAAGGGTCACTGTGACCGACATCATTAATTCACCAATATTTCTCCCTTCTCGTCTACTCATCCTTTCTTTCTTTCTTTTCTTTTTTTCTTTCTTTTTTTTCCATATTACTTGATTCTTTTCTATTGTTGATTTGTAGGGTTGGGATATAAGGTGGTTTAACTAACTATAGATGGTAACTTTTTCCTTTGATTAATACTCAATTTGTTGTAAGTTTCTACCTTATATAGTCGTATTATACTTCACACAAATGAAGTATGCAAATGTATCATGCCATTAGATATAATCAGCTATAAAGTCATCTTCCCCTTTTTTTAAAAAAAATAGTTGACAACCAAAAATATATTCTCTACAAACTAATACTTCCAGACAGTTTCACTAGCTTACCCTTCAAATATAGCTTCTATAATACCGGAGCATCCTGAATAACGTAATAAGAAAATCGTTCTTAATAATAATATTATTAATTTTAACTGGTGAAGTTGCCTTCCAAAAGAATGACAAGTGGAGTATTTACCCAAGAATGTAGATGTACTCTAGTAAAACCTATATGCTAACATGGTGTATTGTGCACATTTTTTTAACGATTTAGAATATTCTGATTTCCATTATATCGGGGGGGCAATCAGGGATTCATACACGGAAAACTTTGTCTCCTGAGGCTGAAATATCTGTCATTTGCTGAAGGATGCCTGCAGATTTGTCTACTACTCTTGGTGTTAGTACTTCCCTTCAAGGAACTGGTGTTATTCAAGAGAAGGAGTTGACTAATGAATCTAATTTTCCCCCTTTGTCTCGTTTTTTTAAAATAAAGGGACTTCAAGAAATTTACCCTGGAAGGTCTTGCAAAGGATTCATGCAAGAAGGCTGCTTCTTATGCTACAGTCATAAAGGGAGTTAATACCTCCCTTGATATTTTTGTTTCGGTTTCTAATAGGGATCCTTATTAACACCTTAGAAGTAATTTGTAATGAGATAAAGTCATATACATTTCAGCAAAGATGGGAGTTAGGATTGATTAAACATAATAACAAAGAAAAGAAAATTACGAATTTAGGAATATGCGTGCATTTTAGCAAAAGGAAATCAATTTTTTTCCATAACTCAACATCGAGTTAGCTCATTCCAACCGAAGTGACATCCGTATTCTACTCCACTCTCATATAATTAATATAGGAGTCCATATAAAATTAGACCCTTTACTTTAAATTCACATTTTTTTTGTATCGAAAAATTCACAGTTAAGGGATCTTTGTTTAGTGGATATAAGCTGGGGATTGACCCAAAATAGATCTGAATGGAGGCGAAGAATCCATGTAGCCCACCCTACTTAATTGTGGGAAAAGGCTTTGTTGTTGTTGTTGTTCTCTGTTTCATTATGGGAAATTGCTTTGTTAGATATGAATGCAGATTTCTAAAAAAGGGGTAAATATATAATGTTCTATTTATAACAATTTGGATATATATATATATATATATATATATATTAGTATAGATAATTAAAATCAAAACGGGATAAAGGCATGTAAAGACCACATGCATGACAACAAATGAAGAAGGTTTGGATTGTTCATGGGATACAAATTTGTAGCAATGGGGAGGATTTGCAGCAACAGGAGCTTCTCAAGTTGCTGGACAACAACCTTTACAAGGAAAAAAGGCTTTGGTAGAGAAAAAAAATAGAGGAGCTCAAAGAGGCTCTACACGTTAGAATTAGGGAGGTTTTAATGGTTGTTTATATAACCAAGGAGATGGCTTCTCATGGTGCCAAATGGAGGAAGAAATAAGTACAAGTTGAATAAGGATAGAAAATCGAAAAAATAAAAAATAAAATTCATGGTTGTTGGACTGTGCACTGTGACAAAAATATTTTTATTTATTTTTTATTTTTCTATTCTTTTTATTTGAAATATTAAAATTAGTCGTACTCATGCCTCACATTTCAAATTTCGATGTGCAATATCTTGTTTTAATCGTCTCTAAACGACGATCAATATGTGTATAATATTGATATACTTTTGATCAGGTATAAACACCCGAAATTTTCGAGATACAATTATAGTTTGGAGTTATATTTTGCGATTTAAAAATATCAAACGATCTCCGATTGATGAACGGTCGATTCTGTTGGTCTTGATTCATCAAATCAGATTTTTTGGGTGGTCTCAATTTGTTTTGCAATTTTCAATTACATGTTGCGATTTTTTCGGGCATGCATTACGATGCAATCGATTTTTGGTCGATTCATCCGAACGACTTTTGATTTATGATCAATTAATCAATTTAGGTTATTTAACATTGATTAAAAACTTTACTGAGTTATACGGACCTTAATCGGGTCGGGTTTGGGTTTGTGCGGGTATGGATGTTACAAATATAAAAACTTCAAAGGGAGTCTTGTCGTCGAGATTCGGGTCAAGGTCATTATGTCTGTTGTCTGGGTTTCTTATTTGACCATAAAAAACGTCAAAAGATTTTGAACTCATAAAAACCTCAAAGGGAAAATAAGCCATATTCTTTTAATATGTAAATAATTAAATATGCTTGTTTTAATGATTATCTGAGAAAAGTTGCAGATATCGTGCCCACATATTGGCTTCGGTCTCCCACGTCGCCTCTTCAACGCTGTGTAGGTGCCACCACACCTTGAACAATGGATCTCTTTGCTGCGAAGCTTCTTCACGACACTGTCAAGTATCTGCACTGGCTTCTCCTCATATGTCAAATCTGGCTTCACGTCAAGATTCTCATAACTGATGACGTGTCGAGGGTCGCGCACATACCTTCTTAGGTTGGATACATGAAAGACGTCATGTATGCATGAAAGGTGTGGAGGAAGAGCTACTCGGTAGGTCACCTTCCCCACTCTAGCCTGAAATCTCGAATGAACCAACATATCGTGGCACCAGCTTGCCACGAACACCAAATCTCTGTATTCCCTCCATGGGAGATACACGGAGAAATACCCATTCTCCCACTTGTAGTTTTCGGGAATGTCATTTATATGTGAGATTAAGTTGGATATAGATAAGTCATAATTGAATGGATGGAGAGAAAATAATTGGATTACCTAAAACTCCGAGTCTCTTCTCCGACGGTCTAGATAGCTTTTCTGGATGCTTTGTGCCGTCAGAAGCTTCCGTCTCACAAGATCAACAGCTCGTGTAGTCTCTTCTAAAAGATCGACAGAATATAGAGCATGATTACCTATGCCAACTGAGAGGTGTGAGGCATCTCCGCCCGTATAGGGCTTCGAATGGTGCCATGCCGATACTTTAATTATAGTTGTTATATGTGAATTCATCCAAAGGCAGATGGTCCTTCCAGGACCCTTTGCACTCTAAAGTGCATGCGCGAAGCAAATCCTCAAGCGTCTGTATGATGCGCTCACTCTGTCCACCTGTCTGCAGATGATAAGCAGAACTCATTTTCAGCTCTGTCTGTAGTGCTGACATGAACTGGTGCTAGTAATGCGATGTAAACCTCGAGTCTCTGTCAAACACCACCTCACGTGGTATACCATGAAGTCTGATGATATTCTACACATATAGCCTGACCAATCTGTATGGAGTGTAAGTCGTATTGATAGGTATGAAATGGGTTGACCTGTTCAACCTATCAACAACGATCCTAATGGAATCATGGCCACATGGTGTCTTCGGCAAACTTGTGATGAAATTCATAGAGATACTCTCCCATTTCCACTTGGGAATGGGGAGAGACTATAGTAATCTTGACCATCTGATAGGTCATGCATCTGGTAACATGTTACACCACATCATGCATCATTCCATCCCACCAGAAATGTCGACACAAATCACGATACATCTTCGTGCTACCGGGATGATTGGATAATCGTGAACTGTGTGCCTCATCAAGAATGTCTCTGCGCAACTGCTCGTCGTTGGGCACAACGACTCGTCCTGCCTTCCATAAAATAGATTTCGACACAACGAAATCATCAACCTCATCCTTGACAGCGCGCATGTATCTATCTCGAATCTAAGGATCTGTCTTCTGGCCTTCGACGATGCGATCCCAAAGACTGCTAAATCGTGGAGGCACGACAGTAGATGTGGATGCACTATCCTAAGGATGACAATCAGTCAAAGCTGCGCATATCCCATGTGTATAGATGGTTTGTCGTACCCTCTGCATAAGCTCTCCTGCTAAGTGCATCAGCCACCACGTTTCCCTTATCGGGATGGTTAGAGATCGTGCAATCGTAATTGTTGGTGGAAACAAGTGAATTGTTATTCCATAGAACCCTAGACTCTCTTATATAGAGAGACCCCATGGGTACAATACATAAGAGTCCAGAAAATAAACAGTAAATAAGGAACGATACATAATATCATAACATAAGTCTCTACCCCCCTCAAGATGGGGCATAAATGTCTATCATGCTCAGCTTGGAAGAATATCTCTGAAAAGGTCCTCTGAGCAACAGCTTGGTAAATATGTCGATAGTCTGATCCTCTGAACTAACGTGAGATGTGGATATCAAACCTCTCTGGATCATATCTCTGGTGTAGTGGCAGTCTACTTTGATATGCTTTGTTCTTTCATGAGATGCTGGATTGTTGGCAATAAACAAAGCTGCCTGATTGTCATACTGAAGCCGCATGGTAAAGGTACAACTATATGTAGATCTTCTAGCGCAGCTCGAACCCACATCATCTCCGTGCTCGCTTGCGCCATTGCCCTGTATTCAGACTCAGCGCTGGTCCTTGCCACAACAGTTTGTTTTTTGCTTTTCTAAAAAACTAGAGAGCTCCCAACAAAAATGGCGAATCCTAAAGTAGACTTTCGATCCTTAGGGCACCCTGCATAATCTGCATCTGCACATGCTGAAATAGATAAACCTGTGTTTTTCCGAAATAGAAACCCTGAGCCTGGAGAAGACTTTAGATACCTCAGTATCATGTATATGGCATCCATATGAACTTGACATGGCTGCTCCATAAATTGACTCACCCGGCTTACTGCAAAAGCAATATCGAGTCGAGTTATAGTAATATAAAGAAGCTTACCCACCATCTTTCTATATCTTCTCTTGTCCACTTCTTCACTATCATTGTCGTACAGTTTCATGTTTGGATCCATAGGAGTACTCGATGGTCTACATCCAACCATGCTTGTTTCAATCAGAAGATCTGTAATGTATTTCCTTTGGGTCATCACCAGACCCTGTGCATTCCTGCCAAATTCCAACCCCAGAAAATATCTAAGGGTACCAAGATCCTTCATGACAAACTGACGGCCCAAGAATGCTTTTGCTCTCTCAATTCTCTAAGCGTCATCTCATGTAACCAAAATATCATCAACATAGACCATGATGACAACCGTACCTGTAGGAGTCTTCTGAGTAAACGAGTGATCCGCATTTGATCTTTTGAATCCCTGTCGTTCAATTAGGTGGGAAAGCTTCTGGAACCATGCCCTTGGACTTTGTTTAAGGCCATAGATCACCTTGTGAAGTCTACAGACCATATAATTCTCCCCCTTAGCAGTGAACCCTGGTGGCTGCTGCATGTAGACTTCCTCTTGCAGATCTCCATACAAGAAGGCATTCTTGACATCAAGTTGAGATATAGACCAGTCACGTACCACTGCAACCGATAGAAGAATGCGAAGAGTAGAGTGACGAGCCACTGGAGAAAACGTATCCAGATAGTACACGCCATAGGTTTGTGTGAAACCCCTCGCAACAAGTCGTGCCTTGTATCGTTCGAGACTGCCATCTGCATGGTATTCAACTGTGAATACCCACTTGCAGCTAACAATGGATGCGGTAGATGGAGCATTAACCAAGCTCCATGTACCACGAGACTGTAAAGCACGCATCTCTTCTTCCATAGCCGATCTCCAGCGATCAATCTTCATAGCTTCTTGATAGGTCCGTGGTATCTCTACAGAAGATAATGCTGCAGCAAACCTCTGAAAGTCACCTTTGAGACGGTGAAAGGACACCTGGAAAGCAAAAGGATAAGAGGCACAAGTCCTTTTCTGCTTCCGAATAGCAATGGGAACATCAAGATTGTCCGCCTTTGTACTGGATGGTGCAACCTCCTCCTGCAGTGAAGAATCCGATACATGTACAATATCTAATCCATCATTAGTAATGCAATCTGAACATACCTGAGGCGTGATGGATGGTTGACCTGTAGTCTGAGCAGGACCTGACCGACATGTATAGAATTTAGGTAAAGGTGGGATAGGTGGTTGTGGAGGTGGCGACGGCGGTGGTGGTGTAGCAACAGGAGCTGGATTGGACTCAGGTGTACTCAAACTAGTAGGAGGAGGAACATATACATCTCCATTGGAAGTGGACGTGACCGCCTGTCACCTATAGGGGAGAAGTACATAACGAACTCAAAAAATGTAACATCAGCACTCGCAAAATATTTCTTTTTTATGGGATCATAACAACAATAACCTTCTGAGTCCGAGAGTAACCTAGAAAGATGCACTTGACCGCTCTAGGGGAGAGTTTGTCAAGTCCAGGAGATATGTGATGAACAAATGCAATGGAACCAAAGACATAAGGTGTAAGTGAGAATAATTCCTTATCAGGGAAAATGACGAAAAGAGGGATTTTCTCACCAAGAACAGATGATGGCATGTGATTGACCAGGTAGCAGGTCGTAAGGATAACATCTCCGCAGAAAGTGATAGGCGCACAACTCTGGATAAGTAGGGTTCGAGTAATGTCAAGAAGGTGACGATGCTTTATCTCTGCAACACCATTCTGTTGGGATGTATAAGCACATGTGGTTTGATGGATAATTCCCTTAGAAGAAAGAAATTGAGAGAGAGAACGGGTGCAGAATTCCAATGCATTATCTGTACGAACATTTGACATTAGACGAGAAAACATTATGCACTTCATTAATCAGATTTTTAATAACATCCCCTGCTTCAGATTTATTCTTTAAAAGAAAGACCCAAGATACACGAGAAAAATCATCAACAACAACTAGATAAAACTTGTGTCCCTGATGATCAGGTACACGACTCGGACCCCAAATATCAATATGAAACAACTCAAACGGGGAGCTACTGCTCCGACTCTGACGACTAGGAAAGCTAGATCGATGATGCTTTCCCAACTGACACGCTTCACAACGAAACGACGAACTAGAAGAGATCTGAGGTAAGAGATGTCACATTTTCTGGAGCGGGAGATGGCAAAACGAAGATGCCAAGTGTACGGAGAGATTGATCCAGCTGAATATGAGTAGGTGCCAGCATAAGGATTCCGGACCAGACAGTAGAGACCATTATGCTCAGAGCCACAACCAATCTCCCTGCCCGTTAGTATGTCCTGAAATAGAAGAGATGATGGGTTAAATATAGCACGACAGTGCAAATCCTTCGTAATCTGACTAATAGATAATAAATTCATGGAGAACTCAGGGGCATGTAGAACATTCTGTATATGCATCGAAGGTGATAAGGTAATCTCCCCATGTCCAACGATGGGGGAATGAGTCCCATCTGCTATCATCACTGAGCGATCTGGTGGGATGTCCCTGTATGACTCAAGTCTCTCTCTGTCACGGCAGAGATGATGGGTGGCGCCAGAATTTATAATTAAATCAGAGAGATCATGACAAGACGTAAAGGCATTGGCACTACCTGAGGTACTGGCAGCGGCAGACGAACTAGCTGAAGCTGTAGCAGCAACATCTGAAGATCCAACTGGAGAATCAATAGACGATTGCGGCATAATATCTCGTAGGCGTGCCACAAGCTCTTCGAACCGATTATCTGTAGTGGATACCGACTGAGACGTGACGTGCTCGGCTACACGCGCATATGCTGGGAACCCATGCTTAGAGTAGCATGTATCGTCTGAGTGACCTGTACGATGACAGAATGAACATGGCTGGCAAAAGCGACCTCCTCGGCCATGAGGTCCACGTCCACGACCTGAAGACTGACCACCTCTCCCACGCGATACTGCCATCGCCGATGGAGGTGTAGTAGATGAGCTGGAAGAGACAGATATGTGACTGAGCCTCCGGTAGACGTCCTCCGTAGGAGGAATAACATCATCGGCCAGTATCTGAGAGCGGGATGCCTCATACTCAGGATCGAGCGCTGCAAGAAGTACACCCACCATGATAGCATTCTGAAAGGTCTTCTGTTGCTCTGCAGTCGTCGTGAGTGGTATGGTGCTATATAGTTTCTCGAACATTCCCCGCAGGGATGTGTACAATGAGTGAAGTGGCCACCCATTCTGCTTCATTGTGAATATATCATGCTGGAGCTATAACATCTTGGTCTCGTTCCACCCTTGTGAATATGTAACGGCCAGAATATACCACATTGCCTTGGCAGTGGGCTGATGGAGGACATCATTGGCAATCTCCATCGAAAGTGTTCCTGATAGCCAAACTTTGACATCCGAATCGTCGGCCTCCCAAGTGGCATAGATCCCCGTCTTCTCTTCCGGCTCATTCGCGGTAAGTATATGCTTCTTACCATTTGACTTCATGAGGCTCATGAGCTGCATCGCCCAGAGCTCATAGTTCGTCCCATCCATCTTGACTATCGACGCAGGACCTTTGAAGGCGCCTATGGAGGGCATATCGACTTTGCTTTCTGACATTTAGCCGGAGATGAAAACTAGGGTTTGTAGACAAGATACTGTGTCTACATCAACTGGATAGGATTTGAGTGCATATGTAGACTTTATGCACTCAAATCCATGTCACGATATCGGCCGCTGACGGGGACTTGCGCCGCTGACGGGGCCAGCTGGGGGGTCCGGCGGCAGCCTGGCGGAGCCTGGCGGTGACCTGGCGGTCTGACTGGGAGCCGAAGGCGGCCTGGCGGATGACTGGGGTCCGGCTGGGACCCGGTGGCGGCCTGGCGATGGACCGGGAGGGTCCGGCGGGATTCGGTGCTGCCTGGCGGGGCCTGGCGGTGCCCTACGGAGGGCTGGCGAAGGGCTGTGCTGCCTGGCGGAGGACGACGAGTACCCGACTGGGGGTGGGCGGCGCCACCGAGAAAAAAGAGAGAGAGGGTGGGCGGTGGGCTTAAGAGAATAGGGTTAGGGTTTTGGCTCTGATACCATGTTAGTTGAAACGAGTGAATTGTTATTCCATAGAACCCTAGGCTCTCTTATATAGAGAGACCCCATGGGTAAAATACATAAGAGTCCAGAAAAAATGAAACGGTACATAATATCATAACATAAGTCTCTACAGTAATCCTTCAGTAGCTCGAGCCACCTGTGTTGTTTCATGTTTAGCTCCTTCTGATCAAAGATGTACTTCAGACTCTTGTGGTCCGTGAAAATCTCAAAATTCACCCCATAAAGATAATGACACAAGATCTTCAAGGCGAAGACAACTGCCGCCAACTCCAAGTCATGTTTGGCGTAATTCTGCTCATGCGGTCTCAACTGTCGTAATGCGTAAGCAATCACATGACCTCCCTGCATCAATACAACTCATAGACCTTCTCCAGATGCATCTGTGTAGACTGCATAATCCTGAGTACCTGAAGGATGAGTAAGAATGGGTGTTGTAGTCAAACTTTCCTGCACTGTCCCTAAGGCCTGCTCACATGAATCGTCCCAAATGAATGGAACTCCCTTGTGCGTCAATCGTGTCAGAGGGCGAACAATGCGTGAAAATCCACTGACGAAGCGTCTGTAATAACCTGCTAGCCCAAGGAAGCTCCAAATCTGAGTAACTATCTTGGGCTGCTCCCAAGACATAGCCACCTCAATCTTCGCAGGATCAACTTCAGGGATCTTCGGTGTTTACGAAGATTGACCTTCGTTCAGGCTACCATCAACTGAAAATTCAAGATTCCGATATTCCGAAGACTGCTTTCAAGACTCGTTATGGAGACTACGAGTTTGTGGTGATGTCGTTTGGGCTCACCGATGAACCTACAGCTTTCATGGATATGATGAACAGGATTTTGCGTCCATAATTGAGCAAGTTTGTCTGCCAAAACATGCAAGGAAGAAGAGGATGTCACAAATGTGTGTACAAACAGCAGTTTAACAAAAATAGCAAGTAATTTACTAGTGCAAAAGTAATCAAGTAGATATGTATGAATGGAAATCTACCACTGCCTCCATAGAAAAAGGTTTTCAAATTATTCCGCATGTATTTTCCATAATGTTTTCCTATAGTAAATGAAGCCAACAAGTAAATGTTGTTTGCTTATTATTGCGATCAGGTTAGCGAGGTGATACTTTATTTTACTCTTAATAATATATTAACCGGATTTGCAATTCTATCTATCTTTTTAAGTTTAGTGGATAGTCTGTGTTCTTGGTATTTGTATAGCATTACACTATGACTCTAAGGCGTGAATAATGACTTAGGATTGGGGTGCCTCAGTAGGCATGCGATGTTGTATAATGCATCCTAAGTTCCCAACACGTCCACTAGCTTTTAGGGATTTTGGATTCAATTTAATTATGGTTACTTCCAACCAACTCAACTTATCATTGATTTCATCTCTTAATCCATATTCATTATAACCGTATCAACTTGATTGAAACTCCACCAAACCTTAACTGTAACTGACTCAGATGTAGTCCTAGATAATTTAGATGTAGACATGGATGATTCGGATGTAGCATCGCTAAGCCTGTTGGCGAAAAGTAACCAAGAACTCAAGCGGTGAGGTAGCCTCCTAAGGGGCTCTTCCGTCTCGCCCTCTAATTGGAAGTGCAGTCCAATAGAGGGATATGTCTATTCCAAAACTACGCCACAGAGACGGGTGAGAGAGACTCTCTGAAAAAGTCACTCTAGAATACTGACCCGACTAGTACGGGCAAACGAGCTCATACAAAAAACTAAAAATCGAGGATCCAACGTATAGGTATCCTAAAACAGAGGGTCAGGGGACCTGGTCAAAAGTCGGGATCCCAACGAGGCGTAAAAACACCGCGAGCTCGCGTAAAAACCGTGTAAAGGACTGTGATCCTAGACCCGCGCACTTGATGGCCACTGCCCTAACTGGGCTTCCTATCTCCCGCCCAGTTAAGGGTCACCGCACCCTCGCACGGTCAGGTGTAAGGGTCACTGTGACCGACACTATTAAATTAGCATCACTGATTCACCAATATTTCTCCCTTCTTGAGTACTCATCCTTTCTTTCTTTCTTTTATTTTTTTATTTTTCTGGCCATATTACTCGATTCTTTTCTATGATTTAAGGTGGTTTAACTAAGTACTATAAATGGTAACTTTTGATTAATACTCAATTTGTTGTAAGTTTCTATCTTTAATTAGTCATATTATACTTCACACAAAGGAATTATGCAAATGTATCATGTCATTAGATATAATTAGCTATAAAGTGATCTTCCTCTTTTTTTAAAAAAAATTAGTTGACAACCAAAAATATATTCTCTACAAACTAATACTTCCAGCCAGTTTCAGTAGCTTACCCCTCAAACATAAGTTCTATCAAACTAGCCCTTATAATAGAACTGTGGGGGTATTAATACCGGAGTATACATTAACATCGTGAATAAATGACAAGTGAAGTATTTACCCAAGAATGTAGATGTACTCTAGTACAACCTATAAGCTAACATGGTGTATTGTGCACATTTTTTTAACAATTTGGAATATTCTGATTTCCTTTATATCAGGGTGGGTAATCAGGGATTCATACACGGAATACTTTGTCTCCTGAAGCTGGAATATCTGTCATTTGCTGAAGGATTCCTGCAGATTTGTTTACTTCTCCTGGTGTTAATACTTCCGTTCAAGGACCTGGTGTTATTCAAGACAAGGATTTGACTAATGAATCTAATTTTCCCCCTTTATCTCAATTTTTTTTTAAATAAAGGGAGTTCAAGGAAATTACCCTGGAACGTCTTGCAAAGGATTCGGGCAAGAAGGTTGCTTCTTATGCTACTATCATAAAGGGAGTTAATACCTCCCTTGATATTGAAGTTTCGGTTTCTAATATGGATCCTTATTAACACCTAATGAGGGAGTTAGGATTGATTAAACATAATAGCAAAGAAAAGAAAATTATGAATTCAGAAATATGCGTGCATTTTTGCAAAAGGAATCAATTTTCAGCGAAAGGATTGATCGAAGCCTCCGACTGAGCTCCACAGCTCGTGCTGCTCTCAGTCGTCGAAGGCGAAGCCCGAAGACAGGGGCCCACCTCCCCCAGATCCTCTTGCGGTAGACGAACACCGGGAGCCAAGCGACAAGCCGAGCCACGATGTTCCGAGTCCTCCACCCTCAAGCGCAAAAGAAAAACCTCCTTTCCGACCTGGAATTAAATCTCCGGAGGAATCGACCTCCATTCCCTTGTCAAGGATACGAGGATACTCCAATCTTCACTGGGACAAAGGTCGGATCACACCACACAATCCACTTCTCCTACGCTATTCAACACCTCCTTGAGCGTCCACAGCTTCCGACATCGAATCGGAAGGCTCACCACCTCCAACAGCCCCTGCGATAGGACCCAAACCTCTCCATCTCACAGTCAGAGTCTCCGTTAGCGAACCATCGACGGGAAAAGATCACAACCATTAGAAAGGAAGGCATCAACCTCCGTAGCTTCAACACCACGAATGCACAACTCTATTTCCGACAACCAAACTTCATCCTCCACACAGCCTGCAGACCGACCCAATGCCAGAATCTCCGCAACTTTCCTCAAATCTTCAGAGGGACCCTCCGCAATGAGCACTCCAACAACAGGGTCAGTAGCGAGCCCACCATCCTCCAACGCCTCACGACCAGTTCCTACGTCGGCATCCATCCTGGAGGAGAAATCAAGACAATCCCTTTGCACATGACCCTCTGTTCGGCAGTGATAAAGGACCTTATCTTTCGCCCTACACCATCGCACGATATGACCCAAAACTCCGCACTTGAAACACCGCCTTTGGGAAGGAGTCGCCTCCGCTCGAGCATAGATCCCCGTGTCACCTTGGAACGTGATGGCGAGATGTGCACCCTCCGCCACGACCACCTTCTCCACGACCACCCCAGACGAAGCGCCGACCGGCTCTGGACGCCAAGGACCTTTCCCCTTCCTTTCCCCTGTGCTTCGCCATCCGTGCGCTCCGCCATGAGAAGGGTGATAGCCCCAACATCCTCAAATTTGTATTGAAAACTTTTTGAAGGTCAAAAGTAAGGGGATTCATATCTTGTATCATTTTTTTGTAAAACTTCCCTTTCCCCCATTTTTTCTTTTATCTTTATCCTATAAAATTTTACATGTGGAGTTAGTTTACACTACAATTGCTTTCCTTTACGGAATCTGGTGTTGTGGACAATTATGTATCAACACCGATGTTTAACCATGTTTGGAAGTGGGCATGAAGGAAAGTAAACTACATTCATTCCCGTTCATATAAAATCACTTCAAGGATTAAAACGTATAATCAGAAGATGCCATCAATAATGTTGTGGACGTGCCGATGATATTCCCAGATCATGGCAAACCAACTTAATAAAGGTGCAAATGAGCGAATTTTAAAGATAACGAGTCTTTAATACTTCATAAATGCACAAGTAACTCTTGATGATGCAGTAGATCCTGCTCTTGATGAGGACATCGTTGGGGAATAATTTACTCGTGGAGCAGCTGGAGCTTGTGATGAGCAACCAAGTCTTTTTGGTGGAGTGTGTTAGACAGCTTCACCTAAAATAGTTGAGGTAAAAACCATAGCTTTCTCCAAGTCTTGCCTCGTAACTAAAATCTGTTCCACTACCATAATCATATCTACATCATAAGAGGGGGATATTGATTAAAAGAGTCTGATGATTTTGGCAAGTATTATGGAAAAATGTCACCTCCATGATATGATGGTTCTTAGAGATCTGATTGGGACTACATGGAGTTGAACCATAGTGGAAGGGTGAGGATGGTGCACTAATGCTTTTCTATGGAGAATCACCCAGTTCGATGCCAAGAGATCCCAGCAAAGAAATCAAATCCGCTTTATAATAATCAATTGACAATTTTGACTGTGGTTGTATGGCATCACGATTCCCGTAAGACTAGTCCTAGCCACCACACATGTAGTTCACATAGGACCCATGCTCGTAGTCCTTGGGACATGTACTTATATCAAGGTTCAGAAATGCGATGTGCATATTTGTTCATACATGTCGCCACACAAGTCACCACACAAGACCGTGATGTGCATGTAATTTTAAAAATAATGATAATTCATTATTAATGTTATATTTTTAATACAACAAAATTTGTCAAGATTTAATAATAAAATGTAAGGTAAGCATGTAGGTCTAACTTACATTTTAATAATAAAATCATATACACATGGTTTATGTGGAAACGTTATTTTCCTTGACAAAAGTAAAAGTACTTATAAAACTAAGTTCTTAAAACAAGGCGATGTTAAAGTCTAAGTTATATATCAATTCTGCTTAGATGTGGTGTATAAGGTCTAATATGCAGATGTGCGGACCAAATATATGGTGTAGATCGCGTAATGCACTGCATAGGCAATGTGATTTGATTTACCTACCACATAGTTATATGCTGATGTATAGTTCTTGTGAGTGCATCTAACACTGCCACTGCTCACCTAGTCACCTTAGCAATTGGCTTACTTCTATCTCCATAACCACTACCATCTCCCGTCATCGTGAAAAGAGTGTGGAGGACTGTCATGATTACTCTCGGTATCTAGAAGACTAGTACTTTGACGACCTGATTAGGCCATGATGTCATCAACATCATCACCCAATTGTTTTGTGATTGTCAGATTCAATCTTCCTTCTGTGTCAAGAGCATGACAATCATTGCTTTCTATTCATTTTCTACTAATATTCTCTTCTCCTTACTCGACATCATCAAAATTCTTGAATAAGTAATCTGTTTCGTATAAGCTTCACTCGCCTTCCATGACATGTTTCATCTTTACTATGGTATTGTGGTGGACGTACACCAAGTCATTCAAATTCTCTTTATCCAATATGTTCCTTGTTTTCGTATGAATCAAGCAAGGCGCTCTAATTTTCCTTACAACCTCATGTTTGTGATGGAATATTTGTTAGAAAATAGGAAGCGGAAGCGAAAACATGGATAAAAGATAAAGAAAATAAGAACGCAGGATTTTACGTGGAACCCTACTCCGTGAGGAGCGGGATGAAACCACGGGAGAAGACCTCAAAGGGTCGTGTTTTGCATTGCACTTTCTCATAGATTACATGAGGCCTGGGGCTCTTTATATAGCCTCCACAGAGCCTCCAAATCCCACCACTGGTAGATGTGGGACTAAACTGTTGGATGGGGTAACTAGATCCTATAGGGATCCATTTACCCATCTCCCTCAAGTGACACATACAACCAAGTACTCCAACACTCCCCCTCAAGCTAGAGCATGCAATTCTCAGCTTGGACAAACAGAAAGAAACTCAACTCAACGCTACAGGACACTATGGACAATATCAACCGAACACGCACAACTGCTGCTGTCGAGGGCGTTGCTTCTCATGCCATGCAGGTGAGGAGAACGAACGGGATGGAGTGTGAGTCTACTGAATCTCCTCGTCGGAGAGCATGCGCTCTGAACTGCGCTTGTCAAAGTCACTGCAACTGAAATGAGTCTCCTCGTCGGAGTACTCTAGCCCGCCACAATATGTGGACAACTGCTCCATCTCTTAAAAGGGCCTAACTGAAAAAGGCCGTGGAAGTACAGTCCTCGTCGGAGTCCACGGTCGCTGGAGAATGGAGTATGAAGAAGTCTCCTTGTCGGAGAACTGGGTCTCTCCCATCTGGCACAGAGAATGGTACGCTACTCTGGTGTCCCTATGATACCACATGAAAACCCTTGCCAACATGGCATAGGGAATGGTCATCTGCTCTGGAGTCCCTATGTCTCACATTAAAATTCTGGCCGAAACAACAAGAAAAAGATGGGGACCTCTGAACTGATGGCATACATGTGCTCATCTGAAAAGACCGCATGCAAGTGCGTGTCTGAAACTGGAGTCTCTCTGGAGAACTCGAAACAAGGGCCACTCAAACATAGAGTGCCTCGAACTTGGACTCTGACCAATCTGTCAAGACTGAACAACTGGCATCACACCTGTGGACTCGGAATCTGAACGTCGAGTCTGGAATTGCTCATGGAAAATCTTCATCTGAAAACTGTAGAGTCTGAACAATTGGTTGGCCTGGAATCTGAATCTGGATCATGGAACAGACCTGTGACTCTACTTATACTCCCCCTTTCTCCCATACTTGTCGGAAAATCAATCATCGACAAAGTTGGGAGAAGACAATATGGAAGGGGAAAATAACATGTTTTTTTTAAATCGTTCAAAAATATTTTTTACGACTTTTCATTCTCATTTTTTTTGAAATCATCATTTTTTAAGCCATTTCACACATTTCTTTCGGCTTTCAATTTATTTCCCTTTTTTTGTTTAAATTCGTACGACTCTTTTTTTCGATGTACGTGCCTCTTTTTTTAACAAATCCACTCCCTTTAAAAATAACAAACGTGGCCCACACGGGCACCATAAATATTGCAACCCATTTTTTGGAAACTTCTCTCCCCTTTTTTTTTATACACGCACTCTCCTTCTTTCTTTCTTTTTTAGTGTCGCAGCACCTTGGGTTTCCCCTTTTTTTCCATCGGTCACAACCCCCTTGGGCTTACGGTTTTTTTTAAATACGAAACAGCCCGCTCGGGCCCCTTGAATGTGCGCTACTTTTTAGGGCTCCCTGGGAACCCTAATCGATCACGCGTGCCCCTGGGGTCTCATGATGCCGCCTCCGCCGCCACAGAAGAGATGGAGCACGAGGAGCGGGATCTCGCGCTGCCTGCACGAGATCCGAGAAGGAGGGGCGTGTGCCGTCGCATGCTTGGTCTCCACGCAATCTGGTAGCCCTTGTGAAGAAGGCTTGTGCGCGCCTCCTAGAGAGCGCCACTACCGGCGCTAGATAGGAGTAGGGAGGTGCGGTGCGCCGCTGGGGCACACGAGGAAGAGATGCGGGTTCACCGCTGATGGTGCTCTCGCGCCACCTGCACGAGAAAGAAGAGTTCAGAGAGGGCTCCAACATCAACCTGGAAGGAGAGGCGTACCGCCAGCTTCGCCTGTAATGATATGGGTCGTAATTGGAGAAGACAAGAGATGGGGGTCTCCGCCTTTGCGCCTGGGCCCGCTACAATAATGTGGATGCCGCCTGAGGAGCCCTATCAAAGGGCTTCGTGAGAGAAACCACCTGGGGAGATGAAGAACTTCGAAGCCCCATCTGGCTGAATCGCCTGGAGGCACTGAGCGCTGGGAAGTATTTCTAGGGTTCCAGAAAGAACCTTGATGCAAATCTGGAGGCCCTTGAATTTATGGAAACACGATCAGATCTGGAGCATAGAACTTCTGATAAGGAACTTCAAATTTAGGGTTTTGAAACCCTAGATACCAGTCTGATCTTGATCTTGAACAAAGCACTCCATAAAAATAATCTTTGAGCAATAATTGGATCTTTAAAAAATCAATCGAATCTCAAAAATAAATATGAAAAAACCCTCGAGAATCGAACCCGCTCTGATACCATGTTAGAAAATAGGAAGCGGAGGCGAAAACATGGATAAAAGATAAAGAAAATAAGAACGTGGGATTTTATGTGGAGCCCTACTCCGTGAGGAGCGGGATGAAACCACAGGAGAAGACCTTAAAGGGTCGTGTTTTGCATTGCACTTTCTTATAGATTAGAGGAGGCCTGCGGCTCTTTATATAGCCTCCACAGAGCATCCAAGTCCCACCACTGGTAGATGTGGGACTAAACTGTTGGATGGGGTAAATGGATCCTGGAGGGTTCCATTTACCCATCTCCCTCAAGTGACGCATACAACCAAGTACTCCAACAATATTCACTGCAAATTTTCTCATATGTAGAACTTTTACACCACACTTGATCCACCATGCAACTAAAAATGAATTAGCACGTGTTAATTTCACGCTTTATTAATTGAGTAAATTATAATATTTGCAGAAATATTATATATATAGTTTGTACAAATATATAAATTAAATAATTTTAATATGATTATATAAATGTAAAACATTTATTATAATACTAAGTAGTAATTCATAGTGTACCTCATTCATGCAGTTTCTCTGAGGTTTAAGATCATTCTTGCCCAACTAAATACTCCATCTTCTTGCTATTGTTTGTTCGGTTCATTGGATGGATCTCTAAAGGAGAACCGTCCCATCCTTTCTAAAAAAAATGTTTGTTTGGTTCCTAGGACATAACATGATGGCCATTGATTTTATTACGTCGAGTATGGATTCGTTCTCAACATGGTGGTCACTCCGTACACAGTTCGTGTTATCCTCGAGGTCTCAATGGAGTCTTCTATTTCAACCTTTTCCATTTGAAAATACCTTGGTTTAATATAGAGTAGGTGCTTTCCCTCCCTACCAACTTGCACCATCTCATCATTCAATATTAATGAATGATCCACTTGCATCATCTACAGAAATTCCTTTGATGAAGAAAAGCTTTGAAACAATTTCCTTAACTCATTTCCTCACATTTATAAACAATCCCTTTACGCTTTTCTATTTTGTATTGCGATGGAATGTAGTAGTCTCTCAATTAGCTACTTTTCTTCTTTGTTGGTTCTTTGCGGGTTGCGGGTGGCATCTTGGCTGGCTCCCTCTCCCAGAATACTCTTTGTCACAGTCTCAAATATAAGACTATCGCCACTATGAGGCATGGATAACTTACATCTTTCATGTTTGGACTTGAAATGACTTTTCATGGTAGTTTTGTGTATCCTTCTCTCAGTCGAAATCTTAATATTAGAAGGATATATAAAATTGTTATTAATGATTTGTTAATGGGTTTATAATCCCTTTCAAATAAAGCCTCCCGAAAAGTTGCATCCCTTGAAGATTTCTCCTTCTCTTTTTGTTTCTTTCTTTCCAAATTAGATCATGTCTGCTTTTTGATATCCTTTAGATACTTAGTGCAAATAGTAACATTTTTGTGTTCCTTACCGGTTGTTGCTTGAATCTCGCAATCCTTCTTAACCTTTGATTTATTTCATATTGTGTCTAGTATATATTGCCTTCAAGCCAGCTTACAACCAAATGATTATCCAATCTCTTGTCAAGGCTCAGTGTGACAGTCTAATATGTCATTTGATTCCGACACAGTAATGCTGCATTTCATGAATGGGGTAATTAAATTAATAAATATCTAACTTTTAAAAAAACCTTCTCGAACTAAATAAATCAATTTCCAAAATGGAGCAAGTTAATAAATTTATATCCAACTGCATAAACATACCAAAGAGTTGATAAATCAATATAAAATGCCACTTACATTCTATAATGGTGACGATGACCTAGCACAAGATTGACAATGTCAAGCTTTTGATCACAAAATCTCAAACAGATGAAGTAACTAATTTAGTATTGTTGGAGAAAAATAAGAGCGTTGTTATTTCTGAGAACCCTAGGCTCTCTTATATAGTAGAGAGGCCTATGAGTAAATTACATAAAGTAGAAAAAAGAAAAAGAGAATAAGAAAGAGACACATATGAAATATGAAAATACAAATATCTTCACACTCCCCCTCAAGCTGGAGCATAGATATCGATCATGCTCAGCTTGGATGAACACTTCTTAAATGATCCTCTGGGTAGTGGCTTGGTGAAGATGTCCGCGGTTTGCTCTCCAGAGCTGACATGGGAAGTAGAGATCAAGCCCTTCTGAATCATGTCTCTGGTGTAGTGACAATCTACCTCAATATGTTTTGTTCACTCATGGAACGCATGATTGTTTGCAATGAATAGAGTAGCCTGGTTATCACAGTGTAACTCCATGGGTAGAGGAACCTCTACATGTAGATCACATAACACTGCCCGGACCCACATCATTTCCGTACTTGCTTGAGCCATAGCCCTGTATTCGGACTCGGCATTTGATCTTGCTACAACAGTTTGTTTCTTTCTTTTCCAAGAAACGAGAGAAGTGCCAACAAATATTACAAATCCCGAAGTCGATTCCCTATCCTTAGGACAACCTGCATAATCCGCGTCAGCATATGCGGTTACAGAGAGTGTGTCTCCTTTCTTGAATAGTAATCCTGAGCCTGGAGATGATTTTAGATATCTCAATATCATATGTATTGCGTCCATATGTACCTGTCGAGGTTGCTCCATGAATTGACTTACTCGACCCACTGCAAATGAAATATCCGGTCTGGTAATTGTAACATAAATGAGTTTTCCAACCATCTCTCTGTATCTTCTCTTATTGACTTCATCTGTATCATCATCATATAGCTTCATGCTAGGATCCATAGGAGTCGTGGAAGGTCGACATCCAATCATTCCTGTCTCTGCAAGCATATCTGTAACGTACTTTCTTTGGGTCATCACAAGACCCTGTGCATTTCTAGCAAATTCCAACCCCAAGAAATACCTTAGGGTGCCCAGATCCTTAGTCACAAATTGACTGCCCAGAAATTCTTTCGCCATCTTGATTCCCTGCTGATCATCTCCTGTAACAACAATATCATCAACATACACCATGATAGCAACAATGCCTCTAGACGTCTTCTGCACAAATAAGGAATGGCCTGCATTTGACCTCTTGAATCCCTGTCGTTCAATCAGATCTGAAAGCTTTTGAAACCATGCTATAGGACTCTGTTTAAGGCCATATATTGCCTTATGGAGTCTACAAACCTGTTGACACTCCCCCTCAGCAGCAAACCCCGGAGGCTGCTGCATATAGACCTCCTCTTGTAGATCTCCATATAAAAATGCATTTTTCACGTCAAGCTGGAATAACGGCCAATCACGTGCTACATCAATTGAAAGAAGGACACGTAAAGTAGAATGTCGAGCAACTGGAGAAAACATGTCCAAGTAATCAACTCCATAGGTCTGAGTAAAGCCACGTGTCACGAGCCTTGCCTTGTATCGGTCAAGGTTCCATCTGCATGGTATTTAACAGTAAACACCCACTTGCAGCTAACAATAGACGCTCCGGGAGGAGGAGAAACAAGTGTCCAAGTTCCACGGGATTGCAACGCGGCCATTTCTTCTTCCATAGCAAGACGCCATTTGCTATCTTGTAGTGCCTCCTGATAATTGCGTGGAATTTCTACTGCAGATAGAGCTACTGCAAATCTCTGGAAATCGCCTGTAAGATGATGAAAAGAGACCTGGGAAGCAAGTGGATAGGAAGCACAAGTACGCCTCTGCTTTCTATTAGCGATAGGCACGTCCAAATCTCCATGATCATCATCCTGATGTGTTCCCTGTATCAATAGATCCTCAGACTCATCGTTAGAAATCAAGTTATCAGAACCAACCTGCGGGTTGCTGGATGACGGACCATGACCTTGAGCAGAGGAGGACCGACGAGTATAGTACTTTGGTAATGAGGGGACAATGGTTTCTGGAGGTGGTAAAGGTGGAGGTGATGGTATGACATGAGATGGTGGTGGAGATGGCATAGAAGGTAACTGACTCATAGGAGAAGGTGGCATGAAGACCTCAGTATCAGAATGGGAAGTAGTCATTCTGTCACCTGTAGGAGAGAAAAACATCAGAGATTCAAAGAATGTGGCATCGGCGCTAACAAAATATTTTCGACGCAGCGGATCAAAGCAACGATATCCCTTCTGTGTCCTGGAGTATCCTACAAACACACATTTGATAGCCCTGGGAGAGAGCTTATCAAGACCTGGCACCAACTGATGGACAAAACCAACACAACCAAAGACACGGAGTGGAAGAGAGAACAACTCCTTCTCAGGAAAGGCTATAGAGAGAGGAGTTTTCTCACCCAAGACAGACGAGGGCATGCGATTTACTAAGCAGCAAGTTGCGAGAACCGCATCACCCCAGAATGAGCGTGGAGCATGACTCTGAATAAGTAGGGTTCTAGTGATATCCAATAGATGGCGATGTTTCCGCTATGCAACACCATTTTATTGTGAAGTGTAAGCACATGAAGTTTGATGAATTATCCCACGAGATGAAAAGAACAAGGACAAAGCTCTAGTACAAAACTCCAATGCATTGTCAGAACGCACAATTTTCACAGAAGAAGAGAAAACATTTTTAACTTCATTGATAAACATTTGAATCTCATCTCCTGCTTCAGATTTATTCTTCAATAAAAACACCCAAGACAAGCGAGAAAAATCATCTACTGCAACCAGATAGAATTTGTGTCCCTAGTGGTCAGGAACACGACTTGGACCCCAAATATTAATATGGGCTAACTTAAACAAGGAGCTACTGCTCCGACTCTGACGACTCGGGATAGTAGACCGATGATGCTTTCCCAACTGGACCCTTATTTTGTCATTGTATTGTCGGACATATTATTAGCATTTGAGAATCTTGGCACTTATTAATATGATTGCACTGGCGGCACTACATGATATAGCAGCATGTCACGACATCTCAATATATGTGGGCATAAAGTGTGCTAGTATAAGCACTTGTTGAGGCAACACACTCTTGGAGTTTTTACAACTCTGAGCAGGGATGCAAACCGACAAATCCAAATATATCTATTACCATATCCTTATCATTCCGAAATCCGGATGCATATGTGGAAATAGATATACTGCGGATGTTCAAAATCACAATTCATATCCTTAAATATGGTTACGGATATGGTAACAAATAATCATAATTTGGATAATAGACATATAAAGATTATTCTGCAAATAAGTAATGCATCGGACACTTATAAATAGATAGGGTATTTTTGCAAAGTTGAAATTAATGTCCAAGTCCAACTATATCAAAATTGCATAAAATACTAATATAATAGAATATAAAAGAACATAAAGTAATGTGCTAAATGAAATAACTTGCATTACATATAATTAAAAAGCATATAGTTATACATTTTCCTTCCTACATTGGAACAAGACCGAAGATGCAATATACTATGTGTAACATGTATGGCAATTTTTATACACAGATTCAGATATATATACTCTATATCCATATTCGCAAAAAATATAAACCCTGTTGGCATCCATATCAAAAAAATGAAACAATATCTGTATTCTTATCCACAAAAAATAAAACCCACATCCTTTAAATCCGTATCCGCCAAAGCTAATAAATGCATATCCATATCTGCTAAGAATTCTACATGATAACTGACGGATATGGATATATCCGTATCCAAATGCGTCCCTACTGCAGAGTAGTAAGGTGAGGTATAATAGGTAGTGAAGATCCTTAACTAAGCACACAAGTTAAACATGAATTGTGAAATTGTATAAGCACGGTTTTCAAAATTCACACATTTTCTATTTTACCTTTACGGAGTGTTTGCTCACTTCATTATCCTTTTTGTCCTTCGAAATCTAGCTTGCACCACTAATTAGACCCATGATTAGGATTCTTGCTAGTCTTGCTAGTTAACGGGCTTTGGTTCGACATCACTCTTACTACTTTTTAGTAGTTTTTTGTAGAGTTTTTTTGTGTACTTTTAATGGGACCTCAGTTGTTCATATATATGAACTTATTATATATTGTTGAATGGAATGCATGTCACTTATGATGGATTCTTTACTTTTCTTCCTATATTTGTTTCCAAATGTTATTCATTGTTTTAATTGAATTTGATTGATGATATCAGATCTAAAGCGAGTTCCTATTCGGAGCATTATGTTCAGTGATGTGACGGGACACTACATGTTGATTATGTGGTTTGTAATATGTAAAGTTAAGAATAAAAAGAATAAGTTAAAACAAGAAATAAAGTGAAAGTTCAACATCCGTATCACCCATTTAGGTTAGCAGTATGTGTGCCAAGGTTGTCACTTCTTCTTCAGTGGTTAGTCTCTACCCCTAGGGGTTTGTTAGAGAACCATCAATTACGTTTTCTAATCCATCATGTTTGCAAAGCATTACTTCTGCAAAGGAATGCACCTAAATAAGTGATGTACATAATACATATATAGGGTCAATTAATTTATTAAATCTTATAATGAAAAAAACTAGTTTACAAATATATTTGATAAATACATGACATTCACTGTACAAATATTTTTTTTTGAGGAAAACTATGGTACGATGATATGGAGACGCGTACCCTTCAGTTTCTATATACTCTCAGTTAAAAACAAAACAGAAATTACAAAGACCAAAATGGTTCGACTTTTCGCATGCTTAGTTACATTTTCCATATGCTTACGTTCAACCCGGAATACCGTCCCAATCTGCACTAGCCACATGGATGACAAGATAGCTGCCACCCAAATCTTGGTGGGATGACTCCCTTGTCCTAAGGCATCAAGTGAAATCCAAAAGTTAGCCTGGACGGAAGTATATACCTCATCGACAAGAGTCCTCCTTTGCAATCGAACACCCAAAAAACAAGTGCTCATCACTCCAATCTTCCATTAAAGAGCACTCAAAAGTGCCATCACAACCTCGAAAGAACCACACTCCTCTCAGACATCCATTGTACAATAATTAATAACCCATTAATCCTATACATACAAAATGTACATGTCAGTAGTTAGCACCGACAAAATGTGACCGCTGCGAGAGATGACATTACTAACGGAGGAGAGTTGGCATGGTAGAGGAGGCAATGAAGGTGGAGGGAGGCAGTGTGGTGGAATTGCATGTGGAGGGAGGCGACATTGAGAGGTTGCATTCACAAATGAGAGATGGCTTAATAGACAGCGCATGTTATGGGAGAAAGGCGAAGATGTATGATGTTAGGTCTAGGATGTACTTGGAGTAGTGGCATTGGCCAGTTTTAGTTTGGAGGGGAACGTATGTTAGGGTTCTTGAATCCCGAACCCAAATTGGGATCCACAACTCAGCTATAACTATTTTTAGTTGCACCGCGTACGTTGGGGCATCGGTAATCACATGCATGGGCTTACATTTCGGTGAAATTTTTACTTGAAATAATGTTTCCCTAGCTCACCGATATCAATTTCCCCTATGTTTTCCATTTTTAGGATTTCCAATTATACATCGTGGAAGTAGGTGAAATGATGAAGTGCGAATAATAATATTCCTTGAAAAGATTCACAAATGTTGCTCGATGTCAGAATAAATTCTCATTATTTATCCACATATTTACGTATTTTTGTGATCTATTTATATCGATTTTTACTAGTCTTTTAACTATAATAATAATGTTGATATCTGAGTTTTTTTATGTAGGTTTATATATCCATAGTTCGCAGATGATTATTTACAGTGATCCTATGGTAGCATAAACATGCCTCGGTATACCTATTCATAATATTTGACTCAAATAAGATTTGCATCTTTAATTAGGCTTCAAAAGCCGTCTCCAGACCCTTGATTGGGGGGGGGGAGGTAATGATTCTCTTTACTTGACTCACTGCCTGATAAGCGAGACATTAAAATCAAACGAGGAGCTTTGCCATCCTTTTAATGATAAGGTTGTAAACATGGAAACTACAATTATAAATGCATGAGATGAGATTGCTATTGTTGTCAGTATATAGATTTTGTGCAACACATAATTATGAGCAACATATGTGATACATGGATCCCTCCCTAGAATTTCTAGTTATTATGTGTAGTAGAGTAAATATCTACCTAGTATGCATTGAAATCAACATTTGGGGACATGTTCCTATATGTGGTTTGATTATGCACTAGGACCTCATAATGACCACATGAAGCATTTGCAATTTAGTGTACTTACCAAGCATGCATATGTGGCCGCTTAGATTGCGTTTATGAACATTGGCCCCCATGTCTCTTGGTCTTTGAAAGTCTATAAATTCGGCAATGACCTTCATATTCATCGCCTCGAAATGCAGACGTTTTCACCATTTTGTAGCCATTATGGTCATTGTTGCATGCATGTGACAATCCAAGCATCTCCTTGATGTACCACCTATGACCATATTAAACCATAAAAGGGCTCCACTTGGGCAGTGTCCATAATTGACGATCGCCCCACAATATATACATGATGAACTTTTAGTTACATTCGAGCTTTATTTAAAAGCTTGCTTCACAGGGTGCAACTAGATGATTGGTGGTGAATGTTGTTGCGCCTCCACATTCACGATCATTTGGAAGAGGTCATCCCTCTAGCCTAAGAGAGGACCCTGCAGATCCCTCATGAAAGAAATTTCCACTGACAACCAAGACCTTTGAACGTCGTATCTGCAACAAAATCCAAAAAAGGAACTCTAGGATTGCATCCTCTTACATAAGGGTTCCCCCAATCCTAATTGAAATGCGAAGTTGGGAGGGGAGCGGTTGCATCCAGAGATGGAGTGGTTGGAGACAAACATCAATTGCGAACCAATAATGAATAGAGAAGGAAACATGTGGAGGCTAGTAACCTATGATGATGGAAGAAACGTAGGAAAAGGAGTGGTAGAAATGAGTGAGGATGAATGGAAGATGATGACTGGAGTAGTGTGGATGGAAGGAGGGTGTGTGGTGGCAACAACTGTTGGGGAAGGAAGGTGGGGGGAAATGGTGGATGAAGTTGGCATTGTAGTGAGATGAAATTGGGTGGGAGGGGTAAAGGTATTTTTGATATGAAAAAGGAGAATGTGGTTTGTAACAACATGTGGGGTTCCTCTCTTCTTCTGCTTTCTTTTTTTGTAATGCCAAAGGCATTCTTGTACTTTGGTATTCTCCCTTATATGATATGAGTAGTGACATAACCTATATGGTATCAAAGCTGTAGGTTGTGTGTGTCTTAGGGCACACCTCTCGAAGAAATACGATGCATCTCTTCCTCTTCGTGTTATTCACACCTTTTCTTCCTCTCTGATATCAACATCTCTTTTCTCCAAGACATCTCTGTCGTGACCTTTATCTTCGTTGAGATCACCAATGCAACACCATCGATTCTCTCTAGCACCACCTTCGATTCTCTCCAACACCGCCTTCGGTTCTCTATAACGTCGTTTCTGCCTCCATGTTCTTTCTAATGCATTGCCGCCTTTGGTTCTCTTCTACTTCATGTCATCTCTGACATTAAGGTTGTGTTTGCTTGTGCCTCCAGTACCTCGGTTCTTCAACATCTCTTTGATGCCTAGGGTTCTCTTTAAAGAGGTTTCTCTTTAGTGCTGGTTGTGACTTGGGTTCCTCAAGTGGTATTGTTCTCTACAACAGTATTGTTCTTGTAAGGCATATCTCGAGTAGTGTTTAATTCTCTCTAGTATTATGTTCTCTTCGAGTAGTACCACCTTAAATTTAATAACCGTGAGTGGTGTCTTTGCTGATGCTCTCTTAATTTGATAGCGTCACTGAGTAATAGTAGTATTGTTTATCACTGTTAAATGCACTAGTCAATGACATGGCGTGATTATTTATTAGTTAATGACATAGTGTGATTATTTACTATGTAGCTTGCTATTATCTTTCTTTGTGCATTTCCATCCTTGAAATATGTCAGAAATTATTGATTCAACATTCATTAATAAAAGGGAAATTAAGAATTTCTTTTTTGGTTCCATCACCAAGTTAGATGGGAGTAATTATGTATTATGGTTGAACTCCCAATTGAATACTATTGGCGGTTGTTAGAAAAATAGGAAGCGGAAGTAAAATAGATAAACGGAGCATAATCTAGAAAGGTAAACATGAAGAACACAAAAGATTTTTACGTGGAACCCTACTCCGTGAGGAGCGGGATAAAACAACGGGAGAAGGCCTCAAAGGGCCAGGTTTGTCTATTGACTTTCTCATCTGATACTGGAGGTCTAGGGCTCCTTATATAGCCTCCTCAGAGCCTCCAAGTCCCATTGCTGAACAATGTGGGACTAAACACTTGGATGGGGTAAATGGATCCTAGAGGTATCCGTTTACCCATCTGCAACTCAATAGGCGCATAACCAAATATCCAACACTCCCCCTCAAGCTGGAGCATGCAATGCTCAACTTGGACAAACATAAAGAAACTCAACTCAACGCTAAAGGACACTACGGACAATATCAACCCAATGCGCACATTGTTGCAGTCGAGGACGTTGCTTCTCATGCCGTGCAGGTGAGGAGGACGAACATGCTGGAGTGTGAGTCTGCTGAATCTCCTCGTCGGAGAGTATGTGCTCTGAACTGCGCCTGTCAGAGTCACTACAACTGAAAATGAGTCTCCTCGTCGGAGTACTCTGGCCCTCCACAGTAATGTGGATAACTGCTCCATCTCTGAAAAAAGGGCCGAACTGAAAAGGCTGTGGCTGTGCAATCCTCGTCGGAGTCCATGGTCGCTGGAGAATGGAGTCTGAAAAGTCTCCTCATCGGAGAACTGAGTCTCTCCCATCTGGCACAGAGAATGGTGCACTACTCTGGTGTACCTATGATACCACATGAAAACCCTTGCCCACATGGCATAGGGAATGGTCCTCTGCTCTGGAGTCCCTATGGCTCACATGAAAACTCTGGCCGAAATAACCACAAGAATGATGGGGACCTCGAAACTGAAGACCATACACTCGTGCGTGTCTGAAACTTAGACTCGAAACAACGATCGTTGAGTCTGAAACTAAACTGTAGAGTCTGATCATCTGGCTGGTCTGCAAATCTGGATCTGGAGAATCTGAATAGACCTGTGACTCTACATATATACTCCCCCTTTCTCCCGTACATGTCGGAAACATTGACATCGACAATGTAGGGAGAAGACAAGAAAAATAGGGACAAATAACAAAAATACCTTACGGCTTTTCATTTTTTATATAAGCCGCCAACATTTTTTAAAAAACTTCTCTCCCCTTTTTTTTGAAATTTTTTTAAGCTGTTTTTTTTTCGGCTTTCACAAATCAGTTTTCATTTTTTTTACTTGAGTACGACTCTTTCTTATATACGCCTTCTTTCTTTCCTTTTTTTCTTTTTTTTCCTTTTTTTATAACAAACGATAGTGACCCATTTGGGTCCAAAGAAACCTTAGCCCATTTGCGCTTTACAATATAGATCTCTCCTCTCTCTTTTGTTAAAACTAAATGAAACTCAGCCCACATGGCACTATAATATATATATATATATATTTAACTTGCTGGGCCCCCCACGGGTTTATTTAGGGTTACCCAGTGGAAACCCTTCTCATACGCAGGAGTCGACCCCCCCCCTATGGGGTTCTTCATTTGATGCCGCCTATTGTTTTGAAGGAGAGTACAGGGGGTGTCGCCTGTGGGAAGCTGGTGCCGCAAGAGAGAAGGGTCGAGGCTTAGGTCTTCTTCGCGCCGCGGATGGAACTTTGCATCTGGAGCGCCTGGATGTTCGAGCGCCTGGATCTACGCCGCCGCCTGGGGCTCGTGAGGTCGCAAGGGAGGTAACAAAATAGCTCAAAGATGACATCAATGTAGGTCTTTTTCGTGGTCTATATTATGCAAGTTATAGAAGTCCTAGGGAATTTGTTTGGCGTATCGGAGTTGTCACCTCTTGAGAAGACGCGGTGCTCCTCCGCGAGATGGTGAAGATCGTCTGGAGTTGCCTGCACTACAGTGCGCCGCCGCCTGTGGCGATCAAGTTGGAGGATCGCGCCGCCGAGGCCCTCGAGTTGGGGTTGTGTCTGGGGTCAAGGGCACTCCTGCCCGCGTTGGGGGGGAGTGCTTCGGGGATCGCTTCTCCTGCTCACCAGGGAGATGCGACTGAAAGAGGTCTCGAGAGAAGGCCCGATGGGGTGCGGCAATGCGCCACCGCCAATTTTTCTGCAGGGGAATCGCCACTTGCGGCCTGGATTCACGCCTGATGCAAAGGGGTTGCAGGAGCCGCCGATGAGCACGAACAGGAGAGGAGCGAGGCTCGAGAGATTAGGGTTTCAAAACCTAATCTTCCAATAGATGCGGCCAGGAACCCTGGAGGTTGCTTGGTGGTGCCGCCAAAGGCTGAAGAAGCGGCTAGTGTTCGTGGGAACCCTTGCAAACAGATCACAGATCTTCCAATAGATGCCTTCAACAGAAACTAACAGGAGATATGGCTAGGGCTTCGATGAATAAGATTCAGAACTTGAATCGAACTAGAATTCTTCATGAAAATTGATCTTCAATAACCACACATCAAAAAGAACTCGAATCTCGAAGAAATAATCAACATAAAATCCACGAGAATCGACCCGCTATGATACCATGTTAGAAAAATAGGAAGCGGAAGTAAAATAGATATACAGAGCATAATCTAGAAAGGTAAACATGAAGAACACAAAAGATTTTTACGTGGAACCCTACTCCGTGAGGAGCGGGATGAAACCGTGGGAGAAGGCCTCAAAGGGCAAGGTTTGTCTATTGACTTTCTCATCTGATACAGGAGGTCTAGGGCTCCTTATATAGCCTCCTCAGAGCCTCCAAGTCCCACCGCTGGACAATGTGGGACTAAACACTTGGATGGGGTAAATGGATCCTGGAGGTATCCATTTACCTATCTACAACTCAATAGGCGCATAACCAGATACTCCAACAACGGTTATGATACAGAGCATATTATAAATAATAAGGAAGTCTCTACGAAGGCTGGAAACTAGTAACCCAGGAGGACAATGCTATGATGATATCTTGGATTATGAACAATTTTGTTTAGAGAATTGCCACAGACAGTGCATCACAGAATCACGGAGAAGATATGGGACAATTTGAAGCAAACATGTTCCGTAGAGAAGATCTTTTTCTGATTTTGCATATCTATATTTAAATGATTTAAATAAAGTAGTATGGTCGATGATTAGCAGGATGCTATTTTGTTAGAGAGATTGAATTCGTACATGCATCCCTGTTTGTAAACGATGTAAGGATTATTTCAACCTGAAGTGACAGTGCATTTGTGCCTTCGGGGTTTGGATCCTCCGTAAGAGGTTCCCAAGTTGTAGATGATTATTGCTTTAAAAATTCCCTCCTTGGAAGAGGTGCACAATCGATTGAAGTATTTGTTTATTTCTCTTCCAAGTTCTTAAAGAGTTGAGACCACCTCTACCATGACTGCTCCATTCGGGAGAGGCAAGGGGAGGGGGGTCCATTCATGCTTGTTGTTGGGGTGTTTTACATGAGGACATTTTGCATATTACTGTAATTTTTGCAATTGAGTTGTCCACACAAAGAATCATTGCTAGACAAAGCACTGTAAATCATCTGCAGCTCATCATGCGGTTATAGGGACTCCTGATGACAGTTAGTTGACCGTTTCAGCAACAGAATATGATGATCTCATTCAAAGGTTTGGACATCATCGTATAGCCTAGAATTGTCTTCCAGTTTCAGTAGCTAGCATGTAGAACCATGTACCACCTCCTTTGCTAATCCCTCCATGTTCTTTCCATGACATTGTCGCCTTCGGTTCTCTCCTACTTCGTGTCATCTCCAGCATTGAGGTCGTGTTTGCTTGTACCTCCACTGCCTCGGTTCTTTAACATCTCTCCATGATGCCTAGGGCTATCTTCAATGGGGTTTCTTTTTAGTGCTGGTTGTGACTTGTGTTCCCTAGCGATATTGTTCTCTACAACAATGTTGTTCTTGTAAGGCATCTTTCGAATATTGTTTTCTTCTTTCTTGAAGTATTGTTCTCTTCGAGTGGAGCCACCTTCAATCCAAGAACCACGGGCGGTATCTCTGCTGATATTTGCTTAATTTGATAGCATCACTATGTAATAGTAGTATTGTTTACCATTGTCTAAGTGCACCACTAATCAATGACATGTGTAGATGGAAAAGAATTGATTGCATTAATGAGAGGTCCTTGTGTTCTCTTATATAAGAGAGGAACATATTGGGCAAAACACGAAGAAGAAAATAAAAATATAATAAGAAAATAGTAAGAAAGATAGGAAATATATCAATACTCCACCTCTAGCTGGAGCGTAGATATCGATCATGCTTAGCTTGGAACAACATCTCTGATAAGACCCTCTGGTCGGGGCCTTAGTAAAAGAATAAGTTGTCTGATCTCTAGAGCTGACATGAGTAGTGACAATAAGACTCTTCTGTATCATGTCACAAGTGTAGTGACAGTCCACCTCTATGTATTTGGTCCTCTCATGAAAAGTTGGGTTGTTGGCAATGAAAAGAGTACCTGATTGTCACATTGGAGGTGCATGGAAAGATGCACCTCTATAGTCAGGTCAGTAAGAATAGATATGACCCACATCATCTCCGTGCTAGTCTGCACCATGGCCGAATAGCCTTATATTTTGATTCAACACTCGATCTGGCAACAACAGTCTGTTTCTTGCTCTTCCAGAAAATCAAGGAATTCCCTATGAACACAACAAAATCGGAAGTAGACTTCCTATCCTTTGGACATCCAACATAATCTGCATATGTACATGTTGTAACTGAAAGAGATGTATCTCTGCTGAACAGAAGTCCCATACCTGGTGAAGTCTTCAAATACCTCTAGATCATATAGACTGCATCCATATGTGCATGTCTAGACTGCTCCGTAAACTGACCCACTTTGTTCACGGTAAAGGATATGTCAGGCCTGGAAATAGTCACATATAGTGGCTTGCCAACAAGCTCCCTATACCTCCTCTTGTCGACCTCCTCAGTGTCATCATCAAATAACTTCATGCTTAGGTCAATAGGAGTAGTGGTAGGTTTGCAATCTGCCATGCCTGTCTCTGAAAGGTCTATAACATACTTCCTCTGGGTCATCACAAGACCTCGTTGGCTTGTGGTAAACTCCATTCCAAGGAAGTAACGTAAATTACCAAGGTCCTTGGTCACAAACTGCTGACCTAGGAAGTCCTTGGCACTTTGAATAGCCTGCTCGCCATCACTTGTAATAATAATATCATCAACGTAAAAAAGAATGACAATAGTACCCATCTGGGTCCTGTGCACAAACAAAGAGTGATCTGTAGTTGATCACACAAGCCCCTGCTTCTCTATCAAGTCTGAGAGCTTCTGCAACCACGCTCTTGGACTCTTCTTAAGGTCATAGATAGCCTTGTGAAGCCTACAAACCTTCTGACACTCCCCCTCAGTAGCAAACCCAGGTGGCTGCTGCATGTAGATATCCTCATGTAGATCACCATAGAGGAGGGCATTCTTCACATCAAGCTGGTAAATTGGCTAATCTCGTGTTACAACAATAGAAAATAGAATGTGTAGTGTAGAATGTCTGGTAACTGGAGAGAAAGTATCCTGATAGTCCACCTAATATATCTGGGAGAACCCACGGGCCACAAGTCTCGCCTTATAGCGATCCACACTGCCATTTGCACGGTGTTTTACAATGAAATCCATTTGCATCCCACAACGAATGCTCCAACTGGAGCAGAAACAAGACTCCATGTATCACGTGACGGTAACAGAGTCGTCTCCTCCTCCATGGCTAATCTCCACTGACTGTCCTGAAGAGCCTCCTGATATGTCCGTGGTATCTCCACGTCTGATAGTGTCAAGGTAAATTTCCTGAAATCCTCTAAGAGTCCGCTCAAGGAAACCTGGGTTGCAAGAGGATAACTAGTATACCTACGTTTTTGCTTGCACAGAGCAATCGACACATCAAGATCATCTGTCAAGGGCACCTGCTCATCGTGTCTGGAATCCTACTGCACAGACAACTAAATAGTGCCATCAGTAGAAACAATGTGCTCATTACACACCTGAGGCGTGTTGGATGATGGGCAAGGCCTATAAGCAGGGGGAACCGAGTGAGACCTACAAGTAAAAACACGTGGCAAAAATCGAGTCACAGTACGAGGTGGAGCCACAGGAGCAGGTGTAGAGGCAGGAGTAGGTGTAGGTGGTGGCAGCAGTGGGGTGGTGGTAGAGTAGGAGTAGAGGGAGGTGGTGGTACGACAGTAGGAGGTGGAGGCATGTATATCTCATCATCAGAATCAGACGGGGCTAGTCTATCGCCTGTAGGAGAAATATATATGACATACTCAAAGAAAGTAACGTCAGCATTGGCAAAGTATTTCTGTTTGAGCGGATCAAAGCAACGATACCCCTTCTGGGTACGAGAGTAGCCGACAAAAACACACTTGACACCTCCGGGAGAGAGCTTGTCATGACCTGGAGAGACATCATGAATAAAAGCAACTGAACTGAACACCTGAGGTCTAAGAGAAAAAATCCTTCTTGGGAAACGCAATCGAGAAAGGAATCTTCTCTCCCAACACAAACGAATCCATGCAGTTCACTAGATAGCAAGTTGTGAGGACAACATCTCCCCAGTAGGCATGAAGAGCACGACTGCAACAGGAGTCAAGATCTCTCGAATACGAGAGACGATCTTAGGATCAGCCTGGGAAACAAGTGTATTTGAAGACTCAATCTGTTCTGTCACGCGACCAGAAATGAGATATTCATGCTTCTGGTAGCATGTATCCTCTGCATGTCCCGATCGACAGCAAAAGGTGCAAGAGCCACGCGGACATCCACCGCCTCTGCCACGAGGGGTGCGTACTCTAGACTAGGTCGTCACTCCCCGATTACGAGAAACTTGTCATAGCTGACGAGGGCTGAGGAGTGGTCATAGGAGGAATGATAATCCGATTGAGACGACTATAGGCCTCCTCCATGGGAGGTATGGTAGCTCCAGCGTGCTGCATCATACTCTGTATCAAGACCGACCATGAAAACTCCAACCATCATAGGTTCCTATATGCCTTCTGCTGCTCAAGAGATGTCGTAATGGGCATATAGCTATGAAGCTTCTCGAACATGTCACAGAGTGAACTGTAGTACACATGCAGATGGCGACCATTCTGCTTGGCCTTGTAGATGTCAAATTGCAGCTAAAAAATCTTGGCATCATTCTTCGCTTGAGCATAGGTGGAAGCCAAAGTGTCCCACATCGCCTTGGCGATGGGCTGGTTAAGAATATCATTGGCTCTCTGTGGTGAGGGTCCCACATAGCCAAACAAGCACCTACATGTCATCTTGCTTCCAAAAAGCATTTGCCCAAGTGTTATCCGTTTGCTCTGGATCTATCAGGATGTGCTCCTTGTTGCACTGCATGAGGGTGAGAAACTGCATGAACCACAACTCATAGTTGGTCCCATCCATCTTAGCGATGGGAGTCGTGCCCTTGAAGTCTCCGTACAAAAAATGTGACCTTTGCTCTCTGACATGATGGCAAACGACCAAATAACGGAACTCAACTGGGGAGTTGACCGACATAAACGAGTCTACACGATCATACGGAGGATTGGTTGCACATGTAGACTCATACAACCATCCTCATCAATCTTCGCTGCTTGCTAGGGCCGAAAAATGTGATTTGTAGGTCTAAAATCATGTTTTGCGGTCAAAATCAGACCGGTTCAAATCACAGAACGACTTACAAAGGTGCACGGAGGCACACGAGAGGGCCGACGACGGCCTCGGCAGTCGAGGCGACGACCAGGGAGGCGTGGACGTCCAAGGCGGCAGCCTGGAGGGTGGGGCGGCTGTCGGAGGGAGGGGTGGTGGCAACCGAGGGTGCGAGCGGCGGCGGCCGAGTGGAAGGGGGGTAGGGTTAGGGTTTGGTGTGATACAGGGACTCCGGTCTAGGACCATCCCTCTGATACCATGTAGAGGGAAAAGAATTGATGGTGTTAGGGTAAAAGAGTACTGAGATAATTTATTCCATAGAGCCCTCGGGTCTCTTATATAGGGAGAGAGCCCTTGGGTAAATTACATAAGAGGTACATAAAGAAACTGAAATAATAAATAACATAAAAGACGATCAACTATCTCTACACTGCCCCGCAAGATGGAGCATAGATATCTATCATGCTCAGCTTGGAAGAACATCTCTGGAAAGATCCTCTGAGCAATGGCTTAGTGAATATGTCCGCTGTCTGGTCCTCTGAACTGACGTGAGACGTGGAGATGAAGCCCTTCTGAATCATGTCCCTAGTGTAATGACAATCCACCTCTATGTGTTTGGTTCTCTCATGGAAGGCTGGATTGTTGGCAATAAATAATGCTGCCTGATTATCACATTGAAGGTTCATAGGCAAGGGAACATCAACATTCATATCTTCTAAGACTGCTTTAACCCACATCATTTCTGTGCTTGCTTGTGCCATGGCTCTGTACTCGGATTCGGCACTGGATCTCGCCACAACAGTCTGCTTCTTGCTTTTCCAAGAGACTAATGAGCTTCCTATGAAGATAGCAAATCCAGAAGTAGACTTACGATCCCTTGGACATCCTGCATAATCTGCATCTGCACAGGCTGAAATAGACAGATCTGTACCTTTCTTGAATAGCAACCCTGTGCCTGGGGAAGACTTCAGATATCTCAATATCATGTACAAGGCATCCATATGTACTTGTCTCGGCTGCTCCATGAATTGACTCACCCGGTTTACTGCAAGGGCAATATCCGGTCGAGTTATAGTGATGTATAAGAGCTTACCCACCATTTCTCTGTACCTTCTCTTGTCCACCTCCTCAGTATCATCATCGTAGAGCTTCATACTCGGGTCCATAGGTGTACTTGAAGGTCTGCATCCAGTCATTCCTGTTTCAACTAGCAAATCTGTGACATATTTTCTTTGAGTCATCACCATTCCTTGTGCATTTCTTACAAATTCTATCCCCAGAAAATATCGTATTGTGCCTAGATCCTTTGTAATGAACTGGCTGCCCAACATAGACTTGGTTATCTCAACTCCCTGTGCATCATCTCCAGTAACCAATATATCATCAACATATACCATAACAACAATGGTACCTCTAGGGGTCTTCCGGACGAACAGTGAGTGGTCCGCATTCGATCTTCTGAACCCCTGTCGTTCAATAAGCTGGGAGAGCTTCTGGAACCATGCCCGAGGACTCTGTTTAAGGCCATAGATAGCCTTATGAAGTCTGCACACCTTCTGAGTCTCCCCCTCAGCAGCAAACCTGGGTGGCTGCTGCATGTAGACTTCCTCCTGTAGATCACCATACAAGAAAGCATTCATAACGTCAAGCTGGAATATGGTCTAGTCACGTACCACTGCAACCGATAGAAGGATGCGAAGGGTAGAGTGTCTCGCCACCGGTGAGAAGGTATCCAAATAATCTACACCATATGTCTGGGTAAATCCCCGTGCAACGAGCCTGGCCTTGTATCTGTCTAGACGGCCATCCGCATGATATTTCACTGTAAAAACCCACTTGCAACTTACTACTGAGGCACCTGGAGGAATGGGGACAAGAGACCAAGTTCCCCTAGATTGCAAAGCACGCATTTCCTCTTCCATTGCAAGACGCCAGCAGTCAATCTTCATGGCATCCTGATAGGTCCGTGGAATCTCAACTGACGATACAACAGCTGCAAACTTCTGGAAATCCCCAGTGAGTCGATGAAAGGAGACTTGAGAGGCAAGGGGATATGTGGCACACTGTCTGCGCTGCTTCCTATGAGCAATGGGCCGGTCCAAATCATCCAAGACTGTGCTGACCGATTGCTCCTCCTCCTGTAGTAGAGGTTCCTGCACAGGTGCATTATCTAAGCCATCGTTAGTGTTAATTTCAGAACAAACCTGAGGCGTGTTGGATGGTTGACTTGTAGCTTGAGCAGGGCCTGTCCGCCTCGTATAGACCTTAGTGACAGGGACAACTGGAGGAGGTGGTGGTGGTGGTGGTGGTGGTGGTGGTGTTGGTGGAGTAGAGGATTGACCCATGCTTGGCGGTGGTGGAACAAAGACATTGGAATCTGGAGAAGTGGAGGAGGCCAATCTGTCACCTGCAGGTGAGAAATACATGACAGGTTCGAAAAAAGTAACATCTGCACTCACATAGTACTTGTCATGGACAGGATCATAGCAACGGTATCCTTTCTGTGTCCTGGAGTAACCCACAAAAACACACTTGATAGCCCTAGGAGAAAGCTTATCAAGTCCTGGAGATAAGCGGTGGACAAACGCAACAGTGCCGAAGACCCGAGGTGTAAGTGCAAACAAATCTCTGTCTGGAAAAAGAACAGAGATTGGGGACTTTTCCCCAAGAACAGTTGTAGGCATTCGGTTGACTAGATAACATGCTGTAAGTATAACATCTCCCCAAAAAGATAATGGAGCACAACTTTGAATGAGTAATGTGCGACCAATATCAAGAAAATGTCGATGCTTTCATTCCGCAACCCCATTTTGTTGTGAGGTGTAAGCACATGTGGTTCGATGAACAATGCCTTTTGAAGAAAGAAAGGTAGCAAGAGAGCGAGTGCAGAACTCCAATGCATTATCAGTTCGCACATACTTAACAGTAGAAGAGAAAACATTCTGGATTTCATTAATAAGATTTTGGATAACACTTCCTGCTTCAGATTTATTTTTAAGAAGAAACGTCCAGGACACTCTAGAGAAATCATCAACCACTACTAAATAGAACCTGTGCCCCTGATGATCTGGGACACGACTTGGACCCCAAATGTCTACATGAAGTAATTCAAACGAGGAGCGACTGCTCCGACTCTGACGACCTGGGAAGCTAGATCGATGGTGCTTCCCTAACTGACATGCTTCACAACGAAAGGAGGAACTCGGAGAGATCTGAGGCAGTAGGTGACGCATCTTTTGTAGGGGCAGATGACCGAACCGAAGATGCCAGGTGTACGGAGATACGGCGCCTTGGGAATGCAGTGAGACGCCAGCGTAGGAGTTACGGACTAGACGATAGAGGCCATTGTGCTCAGAACCACAACCAATCACCCTGCCCGTCAGTATGTCCTGAAAAATAACAGACGATGGATCAAAAATGGCACGACAGTGCAAATCACGTGTAATCCGACTAATGGATAAGAGATTCATAGAGAATTCTGGAGCATGTAGGACATTCTGTAAGTGCATAGAGGGTAGCAAAGCCGTCTCCCCCTGACCGATGATAGGAGAATGAGTGCCATCAGCTATGAGTATAGAGCGACCAGGCTGTACAGCTCTGTAGGACTGCAGAATATCTTTCTCACGGCATAGATGATGGGTAGCTCCAGAGTCGACAATCCATCCTGTGAGATCATGACAATGAGGTGAGACTGAAGGACTACCTGAGGCACTGGCAGAGGCGGATGTACTAGCTGACGCTGAGGCTGCAACATCAGAAACTTCAGTACCCTCTGGCGACGATTGTGGCATGATATCACGAAGTCGTGCCACCAACTGTTCGAACCTGTGGTCTGTAGCAGGAGCTGAAGGACCCTGAACATGATCCGCAACACGTGCAGAAGGAGGGAAGCCGTGCTTGGAATAGTAAGTATCCTCCGAATGACCAGTACGACGACAGAATGAACACGTGGAACGTATGCGACCTCCGCGACCACGTCCACCACTTCCTCTGCCACGAAACGAGGACGAACCACCACGTCCCCTGGAAACTGCCATTGCAGACGGAGGTGCAGTCGCTGTAGTAGATGGAACAGGTACACGACTGAGCCTCCTGTATACCTCTTCCATCGGCGGGATAGTGGCATCTGCTAGGATCTGAGAGCGTGCGGCCTCGTACTCCGGGTCTAGGGCAGCAAGTAAAACGCCAACCATAGTGGCATTGCGGAACGTCTTCTGTTGTTCCGGCGTAGCTGTGAGCGGAATGGTGCTATAGAGCTTCTCGAACATCCCTCGAAGCGACGTGTATAGCGAATGAAGAGGCCTCCCATTCTGCTTCGTGGTAAATATATCATGCTGCAACTGGAGCATCTTCGTCTCGTTGCGGACCTGAGAGTACGTCATGGCCAAAATATCCCACATCGCCTTGGAGGTGGGCTGGTGAAGAACATCATTCGCTATCTCTGTCGTGAGCGTACCTGAGAGCCAAACCTTGGCGTACGCATCATCAGCCTTCCATGAGGCATAGACTCCTGTCTTCTCCGGCGGTTCATCCTCGGTAAGAATATGCTTCTTACCACACGACTTCATGAGACTGAGGAACTGCATCGCCCACAGTTCGTAGTTTGTCCCGTCCATTTTGACGATCGGTGCTGAACCTTTGAACGCACCTATGACGGGCATATCGAGCTTTTGTTCGGACATAATTCCGGAGAAGAACGACTAGTGATAGACCAAGAAGAGGTTGTCTACCAAGACTTTAAGGATTCAAGTGCACATGTAGACGTTATGCACTTGAATCCATCATCTATCCGAGACCGAGTGAAGAAGCGGCACCCGGCGACAAGTAGAGGCTCCGGAAGCCTCTACCACGGAAGAGGGCGGCTGGGAGAGGACTGGTCGGGGGCTGGGAGAGGGCTGGACGGTGTAGACAGCCCCCGGCGGCGGCTGGAGGGTGCCGGGGCGGAAGGTGGGTGGCTCCGGCGGCGCGCGTGCGGGACGAGGAGGGGTCCCGGGACTGCTCGGCGGCGCCCAGGGGGCTGGGCGGCAACCTGGAGGCGGCGGTGGAGCCCTGGGCGGCGCCCCGGGAGCGGCGGCGGTGGGAGAGAGTCGGCGGGGGGGGGGGGGGGGGCGGTGGAGAGAAACCCTAGATTAGGGTTAGGGCTCTGATACCATGTTAGGGTAAAAATGTACTGAGATAATTTATTCCATAGAGCCCTCGGGTCTCTTATATAGGGAGAGAGCCCTTGGGTAAATTACATAAGAGGTACATAAAGAAACTGAATAATAAATAACATAAAAGACGATCAACTATCTCTACAGATGGCATTAATGAGAGACCATTGTGTTCAATTATATAGGAGAAACTTATTGGGCAAATTACATGAAGAAGACAAAATAAATAGATAATAAAAACAGTGAGAAAAATAGGAAATATCTCAACAACATTGTGTGATTATTTATTAGTCAATGACATGGTGTGATTATTTACCATTTAGCATGCTTTTATCTTTCGTTCTGCATTCTTGTCCTTGTATTATGTCAGAAATTATTGATTCAACATTCATTGATAAAAGGGAAATGAAAAATTCATTTTTTGGTCCCATCACCAAGTTAGATGGGAGTAATTATTTATTATGGTTGCGTTCCCAATTGAATAGTATTGGTGGTCATGATAAAGACCATATTATAAACGAGGAGGAATTCCCAGCGAAGGAAAGCCAGCAACCTAGGAGGACGATGCTATGATGAAATCTTGGATTATGAATAATTTTGTTCAGAGAATTGCCATAGATGTGGTGCGTCACAGAATCACGAAGAAGATGTGGGAGAACTTAAGACAACATGCTTCGAGGAGAAGATTTTTTTTTCAGATTTTGCAAATTTATCTTGAATGATTTAAATAAAGATGGATGGTCGATGATAAGCAGAATGCTATTCTATTAGAGAGATTGAATTCGTACATGCATCCTGTTTGTATTCGATATAAGGATTATTCCGACCTCAAGTGATAGTGCAATTGTTTCTTCAGTGGTTGGATCCTCCATAAGAGGTTCCCAAGTTGTAGATGATTATTGCTTCAAAAATTCCCTCCATGGAAGAGGTACACAATCGATTGAAGCATCTGTTTATTTCTCTTCAAAGTTGTTAAAAGACTTGAGACTACATCTGCTATGATTACTCCATCTGGGAGAGGCAGGGGGAGGGGGTCCATTCATCCTTGTTGTCAGGGTGTGTTACTCAAGGACGTTTTGCGTATTACTGTAATTTTTGCGATTGAGTTGTCCACACAAAGGAACGTTGCTAGACAAAGCACGATAAATCGTCTGCAGCTCATCAGGTAGTTCTAGGAACTCCTGTTGCCAATCAATTGACCACCTCGACAACAGAATATGTTCTCATTCAAAGGATTAGACATCATCGTATAACCTAGAATTGACTTTCAATTTCAGTAGCTAGCATGTAGAACTAGGGACAACCTCCTTTGTTGATCCGTTAAGTGCCTCTCTAGTAGGCCTATCATGTCGTGTTGTTTCTTCATATTTGCTTACAACTTTATGTGCTTCATGGCCCATTTGTGGCAATAAGTAGTTCTCTTCTTGTAACTCTGTTCCACCGAGATCTACTATTCTTGCGGCAAATGGAAAGTAATTCCCTATTACTAGATTGGATGGTGTTCGTTTTACTCCTGACATACATACGAAGATTGCCCTTTTAACTCTTGCTTTTTTATGAGTCCCCAATTGGTAAAATTATGAATGAATTAAAATTTTGAGCTATTTTTGATTCGTTATCTTTTATTTTTATTATATCTTGATGAGCATGATTATTGGGTGTGGCCTTAAAGAATGGGTTGTTATCTGATTGTAGTCTTCGTCAGTTGGCCATGCGTCAACCGAAAGTTGGGGATCCTATATACATAATTATGGCATCTTTGTCTCGGTCACATTCTGCGACATAAAATGAACAGAGTTCTGGCACAAATCCCTGACTCTTCTACCTTTTTTGTGAGGCCTACAAGCTTGGAAAACCTTTTAGAAGTTTGTTTCCAAGTCGGCTTAACCATGTTTCTAAGTTTTTTTTAGTTAGCCCAATTTGATGTTTGGATGCTAGGCCGTGTTCCAGATTACTCTGGGCACGTATTTTTATCTTGTCGGCGATTGATGACTTTACCCATGTGTCATTGGTTGTCTTATTGAAATTAATAGTTGAAGTCAGCAATGTTCTAAAAATTTTCCTTGTTGATATGAGAATTTTTTTGTTTTCATGTGAAGTATATTTGGCCCAAGATAGATCTGAATGGAGGCATAGAATCCATGTAGCTGACCCTACTTAATTGTGGGAAAAGGCTTTGTTGTTGTTGTTCATGTGAAGTATATTCGCACAGATAATGCTATTGATTACGTGATCTTATGCTTCGCTTTTAATGACAATGTCTTTGTTCATTAGACCTCTTGCCCTTACACATCTCAGCAGAATGGGGTTGCTGAGAGCCTGAGAGTAAACATTGTCACCTAAACATTGTCACCTTCTGGATGTTGTCTAGACATTATTAGTCCAAAGAAATATCCCTATGTTGTCTAGACATTATTAGTTCAAATAAATATCCCCCTATCTTTTGGGGGAGATGTCCTCACTGCAGTGTACTGTATAAATCACATGACTTGTAGTATATCGGAATAGAAAACTCCCAATTGTTTGTTTTTTAGAACTCTTTTAATTTGAACAAGGGTATTTCAGTGTATTTTTGTTCACATTCTTTCCACTAGAAGAGACAAGCTTGTATCTCGAATTGTCAATGTTGCAAGACCTAGAAGGGATACGTGTTATGATCCCTTAAGCATGCATTTTTATATCAGTGCAAATGATGTTTTCTTTGAATCTGTTCCTTGTTACAACACAACTGCATCGAGTCCGTTTACGCCTGAAAATATTGAGACTATCTATCTCCCTATGCACATGCCATGCCATAATGGGGTTAATTCCAAGGATATGTCGCGGTTCAGGCTTGACTATTCTCGTCATCTTGTACTTTCAGTTGCACCTCTTTCAGAGATATCCTCACATGTTTTTAAGATCAAAGAAGATCATGTCGATATCGATATCATTTCAGTCCGCTCGAAAATGGATATACCGGCATATATCGACGATATATCGACAATATCGGTGGAAATGTCGAAATGGCTCAAAAAGCCATTTTTGCCATTTTTCAGAAATTATGATCTTCCAAGATATTAAAACAACAAATAACCTACAAATACACACTTATATCAGACATTGGTCATTTATAGATCATATATCGCACATGTCGGTCATATCGGATTAATTGATGTTAATGTTGATTCTTGACTTATAAATATTGGAAATAGATTTCATTTAAGTCCTCATAACATGAAATACGACAAATATACACTTAGATAACACACATAAATCATTTATAAGGACTATGATCCTTATATTGTGCATATCGGTCATATCGAACATATCACTGGTATTGTTAGTTGTTGGCCAACTATATATATTGAAAATGGAGTTCATCCCAGTTCTTTGATCACTAAATAACTTACAAATGTACTCTTAGATTACACATATTGATCATCTATGAACCTTATATCGCATATATCGATCATTCTAAACATATCAATGTTAATGTTGATTCTTGACTTATAGACTATAGTGTATAGTCATAGATATTTTCTTTAAGAATTGACTTATATATTATCATATTGGAAATGGATTTCACTTAATTTCTTACAAAATGAAATAACTTGCAAATATATACTTAGATATCATAACACATAATTATAGATCATCTATGATCCTTATATCACTCGCTCATATCGGTCATTTTAGTCACACGACATAGTGATTGGCATTGAGAAGAATCACTTGATTCAAAAATGTCAATAATGATTAATGGGACAATGCTTCTTTGGTATAAAGATTTATCTATTTAAAAAAATAAATGAAAATATTCAAATCAATGTACTATTGTAAAAGAGATTACCTAAAACCAAGAAATCCGCGTTGGATCTGAATCGCCCCCTTACCCTGTTGTCTCTCATAGCGGATTCCGGACTCAGTGAACTCGCAATAATTTCCCCATGTCATGTACGAGTACATGGCTTTATAAGCCATGACATATTGCATATATTGATGGTCATCAATCCCTATGAATATCTCGAGTCGAGGATAAGCATCGCTAGATCCGTTATCACGAGGTGCACGACGAGGTTGTGAAGTACTAGCTTGAGATCCTCGGGATCATGAGAACAGAGTAGGAGAAGATCTCTGCAGAGGAGGAGAACCTGGAGGAGGAGCGTAGTACTCAGGGAAGAAACCAAAACTGTCACCACCAAAGAAGCTACCCTGGCTCTGCTCTGGCTGGCTACCTTGGTAGTTCTCACCGCTCTCCACTCCCACGTTTGCAACCATATCTATATGATGGATGAGTATACGCCTGAGGAGGAGGAGGAGGAGGTCTAGGTGGAGGACAAGAAAATATTCAGGAAATACCCCAAATGATCTCTCATCTTGTGAGGATCCATATCCGCCAAGGGGCTTGCAACTCAACGAACATACAGATGATATCAAATCGTCCATGTAGCTATCTGTAGGGTGATGACCACGTCGTCCATACGTATCGTAATTCATAGGTTTTGAACTCGGACTTGGGACAAACTGCCCATGTATGTTTCCACGCCGCTCCATGTATTCTCTCCCTGCCTCGAATCTTGTATCATCATGTGGTCCACGACCCCCCCCCTAATATTGTCTCCCCATCACCTGATCCACCACCACCACCACCATCATCATCTCTCCCACTGCCATCTTTTGATTTGGATTTGGATTTTGACCCAGTTGAGAAAATGTCGTCCACAATCGCATCAAGCTCCAACCCTCCATGAGGGTCTATGATTCGTCCGGATCTGGCCATGTAGTCACTAACATCTTCTCCCATTTATTGACTTATATTTTGATTCAGCCTGCGTCCCAGTTGATCAAGCAATAGATCCCCGTTGAAATCCAACCACCTCTGCAGAACATCTTCATTTGAATTGTCATCATGCATCTTGAAAATATATGTAAGATTGATGGGGTCAGTGTAGTCCTCTTTGTCATGCCCCTCCCTTGCATGTTTCATCTTCAACCTCAAGTTGCAGTGCACAAAAACAAGATCGTGGAGCCTATGTTCTCCCAACTTGTTCCGACTCTTCGAATGGATCAAGTTGAATGTGCTCCGATTTCTCTCACAGCCATCGATAGATGTTATTTGGGACAATACTTTTACTTCCACTTTCCGTAGGTTGGGAGCTTCCGTCCCATATAGTAACTACCGTTTGGCTGCGGAAAATCCAAAAGAAGATAAATCAATAATAGTGAAATTGTTATACATCACAGTCAATAGACTTTCGTTTTAGTCCTTACCAGGAAGAATACTGCCTCATCCATTAATCACGGTAATTCTACCGAAAGAACCCAAGAAATCCCTAAAGTATTTGATTTGCACATTATTTTAAAAATTAAGTCATAAAAAGTGACATAATGTTCTTAATAAATATTTTGTTACTCAGTCTCACTCTAGACGACTATAAAGTGTACAATATGCAATCAAAATTATCTCATTCATGCACGAGGTCTGTGTCTTCTCGTCCTTGACGAGCTTCTCCACGATAACTTGTACAGCGGCTAGAAGGTCGGCATTTGTACCAAGACTGTTCTTGTATTGGTACTTCGGATTCAAGTAATACGCTGGAGATGAACAATTCTCAAATTTTAATCCTTCTAAACTGCTTGCAAAAATGGGAAAAAATGATTTATTAGATAATACATACCAGCCTTGTGAAGAGGATGTTAGAGCATCTTGGACCATTGTTCTTCTATGATGTCCAAACATGCTTTGAATCTTCTCCCAACTGCTTCTCTAACCTTCTCCATCATGCAACGCATTGCCTAGTATATCACTGCCATAGTTGGCTTCTTGTCCCCATCTACGATACATAATGCAGAAACAACCGGTTCCATTATCTTCGTGACCTTATCACATCATCCCAGAAGTGGAGATCATTGATGATTTTCTCCACCCTCCGTCCTCCTTCGGTCTAAGCTTCTGGGTTCTCGAACCATTCACCTTGGCAACACATGGTCTTCAACCCTATCTTGTGTTGCTTGAGGCTTTGCAATGCTATAAAATTGGTTGCAAAGCGTGTGATGCCAGGCCTCACCAGCTCACCATTGCACGTCTGCCTCATCAAAGCCAACACTTTGAAATGATTGTAAATGAATGTGGTGAGCGTTCGTGCTTGTTCCATCACCTTTGCGATGAGCTTCTTCTTGCCGAAGTCCTTTAGAGTTAAATCTATGCAATGCACAGCACATGGTGTCCAAAAAATGCCATAGTTGCTAAACTTCATTATCGTTTCACCTGCTTTCTTGAAGTTGTTATCCGTGACAATCTGTACAATGTTATCTTTCCAACATCCTTAATGACGTCCTTCATCAACTTCAGCAGGTACTTGTAGTCCTTCACCTATTCAGATGCATCGACAGATTTAAGAAAAATGATCTTACTATCACAGTAAACGAGGAAGTTGATGATCTTCTTCCTCGTATAACTTGTCCAGCCATCAGACATCAGTGTCACGCCGTACTCTGTCCATCTCATCCTCAGCTCGGAGATGTACTCATTCATCTCCTCTTTCTCCTGCCTAAGATACTTGTTCATTATCTCCTTGGCTGTGGTAGCCTGCACTCCCATTCCCACTGCGGTGATATCATCATTGGCGTGCTGCAGAAAATGTCAACTAGCGACGTAGGTTGGGATGCTCTCCCCAAAGAAGAGCTTGTTGATGGCATTGTCCACTCTTTCTCATGCATTGGTGGACATCCCTTCATCGTCTTTTGCCTCAGATCCTTGCTTGGCTTGTATTGCATGGACCCGATCCTCGTCAAGAATGGTTCTTGTTTCTCCTCCTTGTGTTTTTTGGTTGGTGGTGGTACTAGTGCACCTCTAGAACCACTCCCACTGCCACTGGCTCCAGGGAAGCCGTCACGTACACCACCGAGTTCTCTCCTCTCGAACTCGCTCCTCATGGACTCTTTTGTCACCCTCCTGTATTCCTTCCTCTCCGTTGCGACCTGAATGTCATCGGGGTAGACAAAGTCATCGTCGTCTGAATCTGAGAGGATGTTGAACTCCTTCTCAAACATGAATCATTTGAACTGTTCATCCCGCTTAGACCTCTCCATATCCTTCTTCTTTTTCCCCTTGACGGATCCCGAGATCGCGGCTTTAAAAGAGATGCTTTATTTGTTCGTGCCAAAAATATGGTTTGTCGTGTAGGCGGCGATCGGAATCGGTCAAGAAATAACCACAAATAATTATTTAATCAATTTTTAATCGAGTGGTTTTATGTTTATCTTACTTGGGCAAGTCCCAGAGTCGAACACAAGGAGGCAAAGGAACAATCTAGAATTATGTCTATCAAGATTCGTGCACGGTTTTCGAGGCGGTCTTTTCTTGGAATTTTTAATGCAAATAAGGGATGCGAGATGTAATTTCGGCCTATTTTAGGGACTAAAAACTTGAAGTCAGTCAAGCGATGTCCGAAAAATATGAAACTTGGCCGAGATGATAATTATGACAAAATGAATGCACTTTAATTTTTTTGGAATTTTTGGATGCAATATGAATTTTTTATGAATTTTAAAATGCAAACAGAATGAATTTCCATATTTAATTATAATAAATATTAAACCTACTTGTTTTCAAAAGATAAAATTATCTAAGATCTATCACAAAGTGATGGATCTCAGAAAAATCCTAAACCTCGAAAATGTGTGGTTTAGTACCAATTAAAAATTAAATACTGAAATATGCAAAATGATTTTTATAGGGCAATCTATGCATGCAAATGCAAATCTTTTTTAGCACAATATCAAGCACAATTAACTCTACAATATGTGATTTTTCGGATAATTTTAGAGCAATGATTAATCAAATAAAAATTGAAGAACATAAAATGGGAAAAGTTTGTAATTTTCCACAAAAAATAATTATTAATTAACCAATGATCATAAAAATATATACAGTATCTCAAAATGTAGAGAATTAAAAGATGAACATCATGTTATTTTTTGAATAATAAATAAATGTCATGTAGAGGTCTAAAAGTAATGGGGAACACAGGGGTGTAAATGCAATAAATTAAATAATGAAATTGCAGGGGGAACCTAAGTATGATTACCGATAGTCAGAGGGGTACGGCTGCAATTTTACCAAGGGGCACGTGCGAATTACGTGACCCCTGGTCGGCGGGGACTGGCGCGTGAATATGGAGAAGTTCCAGGGGCCTCTCTGCAATTCTTCGTGTGTGCACGTGCAAATCACGCGCGTTGGTAGGCTCGGGCAGGAGGCTTGGTGCGAACCGCCACGTGTCGTTTCTGAGTGCTTCGGGCAACCCGAAGCTCTTGGTTTGGAGTTCTGGTCCGGATCCGGAGATGAAGATCAATCTGAGCCGTTGGTGGACTTTGATCCGACGATGAAGCTTTGGCGAGTCTGGACGGTCGGATGCCCGATGCTGCTGGATCAGACGGCGGTGGGTGGCTGACACACGGTCGGCGATCGTCGGAGGAGCAGCGGAGCACCCGACGGAGGGGCATGTTCCGGTGGGACGTGTGGCGAGAGGATACGCGGTCCGGCGAGGGTTTCTAGCGTTTATGGCGGAGCTGATGGTGAAGCGGAGCGTCTACGCCTGATGCTGTGTCGGAGAAGAAGGCGTCGGTGGAGCGGTGTCGACAGAGGTCGATAGCGATTGTGGACGGTGGTGGAGGCACAGTACGGTGATGGCGGCGGAGGAGTCGGTGAAGACGTTGTTGTCGATGGTCGCTGGAGTGTCCCTGACGATGGAGCGAGGCTTCGCGAGAAGCTCAGAGGTGGAGGAGCCCAAGGCATAGTCGGCAACATTGTCGATGATGTCGACTCGGAGGCGAGGCGGAGCAGGTGGAGGTCAGAGTTAATGTAGGAGATGGCGGAGGTGTAAGTCGTAGATGATGATTGAGAGAGAGAGAGAGAGCGGGGGATCGGAGTTGGTACGTACGGCGGCCAAGGAATAGTAGTGGAGCAGGAGATACCTGGACGGGGGCTCAACGGCGGAGCACGTCGGAGATGGAGCAGACGCTATGGAAGCTTCGCTACGATGAGGTTGTCGACCTCGGATCACGCCGGCGATGGAGGTGCTCTGGTTGTCACTACCTGAGAAGAGGGCCTCGACGAGGGATCGGCAGATGCGGAGGCCGTTAGATCGCGGGGCGGCGCGAGATCGAAGGCGGAGAAATCGGGGGTGGCAGTTTCGGAAACGAGGGGAGGAAGACGAAGGTGGATGGCCGTCCGATTGGCCGAGATCGGACGGCCCTGGAGGTGACACGTGGCAGGAGCGCAGCACGTGCCTAGGGGCACGTGCGACGCACGTGTGTCTTTTATTATTATTTTTATTATTTTTATTTTTTTTATTAAAACGAATTAAATGAGGCCCAAAAAACGTTGACACGTGGCGGCCTCAATGGCTGCCACGTGTCATCACCAGAAAAATCAAAGATAAAGTTTTTGTAAAATCAAAAAGAAATAGTAAACGACCTCGGATCAAAAAAGTTCCTTCAGAAAAAATGCTCGTCTCGATGAGGTCTACAACTTTCATGAAGACATCAAAGCTAAAATCGATCAAATGCACAAAGTGAATTTTTGGGGTATCCCATGTACATAGAATACCTTGATTTTTGGGTTTTCTATTTTTTTGTCATTTTTAAACCAAATAAAAATCCGAAAAAAATATGAAAAAATCAAAGATAAATAAATACAACTTAATCTAATTTCTTTGGATTTATATTAATAGGAAAATAAGTACATAAAATATCAGGTCAAAAACCGCTAAAATACACAATGTACAAAAAAGGTCTAAAACCCGACTTTCACATATGAGCTCCGATTCACTTGAACTTGGTCTTGTTTTGAAGGTAATTGAATGTACATTAGTTCAAAAGTGAGTAGGATCAAATCGGACACTGGATGGGGAAGATATGGGGCTTTTAGTCCGAAAATCCTGAAACTAGGGTTTGGATTTTTGGTCCACTTAACAGGGTTAGTGATTTTTTTTTGTATTTTTCGTTTATTCTTATTAGTGATATGTACACAGTGGAGGTGGTTTTGTGTTATTCGGAGTTAGCATGAATGAACTAAAAATCAGGGAAGTTAGTCTATTTACAGGTTAAATTTGGCTTGGATTTTTGGCTTCTTATTTTGTGCAGAAATTATGGATAAAACGCAATTCTTATGAAAACATGCATAAATGCTAATTATGCAGAATAGATGCAGATATGCTATTGATTTTGAGGGAATTGAGCTTAATAAATGAGATTTAGAGTGATGAATCCGAGATTTATCATCCCCCTATACTTAAACCATGCTCGTCCCTGAGCATCAAAAAGAAATGCCATGAGGTGAAATGAGATTGGGTTCCATACCAAGACCATGAGCTGAAGGTGAAAATGAAACTAGACTCGACTTTTGGATTAATAGTGTGGCGGAACTTCTGTGAGACTTAGAATTTTAAAATCAACAGCCCTCAAGTTCTACACATCATTGTCACAGTTTCGGCTCAGAAGTCATCTTAGATCAATCCTCTTCCCAAATTATACCCTATGAACATTGAACAACCGACTCATGTGTGTGAAGGATTTTAGCTCTTCCCATCCAGAATGCCGGACTACCATGCTCCTCTCCTCTCCAGTAACTCGTCCTCGGGGAGTCAGGTATTTCCTTCCAAGGTCTGTCGCGCTGTGTTCACAATCGAATTGAGGGAGAAGTTAGAAGAAGGGGAAAAGAACTGGAGCGTGGCCAGTGTAGTCACCTTTCCTTGTGAAGATGGTCAGTGTAGCCGAGTCTCCACCAAAATCTGCAGGTTTTCTTGAAGTTTGGACCTTTTTGGTCGGATTTTATTTGGTAGTTGCTACTTTGTATTTGGAATTTTCGGTAGTTCTGCTTGGATCTTGTTGTGCCCCTACGGATATAGAAACTTTTTGTTCCGTACATTTTTTGGGGTCTTAGAAAAAATTGTGCCCAGCCGTCCATCCCTTTTCCGAAGCTTTATTTCAACCCGTACTCCGGTCTTTAGATTTCCACGCTACCAGAAAAGAGACTCACACAGTCTTCCAACATCCCATCTGAGTTGAGCTAAGTGCATAGTGCGAGAGTACAAATTAATTCCCTATTCCAGAGTTGTACCCAGAATGAAGAGTCCGGGTTAGACACTAAGAGTCAAACGTTGCACATCGTCATGTGGAACTTTAAAGAATTAAGTCAAAAGACCTGAAGCTTCTAAAATCCTATTTCTCAGTGAAGTTTCTCTGAAAATTAGGTGGATTAAGGTCAAGTCCAGACCACTCTCGATTTCTTCTCACAACTCGGTTCAGAACCCAATGACTTTTCACAGATGCAAATGAATGCGATGCAAATGAATGCGATGCTGAATGGAGTGCAGGTGTGTGAAATACAGACACATTTTTATTTATTATTATTATTATTATTTTTTTTATTTTTTATGCAAAAATGAAATAAGAGGCCTTTTTTTCAAAAATTTTAGGCAAAGTTAGTGTTAGTAGCAAAACTCTTTTTTTTTCTTTTGTTTTTTGTTCAAATTAATTACCCACCCCATAAATATATATAGACTTACGCGAAAGTACGAGATATGGGTAAAATATATACGAAGTATATACAGACCCCCCCTATACTTAGCGAGTGCTGTGTTCTCAGAGCACAAGAAGTGTAAAGAAGACATAGCCCCGGCTAAGCGTAAGAGAGTAAAAAAGGAAAAGAAAAAGAACAAGATTTACAGAACCGCCCCCCCTATACTTAGACTGTGACCCGTCTAAGTATAGAAGAAGAGCGGAAAAGAATGAAGCGGTCAATATATGTGGATGAGGAGAGTATATACAGGTGGGTGTCGGTTCCCCCTATATGTAGGCTCTGGTCAGCCTAAGTATGGAAGAATGGTGGAAATGGAGTGATCGTGAGAAAGAGTGTGATCCGGGGAAATGATATATACAAATGGCATCGGTCCCCCCCTATACTTAGGCTTTGGCCTAAGTAGAGGAAGAAGTTGTACAAGGAGACCGATGTGGTCGGGACGGAGGGTAGGTAGCTGATGATTAAGGCGGTTTTCGGCTGATCTTTTTGTGAGCATGCGGTGGGAGATCGTAATGACGAGATGGAGATGAAGCATATGATTCCCAACTATGATCAGTGACATCCTCAGAAAAATCATGATGGATAATAGATGAAGTGTTTGAGTCAGATGGAAGATATCCATCATCAGAGTTATCCTCAGAGGAGTAGTATTCGAAAATAGACATACTCCAAATATTCATGTCTTTTTGTTTCTTCAGTTGTTTCCTCAGAATTCATTCCTTCTTGGGGTCAATCGGTTTGTCCTCGGATGAATACTCAGAAGCACCGGTCTCTGTCAACTCATACGAAATAATTCCAGTGTACTTGAAGAGGGCAGGAGCATCAACGTTGGATGAGTAGTAGTTAGGAACGGGAGTTGTCCAACGAGAATTGAATTTTGGATCCTTGCGAAGATATGCCGAAAGGTCAAAGGTGACTCTCTTTTTATCTCTTCGTGAAGGTATCGGTTCACTTGAGTATACAGATGAATAGCCGTTGGAATTCTCCTTGATCGGTGCTCGGCTTGTGTGTTTGTTCTTAATCTCTTGAATGTTTGAGCACTCTCGATTTGGAATGATTTGGTCAAGATATTCAGAGAATGTTGCTCCAGGGTGCGACCATGCATGTCTCAGGATCATAGAAGAAGGATTTGTCTATTTTGAGATCCGCAGGAATTGAAATACTGGGGAGAGTCTCTGCATGTTCATTCTCAATTGATTCGATGTTGGAGCATTCCTGTATCGAGTTGATGTAATCCATGTAGTCATAGTAGGTTGACCCAGGGTGTGCCCATGCATAAGTCTCCGGATCATATGATTCATATACATGATTCTCCAAGGTAAGAGCGGCTGGGAATGGAGCAGGGGGGAGATTCTCTACACTAATAGTCTCATCAACAACCGATATTTCAGGTGTCGTAGCGGGGTAGGGCTCTTCTACCGCTTCATAGTTACGGTTGTTGGGGACTTCGTGGGTTGCCTCAGAAGATCGTGGTTCCTCAAAGACAGGGTCAGATCTAAGTTCTTCCAATGCTGTGAAATTGATTTCCCGAGTCTCACAATCAATAATTGCCTTAGCCAATGCTAAGAACAGCTTTCCGAGAATAATTGGAGACTGGGTGAATTCTCCTTGATGCTCAATATCAATGATCGTGAATTCTACTTTGAGCGGAGCACCTTGGAATGTCATGATGACAGAAATGATTCCTCTCGGCCGCTTTTTTTATCGGTTAGCCAATTGAACAATCTCTTGTATCTTCTAAATCGGTCCGAGTTTGAGTTCATGGAATACAGAGGTCGGGAGGATATTGATCGGTGAATCGTCATCAATCCGAGCATGGGTGAAAATTGTGTCTTCGATTACACAGTCAAATCTGGGCAACCGCTTCACTATGCGGCTCTTGGTTTTTCTCCTCAACACCAAGGAGGGGGTCATTGACAAGATATGTCTTTCGATCTTTGTTCTAATCTTGCCTGACTTTTTCATAGTTAATTTGTCCATTACAAATCTTTTAAGATCGTGGAAGTGTTCAATGGCCTGTAGAAAAGGAAGTTCAAAAATCAATTTCTTTCCTAGTGCTTCCCTTACAGCAGGATCCAAATTCTTCAGATCTCCTTCAGTTTCAATTTTTATGTATTTTTCGAGAATTTCGATTTTTTTGTGATTTTCAAATATTCTCATTTTTTTGGTATTTTCTATGTGACGTGGTGATGTGGTGTGTTCTTCAGATGAGCAGGGGTTGTGATGTTCGAAATATGAGTTAGAGGCATAATCATTCCTAGGGGAGTAATATGCAGAGGTGTCGATGTCAGAATCGTTCCTAGGTTTCTGAACATCCTCAAAATTTTCAGCCTGAGATCCAATCATTTCCTCATTCGTTTTTATGTCTGAGCTCCCATAAAATAAACTGAGTCTGTCAGTAAAATTTCTGAATTTTTCCTCCATTAATTCAAATTTCTTATTTATCCTCGAAATATTATCATAAAATTCTGTTCATGATCAACCATGGGAGCAATCGGTGTGTGTTCAATAATTTCATCTTCCATTTTCCTGTATGTGGTAAGAGGACAGTTTCTTGAATTATCCATTATATGATCATTATTTTCTGAAAATTTCTCCTAAAAAATTATGGAAGGAGGCTGCTCATATGGTTCAGGCATGTGTAGTTGGTCTGAGTAGAGTTCAATCCTTTGATCATGATTTGTCAGACCTTGATATTGTGGAGTCAGCATACAGGGTTTATATGTTTATATGTGGTCAGTACAGTCCTCTGTATGAGTATCATGTCTGAAGAGGGGTTTGTCATGATCAATCCAACGCTGATTATCATTAAGTGCGGGTCTTTCCATCTGGGTTTGGTTTCTCGGCCAGTCATGAGACTCAAAGGTATTTTGATCTTGAAATGACTCATTAGCGAGAATCCGAGAATTAGACGGTTCAGTCCACGATGGTAGATGGTCATGTGTGATTGGATGATTCGAGTAGAAATTCAATGAGGAAGCCGAATTCATTCGCGGGTGAAAGTCTCTCCCAAATGTTGGAGGATTATAGAAAGAAGAAGATTTAGTTGATTTGGGCCTAACTGAGACAAATTCATTTTCATAGTATAACTCTGATGGATTTTCAGATAAATGTTCGGTCATTTCTGAAAGAGCTGAAAGAAATGATGGTTTGGGTTTGCAAGAGTTTTTGGACAAGAGTTCCATGATCAAGAAAAGAAGAGAGATGATTGCACGGGATAGTCAAAAGAAATTTTATCAAATGTGCGGCTATTGATCTTGAAATCAGTTCACGCACACCAATGCAAACACAATTCAAACCCCGGGTTCACCAACTCACACAATGAAACCGTAAGAGTTCGGCTATTATCTTTTCAATTTTAGTTGGTGATAAATCAATCTTAGCAAAAATTTAGCGAGCTGTTAGGTGCCGAAATTTTAGTAATGACTGGCCCGAATTCTTCGACTAGTTGCACCTACTTTCAGCCAGTATGGATGTACGTACGGACCGTAGAATGGCTACCCGTATTACTTGAGGACGGAGCCTTACGCAGTGTCCTCTAAACCACCCACTCTGCTAAGGAAATCCAGACCGTTTACCGGCTACCAGTAGATCCTCACTGAGAAGTAGCTAATCGTTTTTGACAGAATCAGTAGTCAAGATGAAAATCCAGATTTGAGCTCTAGCCTTAAGTGTCGTCTCTCGCTTACTCAGAAAAAATAAAATAATCTAAGGTCGGGGTTGCTCTCCCGCAAAAATTCTTGATTTTATGGGTTCTTAAGATCGGCTATATTTAGCACTCCCAATTTTAATTAGGTGATCACTGAAGAATTTAAATGAGCACAAATACACGTCTACCGTCCAGTCCCAATTTCCTTTAGAATTATGTGATAAAACAAGAGGGAGAAGATCGGGAAAAACCGATGCACGCGGAAAACAATGATGTATGCTCAGTTAGAAGACTTACAGTGAATCCTCGCAATCTTCATGTGGGATGCTAGACAGAAATTGAAAATTTATTATAAATGAATGCGAGCCGATGAGAAACCACACCTAAGCAGAAGTTCTATTAGCGGGAAAGAAATGAGTAAAATTTGGCTAAGTTGAACGATCTAATGTGCATTTTGATTAATAGTGAAGTGTGATTTAATCCTACGAGCATAATCAAAAATTAAAATGCTCTGAGAGTCGTATGTGCAGGTCTATCCTAATCACCACTCAAGTCGGGCCCCACCCTCACCGGAGAGTGAAACAGGTCATGACATACCACAGAAAAGTTCAGAGTCTTTTTATACACGCGAGAGTCCAAACAGACACAGCTGTAAATGAACAATTAATTACAGAACTAAAATTGCAGAAATTAAAAACCTAGACTCTACGCTCTCTCACGACTCGACTCGATCTTAAATTAATTGCGGCTTTTTCGGATGTCGGTAAAGATGTGTCGGTTTCTTAAAAAACCGCTCCACGTATGCCGGGTACCTCGCAAGAAAAATAAGAGAGAAGATGTAAGAGAGTGACTAAAAAATAATCAAAAATAAAAGAAAAAATAATGAAAAATAAATGCAGGAAATAAAATGGAATTTGCAATGAAAAATTCGGGGGTCAGACTACCCGAATACGGAAAACCGAACAAAAAATTTCAAAACACAAAACTAAGCCGTTTGCCTCCCCGACAAGGGCGCCATCTGACAGATCCCGAGATCGCGGCTTTAAAAGAGATGTTTTATTTGTTCGTGTCAAAAATATGGTTTGTCGTTCGTTGTAGGCGGCGATCGGAATCGGTCAAGAAATAACCACAAATAATTATTTAATCAATTTTTAATCGAGTGGTTTTATGTTTATTTTACTTAGGGAAGTCCCAGGGTCGAACACAAGGAGGCAAAGGAACAACCTACAATTATGTCTATCAAGATTCGTGCACGATTTTCAAGGCTTTCTTTTTTTTGGAATTTTTAATGCAAATAATGGATGCGAGATGCAATTTCGGCCTATTTTAGGGACTAAAAAGTTTAAGTCGCTCAAATGATGTCCGGAAAATATGAAACTTGGAAAATATGATAATTATGGCAAAATAAATGCACTGTAAATTTTTTGGAATTTTTGGATGCAATATGAATTTTTTATGAATTTTTAATTGCAAACATAATGAATTTCCGTATTTAATTATAATAAATATTAAACCTACTTGTTTTCAAGAGATAAAATTATCTAAGATCTATCACTAAGTGATGGATCTCAGAAAAATCCTAAACCTTGAAAATGTGGGGTTTAATACCTATTAAAAATTAAATACTGAAATATGCAAAATGATTTTTACAGGGCAATCTATGCATGCAAATGCAAATCTTTTCGAGCACAATATCAAGAACAATTAACTCTATAATATGTGATTTTTCGGGAATTTTTAGCGCAATGGTTAATCAAATAAAAATTGAAGACCATAAAATGGGTAAAGTTTGCAATTTTCCACAAAATAATGATTATTAATTAACCAATGATCATAAAAATATTCACAGTATCTCAAAATATAGAGAATTAAAAGATGAACATCATGCTATTTTTTGAATAATAAATAAATGTCTTGTAGAGGTCTAAAAGTAATGTGCAACACAGGGGTGTAAACTCAATAAAATAAACAAAGAAAGTGCAGGGGGAACCTAAGTATGATTACCGATAATCAGAGGGGTACGACTGCAATTTTACCAAGGGGCACGTGCGATGCACGTGACCCCTGGTCGGCGGGGACTGGCGCGTGAATATGGAGAAGTTCCAGGGGCCTTTCTGCAATTCTTCATGCGTGCACGTGCAGATCACGCGCGTTGGTTGGCTCGTGCAGGAGGCTTGGTGCGAACCGCCACGTGTCGTTTCTGAGTGCTTCGGGCAACCCGAAGCTCTTGGTTTGGAGTTCTGGTCCGGATCCGGAGATGAGGATCAATCTGAGCTGTTGGTGGACTTTGATCCGACGACGAAGCTTTAGCGAGTCTGGACGGTCGGATGCCCGATGCTGATGGATCAGACGGCGGTGGGTGGCTGACACACGACCGGCGGTCGTCGGAGTAGCAGCGGAGCACCCGGCGGAGGGGCGTGTTCCGGTGGAACACGTGGCGAGAGGATACGCGGTCCGGCGACGGTTTCTAGTGTTGATGGCGGAGCTGATGGTGAAGCGGAGCGTCTATGCCTGATGTTGTGTCGGAGAAGAAGGCGTCGATGGAGTGGTGTCGACGGAGGTCAATGGCGGTTGTGGACGGTGGCGGAGGCGCAGCACGGTGATGGCGGCGTAGGAGTCGGTGAAGACGTTGGTGTCGATGGTCGCTGGAGTGTCCCTGGCGATGGAGAGAGGTTTCGTGAGAAGCTCAAAGGTGGAGGAGCCCAAGGCATAGTCGGTTACGTTGTCGATGATGTCGACTCGGAGGCGAGGCAGAGCAGGTGGAGGTCAGAGTTAACGTAGGAGATGGCGGAGGTGTAAGTCGTAGATAATGATCGAGAGAGAGAGAGAGGGGGATTGGAGATGGTGCGTACGACGGCCAAGGAATAGAAGTGGAGGAGGAGATACCTGGACGTGGGCTCAACGGCGGAGCACGCCGGAGCTGGAGCAGCGTCTATGGAAGCTTCGCTGCGACGAGGTTGTCGACCTCAAATCGCGCCGGCGATGGAGGTGCCTTGGCTGTCACTACCTGAGAAGAGGGCCTCGACGAGGGATCGGCGGATGCGGAGGCCGTTAGATCGCGGGGCGACACAAGATCGAAGGCAGAGAAATCAGGGGTGGCGGTTTCGGAAACGAGGGGAGGAAGACGAAGGTGGATAGCCGTCCGATCGGCCGAGATCGGATGGCCATGGAGGTGACACATGGCAGGAGGGTGAGAGCGGGGCACGTGCGTAGCATGTGCCTGGGGGCACGTGCGACACACGTTCGTCTTTTATTATTATTTTATTATTTTATTATTTTTTTATTAAAACGAATTAAAAGAGGCCCAAAAAATGCTGACACGCGGCGGCCCCAAGGGCACCAGAAAAATTGAAGATAACGATTTTGTAAAATAAAAAAGAAATAGTAAACGACCTCGGATCGAAAAAGTTCCTTCACAAAAAATGCTCGTCTTGATGAGATCTAAACTTTCATGAAGACATCAAAGCTAAAATCGATCAAATGCACAAAGTGAATTTTTAGGGTATCCCATGTACAGAGAATACCTTGATTTTTGGGTTTTCTATTTTTTTGTCAGTTTTAAACCAAATAAAAATCCGGAAAAAATATGGAAAAATCAAAGATAAATAAAGACACTTAATCTAATTTTTTTGGATTTTTATTAATTGAAAAATATGTACATATAATATCAGGTCAAAAATCGCTAAAATACACAATGTACAAAAGAGGCCCAAAACCCGACTTTCACATATGAGCTCCGATTCACTTGAACTTGGTCTTGTTTTGAAGGTAATTGGATGTACATTAGTTCAAAAGTGAGTAGGATCAAATCGGACACTAGATAGGGAAGATATCGGGCTTTTAGTCCGAAAATCCTGAAACTAGGGTTTGGGTTTTTGGTCCACTTAACAGGGTTAGTGATTTTTTTGTATTTTTCATTTATTCTTGTTAATGATATGTATATAGTGGAATGGTTTTGTGTTATTCGGAGTTAGCATGAATGAACTAAAAATCAGGGAAGTTAGTCTATTTACAGGTTAAATTTGGCTTGGATTTTTGGCTTCTTATTTTGTGCAGAAATTATGGATAAAATGCAATTTTTATGAAAACATGCATGAATGCTAATTATGCAGAATAGATGCAGATATGCTGTTGATTTTGAGGGAATTGAGCTTAATAAATGAGACTTAGCGTGATGACTCTGAGATTCATCACCCCTCCATGCTGGCCTTCACCAACTCCCTCACATCTGTTGGACAATGAGTGCACTTGGCAACATTTTTATTGTTGCCTACAAGATGGTGCTCCAGTCTCGTAATGCCTCTTCCCAACCTCTTCCCACAGAAGTTGCACTGTGTTTTGATTTGTTACCATCTAGAGTGGTGGCATACGTCCAACCTATCCCTCTACTGTCCAACTGTCCACGAGAACCATCAGAGTTTGAATCGGAGTGTGCCATGATGTTGATTTGTTGTTTATAGGTGATATCTGAAAAAAATACACAATAAACATTCATGAGACATATGGGGAGAATAATCAAATAATGGCTGATAATTTTTAGTTTTATATCTCAGATTTAATTAATTACACGTCTTTTGTTAAAAAATATCACCATGAAATCATGGTTCCTATGTCTAAAACATGAAATCCAACTTCATTCATCCATAACCTAACTTAATAACTCAACAAAAATAAAAAGACCCAAATTACTTAAACAAAAAATTCATTATATTGTAGATCTATTTTTTAATTTTCGGATTTAATTAATTACACACCTTTTGTTAACAAAAATCATCATGAAATCACATTTCCTAAGTCTAAAACATGAAATCCAACTTCATTCATCCATAACCTAACTTAATAACTCAACAAAAATCAAAAGCCCCAAATTACTTAAACAAAAATCCATTAAATTGTAGATCTATTCTTACTTTTCGGATTTAATTAATTACACACCTTTTGTTAACAAAAATCACCATGAAATCATGTTTCCTAAGTCTAAAACCTGAGATCCAACTTCATTCATCCATAACCTAACTTAATAACTCAACAAAAATCAATAACGCCAAATTACTTCAACAAAAATCTCATTAAATTGTAAATTTTTTTAATTTTTCGGATTTAATTAATTACACATCATTTGTTAACAACAATCACCTTGAAATCATGTTTCCTATGTCTAAAACGTGAGATCCAACATCATTCATTCATAATCTAACTTAATAACTCAATAAAAAATAAAATCCCCAAATTACATCACCAAAATCATAGTGATTTATTCCAAATTTTACAAAAAATATTATGCCTCAAATAACCACCATAAACAAAAGCCCTAACTAATTTTGTATTTTTTACATCAAATGAGAGTAGATTTAACCTCAAAATGTAATGGAAGAATGGTCTCCAGCAGGTTGCTCCGTCGATATTGTCGAAATGAGGGCGAAATGGAACCTTATAGGCGAAATGGGGTCGATATCTTGCATTTTACTCAAGGAATATTCTCCGTGTCGGTGATATATTGCCAATACCCGGTAAAAGGATATACAGGGGGATATCAATATGCCTGGGCTATGAAATTGATATATCGGCGATATATCGCTGATATGTCGCTGATACGTCCTTCCATGTTTAAGATATATGACAAGGTTAATAAAACATATGCCTTTTTGTGAGACTTCTGCAGAAGATATTTGCAGTTGGTTGGGGATAGATTGACATTACAATTGCTATTATAGTAGGAAAGTGGACATATAACTTTTATCATATGTCTAATTATATGTCTATGGACAAGCCTTTCAAGTCTTACGAAAAGTTTATAAATTGTTCCGCTACCACTGTTCTTTGCACTGATTAATACTCTATTTTGATCCGATAATGGAACATGAACATAAAGGAAGAAATGTATGCCCTTATGTTTAACAACATAAAGGAGAAAATGGAGGCTCTTACACTAAAATATTTTTGTAATGACTTTTCTAAATCTCTCTTCAGTGGCTAGACTGCCAACCATGGCATTATGATTCAACTGCAGTTTAGTTATCTTGGCCTCTTCACCAACTTGTTGTAAAGAATACCTTGTATGGTGATCTGCCAGAGGAAGTGTATGTGTTGACCTCTTGAGTTCGATTCTAAAGTGAAGGATCATAAGGGATATGTGCTTTATAAAGACATATACAATATCAAATAGAACCCAATGGCTTGGTTCCATAAATTATCTTAGGTTGTGTCTAAATGATTTCAAAAGATCATATGTTGACCATACTCTCTTTATTCGAAAGACAATGGAGGGAACTCTTTAAATGCTTATGTACGTGGATGATAAAATTCTAATAGTTGACATATAACATGGTATTAATTTCTGCGAAGAATTTTTTTCTTTAAGCACTTGTTACAAAGGACTTAGTGGTACTTCGCTATTTTCTTGGTATTGAGGTAGCTTGGAAATAGAAGAGTCTGATTCTATCGTAGAGGAATTCTATTACATATTTGCTACAGAAGACTTTGTTGGGAAAAATAGAAAAGATGTTTATTCCATGGAACCCTAGGCTCTCTTATATAGAGGGGAGGCCTATGGGTAAATTACATAAGATAGACATGAAGAAATAAAAATAAGAAACTAATACTCTTAGTACTTAGAATTATCTCTACACTCCCCCTCAAGATGGAGCATAGATGTCAGTCAATGCTCAGCTTGGAAGAATACTTCTGAAATGGCCCTTTGAGCAGTACCTTGGTAAAGATGAATGTTGTTTGCTCTCATGTGCTGACATGGGAGGTCGAAATTAAGCCCTTTTGAATTATTTCTCTAGTATAATGACAGTCTACTTCAATATGCTTCGTTCTTTCATGGAATGCAGGATTGTTTGCAATGAACAGGGCAGTCTGATTATCGCATTATAACTGTAGAGATATATTATTCACTTCTGTACTTTTCTTATATTTTTATTTTCTGCTAGACCCTTTATGTATTTTACCCATAGGCCGCTCTCCTATATAAGAGAGCCTAGGGAAGATGGAATAAATAAGTTATCTTTTTCCCAACATGGTATCAGAGCGACGATCCTAGATCGGAGTTCTCGAACCAAAACCCTAACCCTAGCCCCCCCCACCTTCAAGCTTCCGTATGCCCGCCTCGCGCCACCGCGCCGCCTCGCGCGTCGCCTCCCGGCGCCGATCCCGCTGCCTCGCGCATCGCCTCTCGGTGCCTCACGTGCGCATCTGCGCATGGTACCCTGCACGTGCGTGGCGCACCTTCCGGCGCCGACCTCCTGAATACATCTGCGCATCTGCGCGTGGTACGTGCGTGGTGCACCATCCGACACGTGCGTGGTGTGTGGTGTCCTGGCATGGCCTCAAATTTCAGCGAAATTCGGTCGAATTTCTGTCGAATATCGATATCCAGTCGAAATCGAAATTCAACCGAAATGACCGAAATGACCGAAATATGGGGGTGCTAGTACAAAAAATGACCGAAATGACCGAAATTGCGGTCGAAATTCCACCGAAATTCCATCGAAATTCTGTTTTGGTCGATACCGAAATGGTAACCGAAACCGACATTTAAGGCCTTCCTGCGCATCTGCGCCTGCGCGTGGTGCTCTTGCACACGCATCTGCGCGCCAGAACGTGCATCTGTCCACATCCTTGCACGCGCATATACGCGCCTGTGCGAGTGACACGCACCAGTGCGTGACATCTACGCGCACTCCAGTCCGTGATATCTACGCGCGTGCAGCCCTAGACCGGCGCGCGTGCGAATCCAGCCCCGTTTCGAGCGCGCACGCGTCTCCAGTTTGATGGGTTTGGTTGCTTGCGTCTACACATGCAACTGAACCCGTTAATGTTAGTGTAGACAGTCACATATTTGGTCTACTCCCCTAGTCTTCCAATATCATAATGTCAGAAAGCAAGGCAGATATTTCCTCTACAGGTGCCTTCAGAGGTCCAGCGCCTATTGTGAAGATGGATGGTTCAAACTACGAACTGTGGGCTATGCAGTTCATGAGCATGATGAATTCAACCGACAAGAAACACATTCTTACTGAGGAAGAGCCTACTGAGAAGATAGGGGTTAATGCCTCTTGAGAGGCAGATGATGCATATGCCAAAGTCTGGCTTTCCGGAACATTAGCAATTGAGATTGCTAACGATATTCTCCATCAGTCCACTGCTAAAGCAATGTGGGACATCCTGGCTGCCACCTACTCATAGGCAATGAATGAGACGAAGATTCTGCAGCTACACCATGACATCTTTACAATCAAGCAGAATGGACGGTCTCTACACTCGTTGTACACGTCTTTACGTGGAATGTTCAAGAAGCTTTATAGCTTCATGCCTCTCACAGCCACTCCAGAGCAACAGAAGACCTATCGGAATGCCACTATGGTGGGTGTTTTTCTTGCTGCCCTTGCTTCCTGAGTACGAGGCAGCACGTTCCCAAATCTTGGCGGATTCTACTATTCCTCCTATGGAGGAAGCTTTTCATAGGCTGAGTCGTATCACTGTTCCCTCATCTGCTATGAATCCAACAGCCTCAACCATGGCAGCCAATCGAGGTCGTGGAGGTCATCATCAGTTCCGTGGCCGTTGTCCTCGCAGTAGAGGAGGCCATGTTCGGCCATCATGTACTTTTTACAATCGTTTTGGACATACCGAAGACACATGCTATTCTAAGCATGGATTTCCGGCTTCTGCACGAGTCGCTGAACAGATCGAGCCCCCAACCGCATCATCTATGGATCAACGGTTTGACGATCTTGTAGCCCGTTTGAGGGGCATCATTCCTCCATCTGGTCCCGCTGCATCAGCACCTACTTCTGAGAGTCACGCCGACGTTGCCGCCTCTACATCTGCATCCACCAGTACATCAGGTAGCACCTATGCATTCACTAACAGTAGTGGATCTTATACTTTAGAGTGGATTATGGACTCTGGTGCCACACATCATCTGTGTGGTGACCAAGGTCTACTTACATGATACATACAGGTTTCTCCAAGCCGTACAGTGGTTATTGCTAATGGAACACATTCCCCGATTACTATTCAAGGGGAGATTAGATTGGCACCATCCATGCATCTCAAGAACGTGTTACATGCACCTGATTTTTCGATGAATTTGTTGTCCATTAGCCAACTTACAAAGGATTTACATTGTCGAGCAATTTTTTTATCTATCCTCTCTTGTTTTTCAGGACATCCTTACAGGCAACGTGATTGGGCGTGGCTATGAGCAAGGCGGCCTCTATCGCCTTAGTCGGACTCCTTATGCTAGAACATCAGCTCTACCTGCTGGACCTATCTCCCCATTATTGTGGCACCTGCGCTTTGGACATCTACCGCTTCAGAAGCTGCGTCATGTGTTACCTCAGGTTTCACCTCACACGTCCATTCAATGTGAGGCTTGTCAGTTGGGAAAACATCATCGGTCTACTTCTCCCAGTCGTTAGTGTCGGAGTAGTACCTCCAAGTTTGAGTTATTTCATGTCGATATCTGGGGTCCTAGTCGTGTTCCTGATCATCAGGGACACATGTTTCATATAGTTATTGTGGATGATTTCTCTCGCGTGTCGTGGGTATTTCTGTTAAAGAATAAATCTGAAGCAAGGAATATTATCATCAATTTCATTAATGAAGTAAGTAATGTTTTTTCTGCATCTGTTAAGATTGTAAGAAGTGATAATGCCCTGGAATTCTCTACTCATACTCAATCCAGTTATTTTTCATCTCAAGGGATTATCCACCAAACATCATGTGCCTATACTTCCCAACAGAATGGGGTTGCTGAAAGGAAACACCGTCATTTACTCGATGTCACCAGGTCGCTTCTTATACAGAGTCATGCCCCTCATTCTTTCTGGGGTGATGTTGTTCTTACGGCATGCTATCTTATTAATCGAATGTCGTCATCTGTCTTAGGTGAGAAGATTCCATTCTCTCTTGTTTTCCCTGACAAAGAATTGTTCTCTCTTATTTTCCCTGATAAAGAATTGTTCTCTCTTACTCCTCGCGTGTTTGGCTCGGTAGCCTTTGTTCACCAGATGTCACCCGAGACTGACAAGCTCTCTCCTAGGGCTATCAAGTGTGTCTTTATCGGGTACTCCAGGACACAGAAGGGGTACAAGTGTTATGATCCATTCCACTATACTCGTAGGCCTGCTTCTGCTCATGGTCATTGCTCATCATCTAGCTCGCCTGACGTATGTTCTGAAAATATTACTATTGATGGATCTGATGATTTTCCTGAGCAGGATGTGTTACAAAGGCCAGCTGAGGAGACATATGATTTAGATGTATCTATTGCTCTACGAAAGCAGAAGTGGAGCTACGCGTCATATCCTATAGCATCTTCTGTGTCGTTTGACCTTCTCACTGGAGAATTCAGGAACTTTGTCATTGCATTGTCAGCAGTGGAAATTCCACGGAATTATCAAGATGCACTGAAGGATAGTCGATGGCGATTGGCTATGGAAGAAGAAATGGCAGCTCTTCAGTCCAGAGGCACCTGGAGCCTTGTTCCTGCACCTGCTGATGTGTCTACAGTTAGCTGCAAGTGGGTCTTTATAGTTAAGCAGAATGCAGATGGAAGCATTGACAGATACAAGGCTCGCCTTGTTGCTCGTGGCTTCACCCAGACATATGGGGTGAATTATCTTGATATATTCTCGCCGGTTGCTCGCCATTCCACTCTACAGATCCACCTTTCTGTTGCAGTTACTCGTGATTGGCTGTTATACCAGTTAGATGTGAAGAATGCATTCCTATACGGTGACTTATAGGAGGAAGTCTACATGCAACAGCCACCTAGTTTTGCTGTTGAGGGGGAGTGTCCTACGGTGTGCAGACTTCATAAGGCTATCTTTGGCCTTAAGCAGAGCCCCAGAGCTTGGTTTCAGAAGCTCTCAGACCTGTTTGAGAAACAGGGGTGCAGACGTTCTAATGTTTATCATTCCCTGTTCGTACAGAAGACACCCGGAGGTATTATTGCTATTATGATGTATGTAGACGAGATTCTGATTACATGTGATGATGAATAGGGAATCCAGGCGGCAAAAGAAATGTCGGGTCGTGAATTCGTCACCAAGGACCTTGGGGTTCTTAGATATTTTCTGGGACTGGAGTTTACCAGAAATCCTCATGGGTTGGTAATGACCCAGAGGAAATATGGCATTGACCTGTTAAGTGAAACATGAATGCTTGGTTGCTGACCTACCACTACACCTATGGATCCCAGTATGAGATTATATGATGATGACACTGATGAGGTGGATAAGAGAAGATACAGAGAACTGGTGGGCAAACTCCTCTATGTTACTATTACCAAGCCCGATATCTCCTTTGCTGTGAGTCGAGTGAGCCAGTTTATGGAGCAACCACGTCAGGTACACATGGATGCTATACATATGATACTCAGGTACCTTAAGTAAACTCCAGGTACGGGTCTGTTGTTTAATAAAGGCAAGGAGGTTACTATATCAGCTTGTGCAGATGCAGATTACGCAGGGTGCCCCAAGGATAGGAAGTCCACCACTGGGTTTGCTGTGTATGTTGGAGATTCTCTAGTCTCATGAAGAAGCAAGAAGCAAACGGTTGTAGCAAGGTCCAGTGCTGAGTCTGAATATAGGGCTATGGCCCAGGTCAGTACAGAAATGATGTGGGTAAAGGTTGTGCTTGCAGATCTATATATAGAAGTCCTGCTTCCTATGGCTCTGGAATGTGACAATCAGGCGGCTCTATTCATTGCAAATAATCTAGCATTGCATGAACGAACCAAGCACATTGAGGTTGATTGTCACATCATACGTGACATGATTTAGAAGGGGTTTATTGTTACATCCCATGTTAGCTCAGAGGATCAGACATCAGACATTTTTAGCAAGGCGTTACTTCGAGGGCCTTTCCAGAAGTGTTTGTCCAAGCTGAGCATGATTGATATCTATGCTCCACCTTGAGGGGGAGTGTAGACATATATTATTCACTTCTGTACTTTTCTTATATTTTTATTTTCTGTTGGATTCTTTATGTATTTTACCCATAGACTGCTCTCCTATATAAGAAAGCCTAGGGCAGATGGAATAAATAAGTTTTCTCTTTTTCCGAACAGTAACTGCATGGGTAGAGGTACATTTATATACAAGTCTGCTCGCACTGCTCGAACCCACACCATTTCTATACTTGCTTGTGCCATAGCCTTGTACTCAGATTCTGCACTCGATCTAGCCACCACCGTCTGTTTCTTACATTTTCAAGAAACAAGAGAACTACCAACAAATACTACATAGCCAGACGTAGACGTCCCGTCCTTAGGACACCCTGCATAGTCTGCATCAGCACATGCAGAAACAAAAAAAGTTGCTCCTTTCCTGAATAATAATCCTGTCCCTGGAGAAGACTTTAGATATCACAGTATCATGTATATACCATCCACATGTACCTGTCGGCTGTCGGGGCTGCTCCATGAATAGGCTCACCTGACTCACTGCAAATTAGATGTCAGGTCTAGTAATAGTAACATATAGGAGCCTCCCCACCATCTCTTTGTATCTCCTCTTGTCAACCTCTTCTGTATCATCATCATAGAGTTTCATGCTAGGATCCATGTGAGTAGTGGATGGTCGACAGCCAATCATGCCCGTCTCGGCAAGCATATCTGTTAGAGTATTCGTATGTGCGCCCATTGAGTTGTAATAGGGTAAATGGATCATGGAGAAGTAAATTTACCCCATCCAGTGTTTAGTCCCATACCGCCTAGTGGTGGGACTTGGAGGCTCTGGAGAGGCTATATAAGGAGCCCCAGACCTCCTGTACTCATTGAGAAAAAGTAATGCATAGCATGCCCCGTTGAGGGCTTCTCCCGTGGTTTCATCCCGCTCCTCACGGAGTAGGGTTCCACGTAAAATCAAGGTGTTCCATGTTGATCTTTTTGTTCTTTATGCTCTGTTTTATCATCCCGCTTCCGCTTCTGATTTTCTAACATGGTATCAGAGTGGGTTCGTTCCTCGAGGATTTCATCGTGTTCTTTATTTTGATTCGAGTTCCGATTATGGGTTCGATTCTTGATGAATCATGTTATGTTTTAAGATTCGATTATTGTTCATATTCGGATTGGCTCCTGTTCAACATCACGTCCTAGGGTTTGCTTTGAAACCCAATCTCCAGGCAGCGGTCCAGGCACTCTCGTGGTGCCCTCCTTCCATCCTGCGCAGACGAAGCGCCCTAATCTCCCAGGCGTGAGGCGGCGATTCCCATCCCAGGCACGAGTCCTTCCAGGCGCGCCTCTCTTCTTCCAGGCATGCCTTTCTTCTCCCATCGCTGCAGAACAGCAACAGGGGCGCCCTAGCCGCAAAAGGCGGCAGTCCCCTACGCGCGAGCCCCTACGCACAGCCCTCCGGCGCACAAAGCGCCCAGGCGGCACTCCTCCTCGCGTGAACAGGTCTCGCGGCCCCGCTCCAGCCGAGCGGCACCTCTCCCTTCCAGGCGCAGCACTTCCAGGTGCAGCACTTCCAGGCGCAGCCGCGCAACACTTCCGACCCCCCACGCTCCCCGATCGCGCCGCACCGACCGCACAGCCAGGCGCCTCCTCGCGGCGAGTTACTCCATCACGCAGCGTGTTCCTCCGTGCGTGCTTCTCAACCTGAGCCTCCAGAACACCGTGTGCAGGCGACGAGATCCCCCCGGCAGTCCCCTCCAGCCAAGGCGACGCAAGCCCAACCGCTATTTCCCCAGGCGGCGACAACGGATTTTTCATCACGAGGAGGTTTCCTTTGGGAACCCTATGCGTGGAAACGGGGGGCGATACCCCTTTTAATGGGCCCATTCGGTCACCATTTAAAAAAATGTGTGTTTCTTGTGAGGGTCCTATTAAAAAAAATAGAAAGAATGGGATTGGGCCCAAGTGTGCCACGTCAAAAAAATATGCGGAAAAAAAGGAAAAAGAAAAAAAAGGGGCGCGTGCATTAAAAAAAGAGCCGCACGCAATTTAAAAAAATGATTTCAAAAAAATGATGCAAAAGCCGTAAAAAAATTGAACGGCTTACGAAAAAAATGTGACGACTTAAAAAAATGAAGAAAAGCCTCAAGTGATGTTCATCCCCATTTTTATCATATCTTCTCCCAACTTTGTCGATGTTCATATTCCGACAAGTATGGGAGAAAGGGGGAGTATATGTAGAGTTCTTTGGCATCATATATATCACTTTGACGATTCAGATTCCAGCTCCGGTTCAGAGACAGTTCAGATTCCAGTCCAGATGCCCGTTGAGATTTTCAGACTCTACAGTTTCAGATGAAGAATTTTCATGCGCAGTTCCAGACTCGACGTTCAGATTCCAAGTCCCAGTTTGATGCGCAGATTCAGACTCGACAGATTGGTCAGAGTCCAAGATCGAGGCACTCCAAGATGAGAGGCCCATTTCAAGATCTCCAGAGAGAGACTCCAGTTTCAGACACACACATGGATGCGGTCATTTTCAGATGAGCACATGTAGGCCATCATTTCAGAGGTCCCCATCCTTTTCTTATTTTCGGCCAGAGTTTTCATGTGAGCCATAGGTACACCAGAGTAGTGCACCATTCTCTGAGCCAGATGGGAGAGACCCAGTTCTCCGAAGAGGAGACTTTCCGGACTCCATTCTCCAGCGATCGTGGACTCCGAAGAGGATTGCACAGCCACGGCTCTTTTCAGTTCGGCCCTTTTCAGAGATGGAGCAGTTGTCCACATTATTGTGGCGGGCCAGAGTACTCTGACGAGGAGACTCATTTTCAGTTGCAGCGACTCTGACAGGCGCAGTTCAGAGCGCATGCTCTCCGACGAGGAGATTTAGCAGACTCACACTCCAGCCCGTTCGTCCTCGTCACCTGCACGGCATGAGAAGCAACGTCCTCGACAGCAGTAATGTGCGCGTTGGGTTGATATTGTCCGTAGTGTTCTGTAGCGTTGAGTTGAGTTTATTTCTGTTTGTCCAAGCTGAGCATTGCATGCTCCAGCTTGAGGGGGAGTGTTGGAGTATTCGTGTGTGCGCCCATTGAGTTGTAACATGGTAAATGGATCATGGAGAAGATCCATTTACCCCATCCAGTGTTTAGTCCCATGCCGCCTAATGGTGGGACTTGGAGGCTCTGGAGAGGCTATATAAGGAGCCCCAGACCTCCTGTACTCATTGAGAAAAAGTAATGCATAGCATGCCCCGTTGAGGGCTTCTCCCGTGTTTTCATCCTGCTCCTCACGGAGTAGGGTTCCACGTAAAATCATGGTGTTCCATGTTGATCTTTTTGTTCTTTATGCTCTATTTTATCATTCCGCTTCCGCTTCCGATTTTCTAATAATATCTGTAACATGCTTCCTTTGGGTCATCACAAGAACCTGCGCATTCCTAGCAAATTGTAACCCCAGGAAATACCTTAGGGTGCCCAAATCCTTCGTAACAAACTGACAACCCAGAAATTCTTTTGCCATTTTTATCCCCTACGCATCATCTCCTGTAACAAGAATATCATCCACATAAACCATGATAACAACAGTACCTCTAGGTGTCTTCTGCACAAACAGAGAGTGGTCTGCATTTGATCTCTTGAACCCCTGCTTTTCCACCAACTCCGAGAGCTTTTGAAACCAATCCCTTGGACTTTGCTTAAGGCCATATATTGCCTTATGGAGTCTACACACCTGCTTATACTCCCCCTCAGCAGCAGACCCCAGAGGCTGCTACATGTAGACTTCCTCCTTTAGATCTCCATATAAAAATGCATTTTTAACATCTAACTGAAATAAGGGCCAATCACGTACGACAACAACTGAAAAAAGGACCTGTAAAGTGGAGTGGCATGCAATGGGAGAGAATGTGTTCATATAGTCCACACCGTAGGTCTGAGTAAACCCACGAGCTACTAGTTTTTCCTTATAACGATCAAGGCTCCCATCCGCATGGTGTTTAACTGTAAACACCTACTTGCAACTGATGACAGAGGCTCCAGGAGTAGACACCAAACTCCATGTACCACGTGATTGTAGGGCATCCATATCTTCCTCCATAGCTAGTCGCCAGTGACTATCATTCAGGGCCTCCTGGTAATTCTGTGAAATAACCACGACGGATAAAGCAACTGCAAATCTCTGAAAGTCCCCTATCGGACGATGAACGCAAGGGGATAAGATGTACAAGTACACATTTGCTTCCGTAAAGCAATGGATACACCCAGATCATCGGTAGCATCAATCAGGTGTGGGCTAGTCTTCTATAAAGATCCCTGCACAGATATATCTCCAGACCCATCATTAGAAATCATGTTATCAGAACAAACCTTAGGCGTGCTGGATGACTAGCGATTACCATGAGCAGAGACAGGTCTACGGGTATAGAATTTTGGTAATGGTCGAACAATGTGAGACTGGGTAGAAGCTGGTGGTGGTGGCGATGTTAGTACAACAGGCACATGCAGAGGAGAAGACATACGTGGGAGGAGGTGGCATGTAAACCTCATCATCAAAGTCTGATGGCGCCAATTTGTCTCCTATACGGGAGAAAAACATCACATACTCAAAAAATGTGACATCAGCACTGATATAATACTTCATGCGCAAAGGATCATAACACCGATATCCCTTCTGGGTCCTGGAGTAGCCGACACACATTTGACAACCCTAGGAGAGAGCTTGTCAAGACCTGGAGCCAACAGGTGTACGAATGCAACACAACCAAAGACATGAGGAGTAAGTGAGAATAACTCCTTATTAGGAAAAACACCGGAGAAAAGAGTTTTCTCACCCAAAACAGATGAAGGCATGTAGTTCGGCAGGTAATACGCTGTAAGGACAACATCACCCCAAAAGGAATGCGGGGAACGATTCTGAATAAGAACTGTCCGAGTGATATCAAGTAAAAGGCTATGCTTTCGCTCTGCAACACCATCTTGCTGCGAAGTGTAAGGACATGTTGTTCGATGAATAATGCCACGAGATGAAAAGAAATGGGATAGAGTACGTGTGCAGAATTCCAAAGCATTATCTATTCTCAAAATTTTCACAGAAGAAGAGAAAACATTTTGCACTTCATCGATAAATATTTTGATCATATCCCCTGCTTCAGATTTATTTTTCAATAAGAAAACTGATGATAAACGAGAGTAATCATCAGCTGCAACAAGATAAAACTTGTGTCCCTGATGATTAGAAACACGACTCAGATCTCAAATGTCAACATGAAATAATTCAAAAGGGGAGCTACTATTTCGACTCTGACGACTAGGGAAAGTTGACCGATGATGTTTCCCCAACTGACAAGCTTCACACTGGAATGAAGACCCTGGTGAGATCTGCGACAAGATATGACACATCTTCTGGAGGGGGTATGACCTAAACATAGATGCCAAGTAAAGGGAGAGACTGGTCCAGTTGAAATAAAGGACGCGTTTACATAGAGTTCGGACCAGTCGATAAAGACCACCCTGCTCAGGGCCACAACCAATCACCCTGCCCGTAAGGATGTCCTGAAAAATAAGAGATGATGGGTCAAAGATAGCTCGACAATGCAAATCCTTTGTAATCTGATTAATAGATAACAAATTCATAGAAAAATCAGGGGCATGTAACAAGTTATGTAAACGCATTGAAGGTATCAAAGTAATCTCCCCCTGTCCTGTGGTTGGGGAATGAGTCCCATCAGCTATCACCATAATTCTTCTTAGGGGGACCTGTCTGTATGCTGTAAGCTGACCTTTGTCTCCGCATAAATGGTGCGTCACCCCAGAGTCCATAATCCACTGTGTAATCTCAGATCCATAACAGGATGTAAAGGCATAAGTACTACCTGAGGTGCTTGTTGTAGCAGAAGTAATGGCGGAGGCTGAAGCGACGACATCGGAATGGCCTCTTGGAGATGGTGAAGGAGGCATGATATCTCGCAGTCTTGGCACGAAGTCATCAAATCTCTGATCTGAAGTAGGAGCAGAGGGAGACTCAGCCTGCTCCGCTACACAGGTTGATGCTGGGAAACCATGCTTAGAGTAGCATGTCTCCTCGGTATGAATTGGGTAATGGCAAAACGTGCAGGGCTGACGAATACGACCTCCTCTACCATGAGTTCCTCGGCCACGAAAAGAAGAAGAGCCTCCTCTGCCTCGGGAGGCTCCCATCGTTGAAGAGGTCTGACTAGTGGCAGTAGATGGAATAGTGATCTTGCTAAGCATGCAGAAAGCTTTCTCCATAAGAGGAATAGTAGCATCCACAAGAATCTGAGAGCGAGCAACATCATATTCAGAATACAAGGTTGCTAGGAATACACCAACCACAGTAGCATTCCTATATGTCTTCTACTGCTCCAGGGTAGCCGTGAGTGGCATGAAGCTGTGGAGTTTCTCAAACATCCCACACAAGGATGTATACAACGAATGGAGAGGCTGGCCGTTCTACTTGATAGTGAATATGTCGTGCTGAAGTTGAAGGATCTTGGTTTTGTTCCTCACCTGGGAGTAAGTGGCAGCGAGGATGTCCCACATATCCTTAGCTGTGGGCTGATATAACACATCATTGGCGATCTCTATCGTCAATGTCCCTGAAAGCCAGACTTTGGCATGTGCATCATCCGATTCCCATGAGGCGTTAAGCCCGGTCTTCTCCACCTTCTCCTCCTCGGTAAGAATGTGCTTCTTACCATTCAGCTTCATAAGGCTCACAAACTGCATGGCCAGAGCTCATAGTTCTTCCCGTCCATTTTGATAATAGGCGCTGGACCTCTGAAAGCGCATGTGGCGGGTACATCGACTTTGTTCTCGGACATATTGCCAGATGTAGAAGACTGGGGTTATGTAGACCAAAAAGTGAATGTTTACACAAACATGCGTGGATTTGAATGCATATGTAGACTTATACACCCAAATCCATCAAGTAAATGGGGAGACCGATGCCGATGATGGAGCAGCTAGAAAGCAGGTCGCGCAAGGAGGTGCTGCATGCGCAAGGGCAACACGATGGACGGTGCACGGTGGCACGTGAGTGTACGTGAGGCGACGCGCTGTGATGTGCGGTTGCGCGCGAGGGAGCACGGGGAAGCGCGTGGTGATGCGCGGTAGAGAAGCGACGCGCGAGAGGCAGCATGTGTGGGAGACGGGGGCAAAGGTGGTGAGGTTAGGGTTTTGGGTACGAGAGCTCCGGCCTAAGACCGTCGCTCTGATACCATGTTGGGAAAAATAGAAAAGATGTTTATTCCATGAAACCTTAAGCTCTCTTATATAGAGGAGAGGCTTGTGGGTTAATTACATAAGATAGACATGAAGAAATAAAAATAAGAAACTAATACTCATAGTACATTAATTATCTCTACAGACTTGAATGATAGGGACAAAACCTGACTCTGTTCTTATGGATATGAATATCCTACTCTATGAGACTTTTCTGAACAAATGGATGTAAGATAATGCAGAAGCCTGGTTGGTGAGGAGTTGTATGCTACTATTACTTGTTCAGATGTTCCGTCGCAATCAACCATGCCAGTCAATTCATGGATAAACACCATCTTGACATTAGGGTGTTGTGATGATGCTTCGTGATATTTAAAGTTGACACCAGGCAAGTGTCTTCTTTTCATGTCAGGAGTCTTTGAATTTGTTAGCGCACAATAAATGACGTAATGACGGAAAATCCATTGTAGGTTTCTACACCTATATCGACGGGTAATCTCGTGACATCGAAAAGCAAGAGACAAGCAGTGGTGGCTCGTTCCAATACCGAGTCTGAATAGGGAAATGATCCAAGTTACTACTGAGTTGCTGTGGATACGATGTGTTTTTAGAGATCATCTCCCTTATCCTAGTCCGATGGTGTTAAAATGCAGCAACTCCGCGGCCATGTTTATTGCAAATGATACCGCTTTTCATGAGAGGATAAAGCAATGTAAATTGCAACTATACATGTGATATGATCCAAAGGGGCTCATCGAGACCAATCCAATTCCTTCGGACAAGCAAACTGCATATGTTCTCAAGACCTAAGAGCCATACTCCTTACCAGACGTATCTCCAAGCCGAGCATGATGGAGTTATATGCTCCATCTTCAGGGAGGGTGTCATAAGTTCCATGCCTTTGTGTTCTTGCTGCTTTCATTTCTTGTAAAGCCAAGGGCAATTTTATACTTTGTTATTATCCTCCTTTCCTTTACAAGGAAGGAGATGCATGTCTTTTAATCAAGTGAAATTATTATCATTTAAATTACCTACATGGTTAAAGGGACCTAATGCTATATCCAAACATACAAATGGGGCTCCTAAACTGAGATCAAACCGGAGGGGACTTCGGACGAATTTTTATTTTTTTTAAATATTTGCAAGCACATTTTTACCTTGTTATTGACGATTGTGTTTTGGGGTAGTTGATATCATATATCATTCTTAGTGACAGTTTTTTGTGCGTTTGCCCTGTTATTCAGAACTGTTGGTTTTGGGGTAGCTGATAGCATAAATCATTCTAAGTGGATATAACATTCTTAGTGGCATGTAATTGCTTTAAAGTGGCCATCTTGATTTATGTCGGGATATTTTAGTTCAATCCTTTTTGAGGTTTTATTAACAGACATCACTTATCTTTTTCCATAAGGTGCAATTTTGCTGGATATGTTTTTCATTATTTTTTCATTCCCTTGTACGTTTAGTTTATTTTCCTGATTGATAAATTCTCCATGCAGATGGCTAAGCTGTACGCTGGGGATTCAATGGCATTTGACGATAAGAGGTTGTCCCGTCCCTACAATTACAAATGGGCACAACATTTGGCTGAAATGTATTTTCTGCCAGAGATATCTCTATTACTTGCTGACGGATCCTCAAATAATGAAATGGTGAAAAGCACTGCAATTCTTTCCGGGTTATCTCTTTATCGACATCAAAACAGGGTGGAAACTCTCTTGCAGAGGATCCGTTCACGAAGAAAGGCCCAGTTGGCCCTTCTGTGAGTCACTGCTCTATTGGCTTTGGAATTCATAGCCAAGATATGCAAATGAACGCTTTTGGTCTCCCGTTCAGATTCTTGCTCTGTAGGCATTAGGTGATTGTTTTTATTCGCTAGCTTGAGCATGCTGTATGAGATTTATTCTTTATCCTTAGTGTTTGAAAATCGGAAGCGGAAGCGAACATGGAATAAAGATAATAAAAGAAAAGAACACCGGGATTTTAACGTGGAACCCTACTCCGTGAGGAGCGGGATGAAACCACGGGAGAAGCCCTCAAAGGGGCATATGCTTCATTGCTTTTTCTCATCTGTTACAGGAGGCCTTGGGGCTCCTTATATAGCCTCTCCAGAGCCTCCAAGTCCCACCACTGGACGATGTGGGACTAAACACTGGATTGGGTAAATGGATCTCCTCCAGGATCCATTTACCCTGCTACAACGCAATAGGCGCATACAACTTATACTCCAACACTCACCCTCAAGCTGGAGCATGCAATGCTCAGCTTGGACAAGAACAGAAAGAAACTCAACTCAACGCTACAGGACACTACGGACAATATCAACCCAACGCGCTCATTGCTGCTGTCGAGGACGTCGCTTCTCATGCCGTGCAGGTGAGGAGGACAAACGGGCTGGAGTGTGAGTCAACTGAAGACTCGGAACCTGACCATCGAGTCTGAACTTGCGCCTGAAGTCTCCTCATCGGAGAACTGGGTCTTGCCCATCTAGCTCAGAGAATGGTGCACTGCTCTGTTGTACCTATGATACCACATGAAAACCCTTGCCATCAAGGGAATGGTCCTCTACTCTGGAGTCCCTATGGCTCAAATAAAAACTCTGGCCGAACAACAACAAGAATGATGGGGACCTCGAACTGATGATGGCAACATATGCTCATCTGAAAATGATCGCCAACTCGTGTGTGTCTGAACTGCAGACTCAGAAGACAATCGTCAAGTCTGAACAACTGCGCATCAAACTGGGACTCGGAATCTGAACGTCGAGTCTGGAATTGCGCATGTAGAATCTTCATATGTAGAGTCTGAACAATTGATTGGCCTGGAATCTGTCATCTGAACCTGGATCATGCAACAGACCTGTAACTCTACATATATACTCCCCCTTTCTCCCATACTTGTCGGAAAATGAACATCGACTAAGTTGGGAGAAGACAAGATAGAATGGGGAGAAATCATGAACTTGCGGCTTTTCATTTTTTTAAGCCATCATTTTTTTAAAGCCGTTTCAAAATTTTTTACGGCTTTTCATCAACAATTTTTTCTTCCTTTTTTTTCTTCTTTTTTTTTCTCTATTTGCATACGGCTTTTTCAATTTGTACGCGCCTTTTCTTTTTTTTTTTTATAACAAATGACTTTTTTTTAACAATCCTCTTTTTTTTAAACATACTTTCCCCCCTTCTTTTTTTATGTTGGGCCCGCCTCCTCTTCTTTCTTTTTTTTTCTTTGGCCAACTCCCCTTCAATTTTCTTTGGCCTTTTTTTTTCTTTTAATTCATTTTCTCCTTACACCAACCGGCCCATATGGCAGGGGGCAACAATAATAAAAAAAATTAATAAGAGGAGGGCTATCAACCTCCCCTTCTCATCACGCGTTAGGGTTCCTTCTTGCGGAACCCGTCAAACAAGGAACCGCCGCAGGGAAGAGGAGCCCGCCTGGGGCTTGCTGGAGATAAGGGAGGGAGCCCGAGATCGCTAAGGGATTGGGGGGGCACGCTGATGTGCCTGGGATGCGCGCGGGATCCGAGTTGCGCTGATGTGCCTGGGCTCGCCCGAGGCGACCTGGGAGGAAAGAAGGGCTCGCCGCCTGCCTGCGCGAGACATGGCTGAGAGAGATCGCAGGAGGTCGTATGGCTGGGGCTGTCGGGGTGCCGCCTGGGATTTGTGGATGCGCGCCTGGGGGTGCACGCCCTGGAGCGGCGTCGCCTGGGGTTGGACCTGGAGATGGGAGATAACGACGCTTCTGTTGTGCCGAGCAAGGAGGCGCCTCCGCTTGGAGGTGTGAAGGCGAGTTGAGTCAGGGCTTGGAGCCCTGCCAGCGGGTTGCTCCGCCACCTGGAGCTTTTCTTCAAAAAAGGAGGCTCTGTAGAGGTATCTGGAGCATCATTCTAGGGCCATAGGACTGCTTCCTCATTAAAAGGATGCGCGCAGGGGCTTCCGCATCTGTACGTGTATGCGAGCGGAGAGGAGATGCCGCATGTGTGACCTGGGCGCCTGTGCGAGTCTGATGGAGATTGGGCTCCCATGCGCCCGATGGAGATTGGGTTCCCATGCGCCTGTGTGAGGGCCTTTGTTGGATCTGCGCCTGGAATCGCAGGCCTGGATGCCTGTGTGGATTCCGAAGATGTGCTCCTCCACGCTGGAGGTTGTTGGAGTTGTGGGCTGACGATGACCAGAGATTAGGGTTCCTGATTGGAACCCTAGGAAAAAAACTCAAGAGTAAAATCTGCCGCTAGCCAATACTTTCAGGAATTTCTGATTGAAAATAGGGTTCAAGAAATTGAACCTTAGAACCGAATCTTGACCAGAATAATGATCTTCAAATCGAAAATTAAACTGACAATCGAATCTCGAATCAATACAAAAATGAAAAACCTCGAGAATCGAACCCGCTCTGATACCATGTTAGAAAATCGGAAGCGGAAGCGAACATGGAATAAAGATAATAAAAGAAAAGAACACCGGGATTTTAATGTGGAACCCTACTCCGTGAGGAGCGGGATGAAACCACGGAAGAAGCCCTCAAAGGGGCATATGCTTCATTGCTTTTTCTCATCTGTTACAGGAGGCCTGGGGCTCCTTATATAGCCTCTCCAGAGCCTTCAAGTCCCACCACTGGACGATGTGGGACTAAACACTGGATTGGGTAAATGGATCTCCTCCAGGATCCATTTAACATGCTACAACGCAATAGGCGCATACAACTTATACTCCAACACTCCCCCTCAAGCTGGAGCATGCAATGCTCAGCTTGGACAAGAACAGAAAGAAACTCAACTCAACGCTACAGGACACTACGGACAATATCAACCCAACGCGCACATTGCTGCTGTCGAGGACGCCGCTTCTCATGCCGTGCAGGTGAGGAGGACAAACGGGCTGGAGTGTGAGTCAACTGAAGACTCGGAACCTGACCATCGAGTCTGAACTTGCGCCTGAAGTCTCCTCATCGGAGAACTGGGTCTTGCCCATCTAGCTCAGAGAATGGTGCACTGCTCTGTTGTACCTATGATACCACATGAAAACCCTTCCCTCAAGGGAATGGTCCTCTGCTCTGGAGTCCCTATGGCTCACATGAAAACTCTAGCCGAACAACAACAAGAATGATGGGGACCTCGAACTGATGATGGCAACATATGCTCATCTGAAAATGATCGCCAACTGGTGCGTGTCTGAACTGCAGACTCGGAAGACAATCGTTGAGTCTGAACAACTGCGCATCAAACTGGGACTCGGAATCTGAACGTCGAGTCTGGAATTGCGCATGTAGAATCTTCATATGTAGAGTCTGAACAATTGATTGGCCTGGAATCTGTCATCTGAACCTGGATCATGCAACAGACCTGTAACTCTACATATATACTCCCCCTTTCTCCCATACTTGTCGGAAAATGAACATCGACTAAGTTGGGAGAAGACAAGATAGAATGGGGAGAAATCATGAACTTGCGGCTTTTCATTTTTTAAGCCATCATTTTTTTTAAAGCCGTTTCAAAAAATTTTACGGCTTTTCATCAACAATTTTTTCTTCCTTTTTTTTTCTTCTTTTTTTTCTCTATTTGCATACGGGTTTATCAATTTGTACGCGCCTTTTCTTTTTTTTATAACAAATGACTTTTTTTAACAATCCTCTTTTTTTTTAAACATACTTTCCCCCCTTCTTTTTTTATGCTGGGCCCGCCTCCTCTTCTTTCTTTTTTTCTTTGGCCAACTCCCCTTCAATTTTCTTTGGCCTTTTTTTTCTTTTAATTCATTTTCTCCCTTACACCAACCGGCCCATATGGCAGGGGGCAACAATAATAAAAAAATTTAATAAGAGGAGGGCCATCAACCCCCCCTTCTCATCACGCGTTAGGGTTCCTTCTTGCGGAACCCGTCAAACAAGGAACCGCTGCAGGGAAGAGGAGCCCGCCTGGGGCTTGCTGGAGATAAGGGAGGGAGCCCGAGATCGCTAAGGGATTGGGGGGGCACGCTGATGTGCCTGGGATGCGCGCGGGATCCGAGTTGCGCTGATGTGCCTGGGCTCGCCCGAGGCGACCTGGGAGGAAAGAAGGGCTCGCCGCCTGCCTGCGCGAGACATGGCTGAGAGAGATCGCAGGAGGTCGTATGGCTGGGGCTGTCGGGGTGCCGCCTGGGATTCGTGGATGCGCGCCTGGGGGTGCACGCCCTGGAGCGGCGTCGCTTGGGGTTGGACCTGGAGATGGGAGATAACGACGCTTCTGTTGCGCCGAGCAAGGGTGTGAAGGCGAGTGGAGTCGAGGCTTGGAGCCCTGCCAGCGGGTGGCTCCGCCACCTGGAGCTTTTCTTCAAAAAAGGAGGCTCTGTAGAGGTGTTCTGGAGCATCATTCTAGGGCCATAGGACTGCTTCCTCATTAAAAGGATGCGCGCAGGGGCTTCCGCATCTGCACGTGTATGCGAGCGGAGAGGAGATGCCGCATGTGTGACCTGGGCGCCTGTGCGAGTCTGATGGAGATTGGGCTCCCATGCGCCCGATGGAGATTGGGTTCCCATGCGCCTGTGCGAGGGCCTTTGTTGGATTTACGCCTGGAATCGCTGGCCTGGATGCCTGTGTGGATTCCGAAGATGTGCTCCTCCACGCTGGAGGTTGTTGGAGTTGTGGGCTGACGATGACCAGAGATTAGGGTCCCTGATTGGAACCCTAGGAAAAAAAACTCAAGAGTAAAATCTGCCGCTAGCCAATACTTTCAGGAATTTTTGATTGAAAATAGGGTTCAAGAAATTGAACCCTAGAACCGAATCTTGACCAGAATAATGATCTTCAAATCGAAAATTAAACTGACAATCGAATCTCGAATCAATAAAAAAAATGAAAAACCTCGAGAATCGAACCTGCTCTGATACCATGTTAGAAAATCGGAAGCGGAAGCGAACATGGAATAAAGATAATAAAAGAAAAGAACACCGGGATTTTAACGTGGAACCCTACTCCGTAAGGAGCGGGATGAAACCACGGGAGAAGCCCTCAAAGGGGCATATGCTTCATTGGGCATATGCTTCATTGCTTTTCTCATCTGTTACAGGAGGCCTGCGGCTCCTTATATAGCCTCTCCATAGCCTCCAAGTCCCACCACTGAATGATGTGGGACTAAACACTGGATTGGATAAATGGATCTCCTCCAGGATCCATTTACCCTGCTACAACACAATAGGCGCATACAACTTATACTCCAACACTTAGACTGTGGATCATAAGTGAATATTTCCTTGAGCTTATGTAACAACAAATATTGGAGTTTGCCCTGGTTTTGGATTTAAGACTCTCTGTCCGTCTTTTGGCACCATGTTGTTAAAAAATAGATCTAGATTTCATCCATCTTTTAAACTTTTAGATATTGACTTTACAGGGAACAACTTGATTCTTTGGCAAAATGTGAATGGCCTTCAGTTTTTATAAGAATGTTCCATGGGCCTCCCAGATCCCTGTCTATGTTTTGGAAAGATGGTCTTTTGCAGAGCCAGATCCCACTTTTAGTTTGGTTGTACCTTCTGTTGCTGCTGAACAATCTTTGGAGACTTTAGACCTAAACGTGGAGGATAGAAGACCAGGGATCCTGAAGGATGGAGTTGAGAGTGCAACAGAGGATGGTGAGCTTCCTTCTGCTGTACAGGTTTCTGCAGCTCCAGATGAGTTAGATCCTGTCACCCCTTCCAAAGGTTCCCTTTTTCTTGAACACTCCAAAAGTTTTTCCTTGATTGCGAAGAGCAATGCTTCTAGCATGGGTAAGTCTCCGCGCTCGGTGAAGCATGATGAAAACCTGGTACTTTTATGGGACAGTGAGAGTGACGCTGACCAATATATGGAGCCTGATAGAGACAACGATTTTTACCAAATGAACCCAATGTCCTTCCCTGCGAAAAGCACGGTGTTCGCAAATATGAATTTGTGTTGAGCAGAGCAGATAAAGATGAAAGTCTGAAGCTTCATGCTCAGGTAGCTCAAAAATTGTATAACTATGTTTTTTTCCTTTCAATATATTGTTATTTTTTTTCCTTTTAATTAAGCATTGGACTTTCAGGTTAGTATAAGCATCGAGTATCCGTTGAGGCCTCCTCTATTCTCATTGTACTTCTCGGACAACATTTCCAAGACTGGTGGTGACTCAGATGTCAAGGCTAGTCTCTGATGGTACAATGAGCTTCATGCAATGGAAGCTGAGGTATGCTAGTCAAAGGCATCATCTGTCATTTCTACAGCTACATAAGACAGTCCCTGATATTATATGGTTGTATTTTTCAACTATTGTGTAGGTTAATCGGCATATTTTGAAGATCCTTCCTATGGAACATGAAATCTACATACTGGCCCATCAAATGCATCGCCTGGCTATGATATTTGAATTTCATTTCGATCACTTGCAGAAGTGGTCCGATACCATGAAGAGCAACTCCCTTGTTGACCTAGGACTGTGCAAGCATGTCGCTAGAAAGATGATGCTAGATATTTCTGGGGAAGAGATCCTAGGAGGATGTTTTCTTGGAAAGACACAGAATGTGCTCCAGGTTATCCTTATTAGGCATCAAGTGTGAGGGGACTGTAATGATCTTTTTTCGGTCCTAGCTTTTGGGAACATCTTTTCAGTGGTCGTTTACATGTATCTGCATACGCTGAAGAGTCCAGATGTAGTTATCCATTATTGGCGATATTTTTCTGGCATCATTACCGACATACACGGTGGTAGTTAGAATTGGTATTCACATTGAAACAAAAGGACAGGTTGAACTGCTAGCTCAGTGCATATCAATGGTTTTTCAGTTGGAAAAATAGGCCTCTAACAATCTATTGGGAGAAGCAATTACCCTGTGGTTGAACATGATAAATTCCATCGTTCGAATTGATCATTGAATCATGGTCAACCTGTTCAAATATGACATGTGTACTTGTTTGATGTTCCACAGAGGTATGAATTCCTTTAAGATCCACCCATAAAACTTTACATTTGACGTCCTGTATGTATATACACACACTGCAAATGCCATGTAATTGTATTTACGCTTTCAATATTGTCATCAGGATCCATCGATCAAACCTTAAGTTTGACATCTTAAAGATTAAAAAATATAATGAACGTATAGAAGTATATGCCTTTACCTGTGGCATTTCTTCCCCACCTCGTAATCTTGAGATATAACACTCTCCCCTCTCTCATGCTAACACCCATAGGAGAGGTTATTCGTTCTCATGGTGTGTATTTACGACGGAGAAGAGCTCCTTGAGGAATTTATGATGGGATGAAGGGGAAGCACACTATTCATGGTGAGGTTGCGATAGAGGGGAGGAGCATAATGCAGTGGAGGTGTGTGCTAGGCTTACTTAGTTACTTGTGAGGCTACATCGTTCATACTTAGTTATCAGTTAGTAGGACTGTTGCGGATTATGTAAGTATGCGCAAACATGAACAATCATGCAAACACGAAGACATACGTATTTACAAGGTCCGCCTGTAATTGGGTTGTGTCTTTTAGATGGTTAGGATTCAAGACACATCTACATGGACCCTTATTATTAGTCATTGGAATTTGCTTTCTTCGGGTATTTCAGTCACGAGCCATGATTGTGTTCTTTTTGTGATATCTACCTTTTCCTTTTTCTCCTTTTGTTCTCTTTGGTCGAGAAGTGAGTAATATTATCCTCTTTTTTATGGGGGTTGTCTTGGTATTGAGGGCATTGAGCTCCACTCCTTAGCTATACACATCGTCTCTATTATGCCCATTGCTCACTAGCTTGTGCTATCTCTGGCCTCAAACATATCATTGCAATTTTCCTAACAAGTAAGAATCTTTAACACGAGAAAGATATGGGGCATGATGTCAGTATTTAGAGGATCATTATTTTCCTTTGAGTAGGTTTAAGTTTATGTCCGTTTTACTCAAGTAAAAATTACAAACATTCAAAGATTGATAAGGAACCGTTTCCATTAAGGCCACTCTTGTGTACCTCTTATATGTGTTGTCTTCAAAACACTTGGAATTATTCTAAATATAGGAGTTGAACTTGTTCATTTGTGTTTATTGTATTTCTAAGAAAACGATCAAAATTTAGACTCGTTTTAATTAAAAAAATTTTGTTAGTTTCTTTATTTGTCGATTTCTTAAATGTTCTCAACAAGTGCAATTTAATGCAGATATTTGTAAACATGTATAAGAGTTTGTAGAATTTAGATTTGTTTTGTGAAATTCAAACTGTAATGTGTCATAAATATTAGTAGTTGTTTTAGCGCCTTTGTAAAATTTGTGCTCCTTTTAAAAAAATTTTGAGTGTAACATTGAATGGATCTTTGTAATTGTTTTGTGTTTCTTTCTAAAATTCGTAGTTGCTTTGTAATATTTGAGTGGAGATCTGTAACATAAAGTAGACTATTAGAAACTTATAAAATGTATAAAAGATATGACATTGTAAATAGTAATCGAGATTTGTAACTAACGATCTGAGATTTGTAAAATACATATCAATTATGTAACCTCCGTCTCTCTAAAGATGGCGCATCGTCGTTGTCAAGATCTGCATATCATATGATGTCACCGTCGAGATCTGCTCGCCTCTCTGATGATGGTGCCACGCCGCCGTTGAGATCTGCAGAGAGAGAGAAATACATGCCATATGTCACCGCTGTCGAGATGTTGTATCGTCGAGTGCATGCCACCGACATCGAGATGGTATATTGTTGAGTGCATGTTGATGAATCTGTGACTGATCACTCTAAAAGTTGAAAATAGAGTCTTGTTCCCGAGTAAATAGCAGCATATTTCCCTTTATTATGCATAATTAGCATTCATACATGTATTCATAATATCTGCATTTTAACATTCACATTTGCATTAAATAAGAAGCCAAGATCACTTGTAAAATATCCACCTATAAAACAACACCTCCCTTATAATCTATACACCTTTAGTTAATAATAAGGTCAGAGATCTCCTTTGTAAAACATCCAATAAAGCCCTAGAACCCCTGGACCATAAAAGACCCATAGTTCTCTTGTACCAACTCCAAAATAGGTCTACTCACTTTCAGATGAATACACATCCAGAGACCTTTAAAATGAGACTAATTTCATTCAATTTGGAGCTCGTAGGAAGAAGTTGGGTTTTGGGGCCTCTATGTATACTATATATGAGTATATTTGTATTCTTGTATTTTTTGTATCATATTTGACCTCATCTCCGTTTTTGGTCAACATGAAACTTGTAAATCTCATCAAAATCTACAACTTTCATGTTTTGAGTTTTTCCAAATTCGGCCTCCTTCTCTCTCTAAACTTATTTCTTCTCGCAGCCACTCACAGCTGGCCACGTGGCGCCCTCTGATTGCGCCACGCAGCCCGCTCTCCTTGCCTTAGCCGCCCACGTCCGCAGCCATTTCATCTTCATCCTGATCCAACGGTTGCACCACCTCCACGTACGTCCTTTATTCTCAGCCGTCTGATCATCACCCATCTCCCATCTCAGCCACCCGCCTCCGCCTGCCCATGCACCTGACACGGCGCATCTTGCGCCCTTCGATCACGCACCCGACCTTTCCATCTGAGTCGCTAGCTCCGCAATCATCGTCGACCCTCCGATCGTTCCCTTGAGTGCATCACAGACATCCGTCGTCGCCTTTTCCTCTGTGCGCCACATGGCAGCTCATGAACCATCCGATCTATTTCATCTCAACCTTTCACTTCATCTGTATTGTCAGCCATTCGATTGTTCTCCAGAAGTGATCCCCACCGCTCGTTAGCGCAGCTCCCAGAATCACGCCACATGGCGTACCACTAACCCTTAGATCGCTTCGCCTCAGATCAAATCCAAGACGATCCTTAGCGATTTCTTCTCAGTCGTTGGATCACAAGATCCAACGACCAGGACCTTGTCTTCTACCTCCGGTCGGCCTCTCTCCCACGATCTCCACTGCGCCGACCCGTTGCACTCTTTCTATTCTTGGCCCCACTCCTGCGACCCTCTCCGACCGCCAACACCACCACGATGGAGCCCACTCTTCCCTCATCCTCTCCAGCTCCCTCACTCCTCACGACTTCCACCTGAATCGAACCACGACGACCACGAACTTCGCCTCCCCTCCATCCCTGCCGTCACCCTTGCCCTATAAATTAACCACCTCCGACCACTGTCACGCCCATCCGCCATTACGAGAGGTTCCCTTGAGTTCAGAGCAACCTATTGGTGACAGCAATTGAACGTATCTCCGAACGAAGACCGAGCTTCTTCTCCGGCGAGATCCACGGCCTTCCGCCGTGCTGCAGCCTCCTTCGTGAGCTGCACGAGCTCAGAATCATCTACCGTTCTTCGAGCGACGACAAGGAGCTCAGACCTGAGCTCCATTCCCTAGGTAGCATCCTTCATCGCCCTCCGATCTTCTTCTCTGTACGCCTCATTTTTCTCCTAATTTATTCCACTCCTCCGCGTATCTTCACCACCTCCTGACCATCTTCCGAGCTCCGCCTCAGAGTAGGGATCCTCGTGCTACCATTATCTTTGTCAAACGCCGTACCCTACCGGTCACCGACGTCAGCTCCGCCACCTGGGCGGAGCTCGATCACCTATCACCCCCGCTGCTACACAGGCCTCGCATTCCGTTCAAAACACCTCCATGAACACACGCACGCTTCGGCTATAGATCTAACCCCCCTGCAGGTGATATCTTTTTGATTGGTCGGAGGCTCGTTGGAGCTCCCTTCGAGCTCCTCCTTCACCGAGCTCCAGCGCACCGCCTTCCCCTCTGAGACGACCGGACGCTTCGCCGCTTCGCCGCTTCGCCACGCAACTTCCGAGCCACTTCAGACCCTCTAGCAACCTTCGCCGACGACGAGGGGACGAGGCGGAGCTAGGCCAGCCTCGCCGGAGCCCCGCCTTCTCCTCCACAGGAGGCGGAGGGCTATCGGGGACGAAAAGCAGCAGCCGTCCGATCTCTTTGATCGGACGATCGGGCGCCAGCCACATCGCCTCACTCCTCGATTGTTGGATCATCCGTGATCCTACGGGCTTGATCACGCCACATCACCATCAACAAGAGAAGCCGAGGGCCATTGGATCCCTCTGATCCAACGGTGCTCCGTCGTCTACGTCACCCTCTCCATCGAGCTCTAGGTACCGTTGGATCAATCTAGATCCAACGGTCACTAATCGACCACGTCGCCATCAGCAGGAGCGAGCCCCTCACCGTTGGATCGATCGATGATCTGACGGACTCAGATACGCCATGCATCATAAGCCAGCAGCCGTTGGATCATCCTTGATCCAACGGTCCAGATCGCGCCACGTCGTCTGATCCGAGCCTCTTCCCCGACATCTAGGCTCGGATCTCTCGAAGCTCTTCCGAACTGACGACCGAACCTCCAGAGCAGCCGAGCCTCGTCCCGAGCCGCCGAAGTACTCCGAGCCTAGGGCACCCCACGTAATCGGCACGTGCGGCCTGGGCAAATTGCGTTGAGGCCCCTGGAAGTTTCTGATATTACAATTCAGTCCCTACGAAGCGACCCCACGTGAGGAGCACATGCGTCTGTGGAGAAATTGCATGTTCCCCTGCATTCTAGGTAATTGCATAATAGTCCTTGTCAGCATATTTTATTTTTAGCAATTTTATTTCCTGTATTGCATTTATACCCCTGTCTTTGCACGTATATTTAGGCATTCATCTTAATTCATTTTTGAATTCTAAAAATTGCATTGTGTAGCTTACATTGTCCTACTTCTTATGTGACACGTGTCATATTTTTGTGATATCAGTGGAATTTTTAATTAATTAATTGGTTTATTTTTGTCATAGTTTGCTCAATTTAATCTTTTAATTAATAAGTAATTGCTCTGTAACTCCAAAAATCCCAAAAAAATCATATTAGATCTAGGATAATTAGCTTCACCTTGCATAAAAATTTCAACTCATTTGCACATATTTCGAGGCCTAAATAATTCATTTGGTGAATTCTTTAATTTATTTTTAGTAGGTTCATTTCACATCAAAATTAAGGTTTGATAATTTTCCTGGATTCCTCATCTTTATATCTATCTAGGATAGTTTTTATTCCCAAAAATATTGTGATTTGATATTTATTAAAATTAAATTAGTCAAAATCACACTGCATTCATTTTTAATTCATAGTTAATTCATTTAGTGTCAGAAAATTCCAAAAAAATCAGAGTAGCTTAATTTCATCATATTTCATCATCTGGCCAAGTTTCATCATTTTGGATTCCATTTGAACACTTATCTGATTTAAATTTTAAACTGGCCTAATTTTGCATGTGTCTTGCATAAAAAATCGAAAAAGACAAAAAACATATTCCCTCTGAAAATCGAACATTGGAACTTTGCTAAAAATTCACCTAAGGAGACAGATGCCTCCCTGAGTTTGACCTTGGACTCCCAAGTAAAAAAGTTCCCACTCGAAATTAAGTGTAAAAATAAAAATTACAAGTGGTTTTTGATTCGCTCTCGTTATCTGACTGCAACGAACATTAGTATTAATTTGGACATTAATTTGCTCGAATTAACAAGGGTAGCGGGAGCCTTATCAAAATGGCGCTGTTGCCGGGGAGGCACGGCTTAGGTTAATTTGCAGTTATTTCTAAGTGTTTGATTTTCTCTCCCCGGGTAGTCTGACCCCCGGTTTTTTTGTGAATATTTTCTGTCTTTTAATTTTTGCATTTTTATTTTGTGGCATTCTCTTACCTCAATTTATTTCTGTGCGAGGAACGCGAGGAGTCGAAGACGCTTCAAGGGATCGACAGATTAATGTCTTGAGTGATTTGAGAGAATTCGTAATTTCATTTTTCTATTTTTTGTATCATTTCCAGCGGTTCTTGTTTGGGTTCACGCGTGTAAATATAGTGGAACCGTGTCCTCGTGTGATGTGTGGTTTGAATGGTAATTTAGGCTTGCACTAGCGGCTTATTGAGCCAATCTAGGGTTTGCTTGTGCTCGTAATTTTTAGGACCACACAACCACTTAAAAGACGCACTTAGACCGCAGATCTAGCCTAATCAACCTGTTCTTCACTCACTAATAGAACTGCTTGTCTAGGAGCGGATTTTGTCTCTTGCATATGCATGTAGTGTAAAGTTTTCAATTTTGTTTTGCATCCTGCATAAAAGCGAAGGGATCACTGTAAGTCTTCTTAACTCAGCATACACATCATTGTTTTTCGTGCATCAGCTTTTCTCGATTTCCCCCCTCTGTTTTTCACATTTAATTTAAACGGAAATTGGGACTAGATGATAGGCATGCAGTGTGGTTGGACAAATAAAGTGATAACTTAACTTAAAACCGGTACTGCTAACATTATTGACCAAAAAAATAATAAAATTGGAAAATCTGTTTGCGGGAGACTAATCCCCGACCTTGTTTTCAGGCTGACTGAGGGTACTTGAGTGTGTGTGAATACCTTAAGGCAGAACCCAAATCCCCTCCTTCCATATCACGTTCCGACTAATCCTAGCAAATATCACAAGTTGAATTTTTAAGGTTCACTGACTAGTACCAAGTAGCCTCCGCCTGTCTCACGTAGATAGGGGTGAAATTGCGGTACTTCACGACAAGTTGCCAGTAACCCCCCGGGGTGAAGTTCCGGCCTTGTCACCTCCGCCTGCTTGCAGGTAGATAGGGGTGTGATCTTTGAATCCATTAACTTGGGATAGGAGCGAAGAAAGGAAGGACCGGTGGTATATTAGGTGACAGGTTAAACAGGGAAGACGCATCCGGCTCTGAGCCGACTTCCCTTTAGGCCGCGTAATCCTTGCTATCTTGCTTGAAAAATCACACTTAAAATTTACAAGATTAATTGGACTCGATTTTGGGTCCTTCACCGTGTTGAGTGTGAACCCAAGGTCTTGGATTGAACTGTTTGCTTCAGGTAGGAGTCAAATCCTATCTTCACTTAGAACTCCCATTTCTTCTCGCCAAATCAAGATGAGTGACTGGGGGGATATCGGCTCTTTATTCACCAATCTCTCTTTGAGCCCTCACGAAACTCCTCTTCATCGGCCCAAGCACACCTTGGACCACCCAGGATTCATGATCCTCTTGAGTTCTGGTTCCCTCACACCCAGGGTGGTTACTCTCAAACCAACCCTTTCCTCTCCTCTGAGCTTACCGAGGAAGACCATTGCCTCGGTAAGAATCCCTTCCTTGATTTGTCCTCTGACACCAACCTCATTTCATACCCAAGACTAGAGGATAAGATGCCTCCTACGCAGCCACCACTGGATGAGGACCCATTACGATAAATTCTTAATCGCCTTGCCACAGCCGAAGAACAAAATGCAGATCTCACGGCTAGAATGGGACAGATTATTGCAGTAGGAGGAATCGACCGACCAATGGTTGATGCCTACAACCCAGCAGAGAATGAGATACAAAGTTGGTTGGCACCAGCGATTCCCGCCGAAGCATTTGAGCTCAAGCCCCACTTCCTTAGCCTGCTACCGAAGTTCAATGGAAACGCCCATGAAGAACCATATGCCTTCCTCCAAGACTTCGAGCTGGTTTGCAACAACCTTAGCCATCCTAGCGTTGGGCAGGACTACATTAGACTGAAGGCCACCCCATTTGCCTTAGGAGATAAGGCAGCACATTGGCTGAAAAATCTAGGGGTGATATGTACAACCTGGATACAGTTCAAAGACTTATTTCTGAAGGAGTTCTACCCTCTCAGTAGGACTAACCAAATGAGAACAAAGATCGCCAGTTTCTCCCAAGGACCCAGTGAACCATTCCATGATGCATGTGATAGGTTCAATGACTTAGTTCAGAAATGTCCCTGCCACGGCATTTCTAAGACGATCTTAGTCCAGACCTTGTTCTGTGGTTTAACCCCGGAGATGCAGGGGTTAGTCAGTGCCTCCTGTGGAGGAAGCTATCTGAATAAGAACGAGAACGCTATATGGAAGATCCTAGAGCAGATGGCGGAAACCGGCAGGTCGCAGGCCACCAGGGCCTATCAGTTGTCTCCTTCAATCCTATCCAACGAGACAACCCGGAGGACTGTAGCGGATCTGACCGAGGACCTCATTCCTAGTATGGGGATGATTGCTGATAAGTTAACCATGGTCGAGCAGATCCACAAGAGGGTCACTGACCTTGAGTCTCTCTCACGTCTACCGAAGCAAGTGGAGGAACTTACTGAGAAGGTAGCTAAGATGAAGTTACCTACCCCTTCTGCACCACCTGTACCTGTACATCGAGTCCATCTTGTACAGGAGCAGGCACCGAGGCCTCAGAGTGGCTGGGTGGAGGATCAGACTTACACCCAGCAGGACCAGCATGCACCCCCACAAGTGGAGACTGGATACGAGGAGACTCCGCAGGTGTTCGAGATCAACGGGTTGTGGTACAGTCGTGATCCCGTCAGCAGACAGTCGGGGATGGGGAATGGTCAGCCTCACCGGCCTTCCCCAGCTTAACAAGGAACCAGTTCCATCCCCGCACCGCGCTTTGTTCAGTCCAGGTCCGAACAAGGGTACCAGCCTCAGCAACACCAGCAGCAGCAGCAGCGCATATTTCAGCAGGGCCAGGCACCGTCCCACCAGCAACAGCAGTATCGGCATGGCCAGCAGGGCCAGTACAGGACCTCATCCGCAAGTCAGCATCAACCAGCCCAGCCCACCGAATTGGAGTCCCTCACCTTGGCAATCCAGACCATGTCTCATAGGGTCCAACAGATCGAGAATGACTATCTGGATATGAGAACCGATCTGAATCGTGTCTCTCGTACCCAGGACCAACAGATGGTACCAAAGACCCCAATTCCCGCACAGGTTCAGGCCAATCCTAACAGCTTAACGCATGGCCAGAACCGACCTCGTGATCAGGTATATTATTCAGATAATTATTTATATGAACATGAGATCCTTTCGTATGATAATGTGAATCATATGTCCCTCAGGAGCGGAAGGCCCGTGACCATACCTGATCGGGCAGGGCACCGAAGGAAGGAGCCGCCAAGTCTCTACCTGAGGAGAACTTGGAGGAAGAAGAGGAGCAGCACCACCATCACCATCGGCAGAAGAAGAGGACGTCAAAGTCCTAGAAGCAGCAATCCCGCATCAGTAGAGAGTCCGACGGAACCGATGAAGAGCCCACACCTCCATCTGAGGAGGACCGTCAAGAAGTCGCGGAAGATGCATCACCGGTTTCGCCTCAGCATTTTTCTTTCAGTCAGAGTCAGAGTCCGAGTCTATTTAAAAGTCTGAGTCGTGTACAGAACTTAGTTCAAGACTTCAATGAAAACATTTTAATTTCAGAACATGAGTTAGAGTCAATAATCCCTTTCCCCCGAGCCTATAAGGGTAGAAAGAAGAAAATGACAAAAATCCAAAAAGATGACCCTGAGATGGCAGAGTTCTGCAACAAACACATCAAGGTCACAATCCCCTTTGACAAGTACGTGGAAATGACCCCTGCATTTCAAAAATACCATAAGGTGAGATGCACACCTAATTGGGTTAGCAGGAAGACCAAAAGTCGTGTTGAGAAACGCGTTCTATAAGTAGCGACAACTTGTGCAATAAAGAACTCGTTTCTCAGGAAACGAAGAGACATGGGTGCACACTATGTAGTGAGTCATGTTGATGACATCGCGTTTGCACACACTCTCCTAGACAATGGTTCCTCAATTAACCTAATGCCTACAACCCTCTATGAGCGGCTTAATCTCGGACCTCTTAGGAAATCTAGAGCCCTCCTGCAGTTTGCTGATAAATCAACCAAGAGGTCCCAAGGAGAATTGAGGAATGTTGTGATCAAAGTCGATGGCCAGGAATACATGGTGGACTTCACTGTCCTAGATATGGAAACCCCTCGTAATTAGAGAGATTCCCAGATCATCTTAGGCAGGCCCTTCCTCAGAACAGCAGGGGCCTTGTTTGATTATAAGATCGGGAAGATCCAGTTCCAAACTCCAGGCGGAGATGAGGAACTCGAGATGAAGCAGACCAGATGGCAGAGACCGGATTCCGAATCCAGCACCGAGTACTCTTCAACCAAAGCAGACTGTGATCATGTAGACACAGTTGGGCCATGGAGACAGAACCCAGCCAGCACCGATGAGTCCCTCCCTCCGGAGATGATCCCATGCATGAGTCAGTTTGCGAGGTCCTCAGAAACGAGTACAGCTCAGAAATTGCATCGCCCTACATCTTCGATGACTTAGAGGCCCAACTGGGCCTGTCAGTCCTCACCTCTTTAGGACAATCGGAAGATGAGGATGGCGAGTCAGACGAGGCTTTTGCCGATTGCATGGAGACCTTTGACGATCCGACTCCAGAGCCGAATAACTTGGTGGCAGCAATTACAGAGAAAGATCCAGCCACTTCCAACACCGAACCAGAGTCGATTGAGCCAGATTTCCTAGACGATCACACTATACCTGAGCTCAAGCCCTTACTCACAATACTGAAATACACCTTCCTTGTGGGTAAGGATAAGAAATATCCAGTCATCATCAGTTCGCGATTGACCGAGGAGTAGGAATCTCGCTTGCTAGAGATCCTAGAGAAAAACCGTAAGGTGATAGGCTGGAGCATTTCCGATCTCCACGGGATAAATCCCGCTCTTTGTTCGCACCATATCTACTTGGAGAATGAAGCCAAACCCTCTCGTGAATTCCAACGTCGTTTGAATCCAAATTTACGAGAGGCCGTGAAGAAGGAGATAGAGAAATAGTACAATGCGGGTTTTATTTATCCCATCTCCGACTCTAAATGGGTGGCCCCAATCCATGTGGTCCCGAAAAAGTCAGGAATTCAAACGACCACCAATGAGGACGGAGAGGAGATCGTGACACGAGTTCCCACGTTGTGGCGCGTCTGTGTGGATTACAGACGCCTGAATGCCGCGACGAAGAAGGATCATTTCCCCCTTTCATTCATTGATCAGATCTTAGAGAGACTAGCGGGGAAAGAATTGTTCTGTTTCTTGGATGGGTTCTCAGGCTACAATCAAGTACCCATAGCTCTGGAGGACCAGGAAAAGATCATGTTCACATGCCCCTTTGGTACCTATGCTTTCAGGCGCATGCCCTTTGGGTTATGCAACGCTCCAGGTACTTTCCAAAGGTGCATGATTGCTATATTCGCCGAAATGGTCGGTGAATTCCTGGAAGTCTTCATGGATGACTTCTCGGTCTACGGCGATTCCTTCGATTCATGTCTTAGGAATCTGGACCGAGTCCTCAAACGATGTTGTGAGGTCAATCTGGTGCTCTCCTGGGAGAAAAGTCACTTCATGGTGACGGAGGGCATTGTGTTGGGGCACGTCATCTCCAAAAGAGGAATGGAGATTGATCCTGCCAAGGCAGATGTGATCAGACGACTCCAGCCACCAACCAATGTCAAACAGTTGCGGTCGTTCCTCGGGCATGTCGGATTTTATCGGAGATTCATTAAGGATTTTTCTAAGATTTCCGGACCGCTAACTGAGCTTTTAGGCAAAGACATGGAGTTTGTTGTTGATCACAAATGTCTTGAGGCCTTTAAGCTATTACAAGGAATGATCATGGACGCACCTATCCTACAAGCCCCAGATTGGTCTCTACCTTTTGAGATAATGACGGATGCCTCAGACTATGCTGTTGGTGCTGTGTTAGGACAAAGAAGAGATGGCATCCCGTTCGCAATCCGCTACGCAAGCAAAGTGCTTGACACTGCTTAGCGTAACTATACAGTTACGGAAAAGTAAATGCTTGCGGTAGTGTTTGCCTTGGACAAGTTCAGATCTCACTTAATTGGGTCCGAGGTAATTGTGTTCACTGACCACACGGCACTGCGATACTTGATGGAGAAGAAGGACGCGAAGGCGCGTCTTCTTTGGTGGATTTTACTTATCCAAAAGTTTGATTTGGACATCCATGATAAACCTGGAAAGAAGAACGTAGTAGCCGATCATCTCTCTCATCTCGAAGATCTTAATACTTTTGAGGATTCTCCTATTCGATACTCCTTCCCTGACGAGTCGATTTTTGTTGTCCACTCACTCCCATGGTACGCCAACATCGTGAACTATCTTGTCTCCAAGAAGGTTCCCGAAGATTGGCCCAAGAGCCACATCGACCGACTGAAGTCGGATGCTAGAAACTACCATTGGGAGGATCCGATCCTTTTCTTCGAAGGACCGGATTGTGTCTGGAGACAGTGTATTCCTCAGGAGGAATACCAGAGTGTCCTTTCTTTATGCCACATCTTAGAGGCAGGAGGGCACCACTCCGGGAAGAGGACCGCATGGAAGGTACTTCAGTGTGGCTTTTACTGGTCGACTCTGTTTCACGATGCCATCACCTTTGCGAAGTCGTGCCCAGTATGCCAGAGAATGGGAGGAACCGTGGGTTCCAAGGATGAGATGCCGATGCAGCCTGTCATCATTTGTGATGTCTTCGACGCCTGGGGCATCGATTTCATAGGCCCATTCCATGTTAGACACGGATTCGAGTACATCCTTCTTACGGTAGATTATCTATCCAGGTGGGTGGAGGCTATACCGACTCGAGCCACAGACAGCAGGACTGTCTGTAAATTCATCAGAGAACACATAATCTCTAGGTTCGGGATCCCCAAAAAGATGATATCAGACGGGGGTAGCCACTTTGTAAATCGGGAGGTGAAGAAACTCCTGAAGGACTCGACATTGAACACAGTGTCGCTAGTCCTTACCACCCACAAACCAATGGTATGGCTGAAGTGTCGAGTCGGGAGGTGAAGACTATATTGCAAAAGCTTGTCCGCCCAAACAAGAAGGACTGGTCTCAGATTTTGGATCAGATCCTATGAGCGTATAGGACAGCTTACAAGACACCATTAGGAACCCCCCCATTCCGAATGGTAATCGAAAAAGCCGTGCCATTTGCCCGCAAAGTTAGTGCATAAATCAGAATGGGCAATTAAGAAGGTCAACTGGAATACACACCTTGGGTAGAAGCAGAGAGAAATGGATCTGAATGAGCTTGTGGAAGTCAGAAACTGTGCATATGACAACAGTTTGGTGTAAAAGAACAAGGTGAAGCGTTGGCATGATAGATATATCAGACGAAAGACCTTTGTTCCTGGACATAAGGTATGGTTGTTTAATGCTAGGCTGAAGATCTTCCAAGGCAAGTTGAAGTCCAAGTGGACAGGCCCATTTGTCGTCCGTACGGTGCATGAGAGTGGATGTGTCGAGATCTCAGATCTCGCAGATGACGCATCGACATTCCTAGTGAATGGACAATTGTTGAAGCACTTCGTCGAATCCAATGATCAGTTAGTCCATGTTGAGGAAATTGTATTCATGCGCGAGACAGATTCAGCAGATACACCTCGAGCCGCGTATGAGACCTTGCAGCAGTGAGCTCTAGCCATCAGTAGCATCTCGAAAGATTTAGACCGACTCACTTGTATATATCATCATTCCTGTACATTCTGTCCTTTCTCCCCCGCGACTCTAGTAACCCATCCCCGCCTCATTAAATCACTATCTTGGACTATACTTAGGATGACCAGATCCTAAGGGCCTGTTTGGTTGCAGGGTTGGGCAGGGTTGGGTTGGGCTGGGTTGGGATGGGTGAATAGTAATCTGTGAGGAGGAAGTACCCTTGTGAATAGTAACTATGGTTGGGCCAACCCTGCCCAACCCTGCAACCAAACAGGCCCTAAGTATAGGGGGGATGAGCCACCTGAGTCGGTTCACTGTACATTCTCCAGATCACATTCATACTCACTTCCGTCCTATACTTAGGCTGACCTGAGCCTAAGTATAGGGGGGACCGATGCCAGCTTTGTATATTCATCTACTTCTCTTCTTGACCTCGTCCACCCCACTTTTTGACTTTCTTCTACACTTAGGCTGCCAGAACCTAAGTATAGGGGGGCCGGTCGATTTCTATACATTTTCCATTCTCTTTAGCTCTCCTACGCTTAGCATGATCTATGTCTTTTTCCTCGCTTTTCATGCTCTGAGGACATAGCACACGCTAAGTATAGGGGAACGTGTATATATTACATATATACTTTACCCATAGCTCGTACTTTTGCGTATTTTTGTATATATTTTGCAATAACTACAGGTGGTTAAAAATTCAAAAAAATGAAAATGAAAAAAAATAGGCTTCTTATTTACTCTTGCATATCATCTCTGCATCTGAAAAGAAAAAAAGAGTCTTGCATTTAATTCATCTACATAGCATGCCATCTGCACTTCATCTACATATCTTGCATATGCAAAGTGAAAAGCTAGTGGGTCCTGAACCAAGTTATGAGTAGATATTGAGGATGGACTTGATTTGACCTTAATCCAACTAATTTTAGAGGAACCTTATAGGAACTGGAGTTAAGATTTCTTAGGTCAAGTGACTTAATTCTTTGAGTCCGCAAGTCTACGTTCACATGTCATCTTGATTAGTCTAAGTAGAATATCTCGTGCATACGCATGATTCTTATAGACAGTGACCTAACTTGGACAAGCACAATGCACGTAGCTCTTCATTGATGAGGTGGCGAGGAAGTAGAATCCTTTAGCTTGGATTAGTGCACGGGTGGAAACATCTGTCCTCCTCTAGGGAGGGTAGTGCATCTCAACCTAGTCTGGTGGTGTTGACGTCTAAGGACGGGATGCTGTGGGTTGCAATAATGCTTCAAAAGAGGGATAGTCTACTGGCTCAAGAGGAAAAACTCCTGATGTACATGATGCACCTTGTATATAGTTCAAAAAAAGAAAAAAAAGAAAAAATGCAAGAACTCCAAAAAAATCAGACAGGTCCAAGTGAAAAAAAATAATAATACCTGTCGGAGTATGTATATTAGCAAACAAATGCAGCTGGATGACTTGGCTACACTGGTCAGGCATCCCGGGATAGGTAGCTACACTGGCTACCGTCCATTCTTCTCTCTACCCCCTCCTCTTGAGCTGGTCGCACTTGAACTTAGAAGGGAATACCCCGCTCCTCGAGGAAAGAGTTACCGGACTCGGGTTATTTGAGTTACCTTGTTAGAGGAGGCTGCTTCTTGGTCATTTCTGATGTGGAGAGTTACATTTCACTTACACAGTACAAGTAAGAATCATAGTCATCAGAAATTTGCGTCTGAGGATTTGTTCTGACCTGACTATTGAGGAGTCTTGAATAGAATACTTGTGGAACTTGAAGTATGTTAGGTCTTAAGTTCAGATCTCAATAAGGTTCCGCCACACAATTAATCCAAAGGTCGAGTCAAGCTCCATTTCCAACTTTTGTTCATGACCTTGGTATGGAACCCAAAATCATTTCACTCTTGCATTTCATTTTAGTTGCTCGGGGACGAGCAAGGTTTAAGTATAGGGGGTTGATGAATATGTGATTCATCACTCTAAAAGTTGAAAATAGAGTCTTGTTCCCGAGTAAATAGCAGCATATTTCCCTTTGTTATGCATAATTAGCATTCATACATGCATTCATAATATCTGCATTTTAGCATTCACATTTGCATTAAATAAGAAGCCAAGATCACTTGTAAAATATCCACCTATAAAACAACACCACCCTTATAATCTATATACCTTTAGTTAATAATAAGGTCAGAGATCTCCTTTATAAAACATCCAATAAAGCCCTAGAACCCCTGGACCATAAAAGGCCCATAGTTCTCTTGTACCAACTCCAAAATAGATCTACTCACTTTCAGATGAATACACATCCAGAGACCTTTAAAATGAGACTAATTTCATCCAATTTGGAGCTCGTAGGAAGAAGTTGAGTTTTTGGGCCTCTATGTATACTATATATGTGTATATTTGTATTCTTGTATTTTTTGTATCATATTTGACCTCATCTCCGTTTTTGGTCAACATGAAACTTGTAGATCTCATCAAAATCTACAACTTTCATGTTTTAAGTTTTTCCAAATTCGGCCTCCTTCTCTCTCTAAACTCATTTCTTCTCGCAGCCACTCACAGCTGGCCACGTGGCGCCCTCTGATTGCGCCACGCGGCCTGCTCCCCTTGCCTTAGCCGCCCGCGCCCACAGCCGTTGGATCTTCATCCCGATCCAACGGTTGCACCACCTCCACGTACGCCCTTTATTCTCGGCCGTCTAATCATCACCCATGTCCCATCTCAGCCACCCGCCTCCGCTTGCCCATGCACCTAACACTTGGCGCATCTTGCACCCTTCGATCACGCACCCGACCTTTCCATCTGAGCCGCTAGCTCCGCAATCATCGTTGACCCTCCGATCGTTCCCTTGAGTGCATCACAGCCATCCGTCGCTGCCTTTTCCTCTGTGCGCCACATGGCAGCTCATGAACCATCCGATCTATTCCATCTCAACCGTTCACTTCATTCGTATTGTCAGCCATTCGATTGTTCTCCAGAAGTGATCCCCACCGCTCGTTAGCTCCACTCCCAGAATCACGCCACATGGCGCACCGTTAACCCTTAGATCGCTTCGCCTCAGATCAAATCCAAGCCGATCCTTAGCGCTTTCTTCTCCGCCGTTGGATCACAAGATCCAACGGCCAGGACCTTGTCTTCTACCTCCGGTCGGCCTCTCTCCCACGATCTCCACTGCGCCGACCCGTCGCCCCCTTTCTATTCTTGTCCCCACTCCTGCGACCCTCTCCGACCGCCAACACCACCACGATGGAGCCCACTCTTCCCTCATCCTTGCCAGCTCCCTCACTCCTCACGACTTCCACCTGAATCGAACCACGATGACCACGAACTTCGCCTCCCCTCCATCCTTGTCATCACCCTTGCCCTATAAATTAACCACCTCCGGCCACTATCACGCCCATCCACCATTACGAGAGGTTCCCTTGAGCTCAGAGCAACCTATTGCTGAAAGCAATTGAACGTATCTCCGAGCGAAGACCGGGCTTCTTCTCTGGCGAGATCCACGACTGTCTCCGTCGTGCTGCAGCCTCCTTCGTGAGCTGTACGAGCTCAGAATCATCTACCGTTCTTCGAGCGACGGCCAGGAGCTCAGACCTGAGCTCCATTCCCCAGGTAGCATCCTTCATCGCCCTCTGATCTTCTTCTCTGTACGCTCATTTTTCTCCTAATTTATTCCACTCCTCCGCGTATCTTCACCACCTCCCGACCATCCTCCGAGCTCCGCCTCGGAGTAGGGATCCTCCCGCTACCATTATCTTCGTCAAACGCCGTACTCTACCAGTCACCGACGTCAGCTCCGCCACATGGGTGGAGCTCGATCACCTATCACACCCGCTGCTACACAGGCCTCGCATTCCATTCAAAACACCTCCACGAACACACGCACGCTTCGGCTATAGATCTAACCCCCCTGCAGGTGATATCTTTTTTATTGGCTGGAGGCTCGTCGGAGCTCCCTTCGAGCTCCTCCGTCACCGAGCTCCAGCGCACCGCCTTCCCCTCTGAGACGACCGGACGCTTCACCGCTTCGCCACGCAACTTCTGAGCCACTTCCAGACCCTCTATCAACCTTTGCCGACGACGAGGGGACGAGGCGGAGCTAGGTCAGCCTCGCCGAAGCCCCGCCTTCGCCTCCGCAGGAGGCGGAGGGCTATCGGGGACGAAAAGCAGCAGCCGTCTGATCTCTTTTATCGGACGATCGGGTGCCAGCCACATCACCTCACTCCGCGACTGTTGGATCATCTGTGATCCTACGTGCTTGATCATGCCACGTCGCCATCAACAAGAGCAGCCGAGGGCCATTGGATCCCTCTAGATCCAGAGGTGCTCCGTCGTCTACGTCACCCTCTCCATCGAGCTCCAGGTACCGTTGGATCAATCTAGATCCAACAGTCACTAATCGACCACGTCGCCATCAGCAGGAGCGAGCCCCTCACCGTTGGATCGATCGATGATCTGACAGACTCAGATATGCCATGCGTCATCAGCCAGCAACCGTTGGATCATCCTTGATCCAATGGTCCAGATCGCGCCACGTCGTCCGATCCGAGCCTCTTCCCCGACTTCTAGGCTCGGATAACCCGAAGCTCTTCCGAACCGACGCCCGAACCTTCAGAGCAGCCGAGCCTCATCCTGAGCCACCGAAGTACTCTGAGCCTAGGGCACCCCACGTGATCCGCACGTGCGGCGTAGGCAAATTGCATTGAGGCCCCTGGAAGTTTCTGATATTACAATTCAGTCCCTGCGCAGCGACCCCACGTGAGGAGCACGTGCGTTTGTGGAGAAATTGCATGTACCCCCCTGCATTCTAGGTAATTGCATAATAGTCCTTGTCAGCATATTTTATTTTTAGCAATTTTAATTCATGTATTGCATTTATACCCCTGTCTTTGCACGCATATTTAGGCATTCATCTTAATTCATTTTTGAATTCTAAAAATTGCATTATGTAGCTTACATTGTCCTACTTCTTATGTGACACGTGTCATATTTATATGATATCAGTGGAATTTTTAATTAATTAATTGGTTCATTTTTGTCATATTTTGCCCAATTTAACCTTTTAATTAATAAGTAATTGCTATGTAACTCCAAAAATCCCAAAAAATTACATTAGATCTAGGATAATTAGCTTCACATTGTATAAAAATTTCAATTCATTTGCACGCATTTCGAGGCCTAAATAATTCATTTCGTGAATTCCTTACTTTATTTTTAATAGGTCCATTTCACATCAAAATTAAGGTCTGATAATTTTTCTGGATTCCTCATCTTTAGATCTATCTAGGATAATTTTTATTCCCAAAAATATTATGATTTGGTATTTATTAAAATTAAATTAGTCAAAAACACCATGCATCATTTTCAATTCATAGTTAATTCATTTAGTGTCAGAAAATTTTAAAAAAATTAGGGCAGCTTAATTTCATCATACTTCATCATCTGGCCAAGTTTCATCATTTTTGGATTCCATTTGAACACTTATCTTATTTAACTTTTAAACTGGCCTAATTTTGCATGTCTTGCATAAAAAATCGAAAAAGACCAAAAAAAATATTCCCTCTGTAAATCGAACATTGGAACTTTGCTAAAAATTCACCTAAGGAGACAGATGCCTCCCTGAGTTCGACCTTGGACTCCCAAGTAAAAAAGTTGCCACTCGAAATTAAGTGTAAAAACAAAAATTACAAGTGGTTTTTGATTCGCTCTCGTTATCTGACTGCAACTAACATTAGTATTAATTTGGACCATTAATTTGCTCGAATTAACAAGGGTAGCGGGAGCCTTATCACATATCACCACCGTCGAGATTGCTTGCCCCTATTATGTTGGTGCTCCACTACTATCAAGATCTACATGTCGTTGAGAGTGAGAGAGAGAGATTAGGTCATATAGTTGTCACATTCTATATTTAAAATATGACGAAAATGACAAAAATAGATTTTTATCGTTAAATTAATATAGTTAATGTGTCCATAATAACAATTGCATGATTTAAAATAGAGGGATGTATTGCGGGCTCACCATGAGGGCAGTGAACCCCAATCTCATTTGAAGTTATTCCAATACACACACGGATATACGTGTGTGTGTGTGTATGTGTGTTTGTATGTATGTGTGTGTGTCTACACACACAAGGGAGAAGCTTGAAATAAGGTGGCACCTTTTCTTCACTATGATGTGACGCCTAATAAGAGTCATTCGATTTTAATCCATGGCCCTAATCAAAGCCAGCTTTTTTTACTCCAAAACCACTAATCATATACGTTATTTTAGTATTCACTCCATTTCTCTCCTTTGTCTGAATTCCTTATTTCAATCGCATCGAGCATCCTTCCAGACTTGAGGCTCTTCCGATTATTTTGTTTCTCCAGATTCTCCTCTCTCTCTCCATCGTCTTCATCAGCATCATCTATGCCAAGCTTGAGATCTTCCAATGATATTGATATTATAAAGGCCTTTTCATTGTTCTCTAGAAATTTTCATTTCCTTTCATTAAGGACATGTTTATCTCTATCTATCATCTAATTTCAGAAATCGAAAGATGATTTTTTGTATTTTCAACTCGTGAAGTTCTGTTTCATTGCATTTTCATGCACATATGCTCATTTGCATTTTAATGCATCATGTTCTAGATCACATTTTCCAATTCTAAACTATATTTTTACAATTAACAATTGATAAAGATAGATAGCACAATAAAAAACCTTATTAGATTACACGACATGTATATACACATTATGTTGTAAGTTAAGTGTTTTGATTGCGTGAATGACCTATACTCATATACTCATGAAATTTAAGTTCCATGATTTTGATTACAATGTTTTTAATACAATACAATAATTATAATATATAGGATCATTTTTACATTTCTTCATCTCATTTTCACATTGTCATTGTATATTTTTACATTTAAACGACTATTGTACCACCGGTACAAACATGTACTAGGTATTTTTACATTACCTATGTTCATTTTACATTTCACATTTCTGTTTACAAATATCTCATTCTATTTTATATTAAATAGGTCACTTAAGAACTTTCAATGAGAGAAAGAATGGTAGAGATCGAGATAACCAGAGTTTGCAGATGTCATCATTTTTGAAGCTGGCTGTAGAAAAATATCAGAGAAATGTAAAAAGATCGAGACAAATGTAAAATAGAAATTACAATTGTAACATATGTTAATGAAATGATGGATAGAATTATTGTGAGTCCACATTTTGGTGGAGTGTTTGACTTGGTATTGAATGGATGTAAAACTTCATACATAGAATGTAAAATAAACCCGTTAAATGTGAAATTTGGAATATTTGTTCAATATGAAAAGGGCATAAGTTTGCATCATGTCACTACAGGAAGTTCCAGCTTTGGAGACGACAACTGGCGACGGTCATAGCATGACCGTCCCTAATGAAAGCCTTTAGGGACGGTCATGACAAAACCGTCCCCAATACTTAATATCAGGAGACGCTCTGCGAGCTGGCATACCCTTTTGTAATAGCTTAATAGGGACGGTCAGTACGACCGTCCCCTCTGCCTAGGGGACCCATGGGGACGGTCTTGACCGTCCCCTATACGCCTCTGTTGGCGTCGCCTCCGGTCTTATATCCTAAGTGAGCGACCAGAGGGGACGGTCCATGGTGACCGTCCCCTCTGCCCCGGCAGGTCTTTTGGGGACGGTTCTGACCGTCCCCAATACCGTTCTGTTGACGTCGCCTCCGGTTTTTTTCCTTAAAGGGAGACCAGAGGGGACGGTCACGATGGACCGTCCCCTCTGCTCTAGCAGGTCCTTTGGGGACGGTTTTGACCGTCCCTAATACGCCTCTGTTGGCGTCGCCTCCGGCCGTTCATACTTAAGTGGCTGAACAGAGGGGACGGTCACCAAGGACCGTCTCCTCTGCCCTGAGAGGTCCTTTGGGGACGGTTCTGACCATCCCCATAACACTTCTGTTGGTGTCACATTAGGTCAGTGGCCTGACCAAAGGAGACGGTCACCGAAGACCGTCCCCTTTACCAACCAAAGGGGACGGTCTTAAGTGAACCGTCACCGATCGTCTCCAATGGGGACGGTTGTTACGACCGTCCCCATTGGTTAGATCGAAAAAAAACCCTTCGACCTTCGTTCTTCCTCACTTTGCCCTCTCCCAAAAACGCCGCCCAACGTCGCCCCTCCCGGCCAACGTCGCCCCTCCGCCCTCTTCGTGGTTCCGGTCGTCCTCAATCTTATTTTCTGGTGTATAGTAACACTCCTTTGTGTTTATTCTTGTTTATTTTGCTTGATATTCTTGTTTGGGATGTTATTCCCCATGTGAATGGGTTTTTTTGTTGTTAGGTTATGGTTGCTAGATTTGTTTAATGTAATATGTTTTTCCTCATGTTATGATGAAATATCTTGTTGTTTATGATAAAACATAGAGATTTAGAGATACATGTTGTTTAATGTAATATCTTGTTGTTTAATGTAATAGCTTGTTGTATAATAATAGGATGAAATCTCTAATAATAGGAATACATTGTATAGAGAAACATGTTATAGGATGAAACTTGATTTAGATTAAACAACATGTTATAGGATGGAACTTGATTTAGATTAAACATGTTATAGGATAGAGGATAACATGTTATTGGATGAAACATGTTAAACAACATATTGTAGGATAGAGGATAACATGTTATAGGATGAAACATGTTATAGGATTAACATATTATAGGATGAAACATGTTATAAAACATTGCTTGTTTATATTAAATATAATGTGCTTGTGTATATTAGATCTAGAAATTCTTATTGCGTATAAGAGAAACACTTGATTAGGGTTTAGGGTGGAAAAACTTGTTATCTATAATAACATAATGGTTGTGGATTTTATTCTAATTGTGCAGTAAAATGGATAAGTCATGGATGGATAAGAGATATGATGATTTTCAACAATATAAGATAGGAGTGATCACGTTCTTGGATTGGACATTTGAAATAGAAAGAGTTAATAAGAAATTTGGTGGTCTTAAGATTTATTGTCCATGTGTGAGATGTAAGAATATTAAATGGGATGTTAGAGAGACAGTGTATAACCATCTTATACTCAACGGATTTTGGTTACACTACTCCATTTGGACTGAACATGGAGAGGGTATAGATTTGCGAATGGATGAGGATATGGGCGTAGATGCAGGAGTCAGTACACAAACCTTGAATAATGTTGATCACGAGCTATTTGAACTAATGGACGATTTAAGAAGACCTGAGGCACAAGACAATGGTTTAGATAATAGGTTCTCGAGCAGTTTGCCAGATGCAGAAGATATATTGGCTCCTGGGGTGGAAATGATGCGTTTGCAGTTTTTATTAGAGCTGTTTAAGATGAAAGTAAGGAACGGATCAACTGCAGCAATGATGACAGATGTGCTGGGTTTAATACGGAAGTTATTAAATAATCCTCAGAATTATCCTAAGGATTGGAAAGAGGCGAAGCAACGATTCCGATCGCTTGGTCTGAAATACGAGAAGATCGATGCTTGTGTTAATGAATGTATGCTTTTTCGAGGAGAGAATTCGGATTTAGTTCTTTGTCCATATTGTAAGGCTTCCAGGTATAAAGAAGAAAGAAATGATTTAAAGAGAAAGAAGAAGTCGGTGAAAATTTTACGATACTTCCCATTAATTCCAAGTCTGAAACGTTTCTTCATGTCTGAAAAAGATCGGCTCGACCTCTCAGAAGACAAAGGGAGAGGGAACTAGAGAGTCAGGTGTCTAGCATGAATATGGAGATTCAGGATTTGCGCCAACAAATGGCGATTTTCAATGCATTCATGCAGGCACATCAAGGTGGAGCGTCGACTAGCCACCCAACAGATGATGATGATAATACCGCTGCGAGGCTAGGCGACGACGATGACGACGGAGAAGAAGATGATGCTGATGACGACGAGGACGACGAGGACGACGAGGATGAGGACGACGACTAGGATAGCTTACTTAGTTTGTAGGATACTTTAGTATATTGTATAACTATTTTGAAGAATTATTGTACGATATTGTAGTATTTTGAATGCATATGTTGTTGGACGAGGACTTTATGAATGTGGATTGCATTTTTTTGTCTGGTGTTCGTAATATTTATTATGAAGATAGATTTTTTGTAACAGGGCAAAATGAGGATCAAATAGGGGGAATGGAAATTTTTTTTGTTAGCAGATGAACAAAGGGGACGGTCATTGCGACTGTCCCCTTCGTTCTTAGAGACGGTTATGACCGTCTTCACTTTCTCTCTTTTGGGACAGTCATGACCGTCCCCCCTGACTGACTTTAAGGGACGATCATGACCGTCCCCAATAAGATCCTTTAAGGGACGGTCACGCCCGTCCCCTATGCCAGACTTTTAGGGACGGTCCTGACCGCCCCCTATGTGTGGGTATTGGGGACGGTTTGTAATACCGTCGCGTATACCAAATGGGACGCGACCTTTGGAGACGGTCTTATGACCGTCCCCATTGATCAGAGGGGACGGTCATGTTATCTTTAGCAACGGATGTTGACCGTCGCCTGTTCTACTCTTTCTTGTAGTGTGTTCACGCTCAATAGTTTTAAAATAGCACCCTTTCCATGTCCAACAGTGTATTTTAATTTGTAAGGAAACTTTATAAAAAGATCACCATCTTTGTAAAATACTATCATTTATTTCATAACACGTACTTGTTTTGCATCATATTTTTAAGTAAACTTCACACAAATTACACATAATTTAACTAAATATAGAAAGGATGACGACATGGATTTTACTAATAAAAATATTGATTGAGTGGATCCCCCATTTTAGGAAGTATATTGTCACGAAAACAACTATATGTATTGCTCCTTATTTATAAAAAGTTCAGTTACTGCACCAAATATCGCATCATTTCCATGTACAATAGTGCGCTTTATTTTGTAATTTGCAATGCAGTTTTGTAAAAAGATCTTCATCTTTTGTAAACTGCTAACATTTATGTCATAATGCGTAATATTTTTTCGTCATATTTTTAAGAAACTTCATATATGTTACACTTCTTTTAACTAAATATAGTAAAGATCATGATGTGGATTTTACTAATAAAGCTTTAATTAAGCGGATCCCCAATTTTCGGAAGTATAGTTGACACGAAAATAACTATATTTGATGCTCCTTATTAGTAGGAAGCTTAGTTGCCATGTTAGATATCACTCCATATTCGCACAACAATATGTTTTAATTTGTAATTTGCAACACAATTTTGTTAAAAGATCGTCATCTTTTGTAAACTGCTATCATTTATAGCATAATGCATACTATTTTTACATCATATTTTTAAGAAAACTTCAACGCATAGCACACTTGCTTAACTAAATATAGCAAAAATCGTGACATGGGTTTTAATAATAAAGCATTAATTAAGAGAATCCATCATTTAGGAATTATAGTTGGCGAAAACCACTATGTTGCCTCATCGTGGTTTCAATATAACTCTCACAGTCATGATCCGAGGGTCAAAATTGGCACCTTTCCATAGTTAGGTAAAAGTGACACCTCATTGGAAAGTCGTCCTCCCTCTCTCTTCCTCTACACACACATATAGGGTCTTTATCACTTGTGCCCCTGACTTCTCTCTATTATAACTCGTGCCCTTTTGTCAGATTGCCATCAAATAATTGAAATAACCATGATTTATTCAAATCATGATGTGATTAATAGGAGCATAATGGCCATAACAAATCTCCACATCCTTTCCCCTTATCCCCACAAACTTGACCTCATCTAGGTGGTGATTCTTGTGGACGATAGAGCTTCTAGCAATGCTCGTCACGAAAAGGCGGTGGTCGACAACGACAGAGATGATAGGCATTCATACTTCAAGATGAAGATAGTTGCAGGTTATTGTTTGAATATTAGGTTTGCGGTAAGGGAATACACCTCCTTTATGGGCTAACCCAAAGATGGAGCTTGGTTGGTGTTTCAAGATGCTCCTCGTCGATGTGGAGGTTGGGTTCAGGGCTAGGAGGATAAGGATGGGCTGGAGGGATCAGGGCTGGAGGAATGAGGCAGAGGAGGAGTTAAAGGGACGGAGGAGGAGGAGGATGGGCTGGAGGGGGCAGGGCTAGGGAGGAGGAGATAAGGGGGAGGAGGAGGAGAAGGAGGGAGAGGGGGTGGAGGAGGAGGAGGGAGATGATGAGGATGAAGATGAAGAGAAGGATTTTAAGAAAATGACCAATCTACCCTACTTATTGGTTAAAAAGCACCATCATGTTTACAAGTTACCATCCGTTTGGGGTGGAAGTGGATGGCAACTAGCTTGAGGGGCACATATGATAAAACTTGAAGAAGGTAGGGGCACAACTAATATTCCAAAAAAGGGAGGGGTATAATTGATATTTGACGAGGCGCAGAATCGGCCCTCTAAGGGAGTGTTTTTAGCACTCGAAATCATCGTCGTAGTCGAGCCGATTCTGGTCGTCAAAAGATCACCTCGTTTAAATATGTATGATAATGAATCAAAACGAGGCGATCGTTATTTTTATTTTACTTGGCAAGAAACCAAGGTCGAACTCAGGGACACGCGCTTCTCTCGTATTAATCGGATTTCAGTTTATTTAATTAAGTGTTGAATCAAATTTAAAGGTCAAAGTCATGAAGAGATAACACAAAGCAATGCATTACAATAAAATAAACATGCATTTTTTTTAAACATTTTTATCATGCAAATAAATGCCATGAAATACAATGGAAAATATGCCCGAAATGATCATTACTTGAGCCATAAAAAGATACGAGTTGAACAGAATCAGATAATGAAGCACTTTTTATTCATATAGCAAGTATGCATGAGAGACAAGGTAATCAGGACACTTCGTTAACAAAATAGAGCATTACAGATCACGGTGTCAAAATGAGAATCTAAGCATGCCATACTAAAGATGTCGAAAAGAGCTTCGAAATGAGACTGAAATCAACTGAAAACGGAAACATGATGCTCAAGATATGCATAAAGGAACGCAAGGGCATAAATGAAATAAAAACATGAAAAATATTTACAAACCAGTCCCTGGGAAGGACTCAAATGCAATAAAAATAAGTGTGGAGGACTTCCCTGTAAATAAACCATACGCGCGGGGGCATATTTGCAATTATTGAAACCCGCAAGGGTATGAGTGCAAATAGCCCCAGGCGCGCAGGTGCTGCACGTGCTCAGGACCTGTTTGCAATTTATGGAAGGTGCGAGGGCGACTCTGCAAATAACCCAGAAAGCACGTGCCTTGCACGCGCCATCCAGGCTCGGAAGGAGGTTCTGGTTCGGCAGAGGCTCGATGAAGCTTCGGCTTGGCTCGGAGTACCCGAGCCTCCAGGCTTGGTGTCGATCAGGCTCGGCGTGGTCTCTGGGTGTGCCACGTGTATCAGGACCTGGATGTAAAATGCGGGACATGCGAGGGCACCGATGCAAAAAGCCCAAACCCCACGTGCAGGTGGCACGTGAGCTCAGGCTCGGGTGGGGGCGAGGCTCGGTGCAGCTTCGGGGGCCGTAGCAGGTGGCTCGGGCCACGTGGTGGCTCGAGGGTGACTCGGGCGAGGCTCGGTTCCACCGAGCCTCCGTGCTCCGGAGTAGTCGACGTGGACGCTCCAGGGCCGTTGGATCTCCGCCGTGGGGCGAGATCCAACGGTAACTGCTCTTCCTCCTCCTTCGTCAGGTGGCGGCGCGATTAGAGCTCCGGCGAGAGGCCTGGAGCTCCGCCGCGCCTCGTCGTGCTCGGTGAAGATCGGTGAAGAATGCTGATGCTCCGGCGATGAAGATCTGAGGTCGGGGGAGCTGCCGGAGTGTCTGGGATCCCATGTCGATGCTGGATCGCCGGAGGCGGAGCTCTAGAACCTAGCTCCGCCCGAAGTCCGACCATTGGTGATTAGGACCTGCAAAAGGGGTTAAGTGGAATCGGGGGTGCGATGCGAGGTGAACGGAGGGCTCAGGGAGTGAAGAAAGCGAAGCCCTTAGTGGGTCCTCCTCCGCCTCCGGCGGAGGAGGATGCCTGGGATGATAGGGGTCTTGACGGAGGAGGGTGGTGATCTGAGATGTGCGCGGGGAAGGTGGTTGAAAGGCGGAGCTCGTGGAATGATTAATGGAGGGCGAAAACGGCTAATTAAGCTGAATTAAATAAGCAAAAGAAGAAGAAAATGCAGAGAGGGAAAGAGGAGCTTACCTGGCCGGAGATGGAGGGGATGGCCTGGGCTGAGCATCGGAGAGGATGCCCGGGTCGTCGCACATACTGGCCGGCCGTGCCAGCGAGCTCGAGCGGGGCTCAGAGCCACCGCAGCGCCGCCTGAAGGTCGGCGGGTCTCATCGGGGCAGGAGGTCGTCATCGCTCGATCCAAGCTCCTCCCCCTGTCACAGGGAGGAGCTGGAGGGCTGGGCCACCGCCCCTTGGTTGATGGACAAGGGTGAAGTGGGGCGGAGGCGTGGTATTTAAAGGTGGTGATGGCGGAGTTGATGAGTGAAGTAGCGGGTTTCAAGGGTGCGCATGGGGCGAATGGAGAGGAGAACGGAGCTTGTGGAGTGTGCGCGAGAAAGACGGAAGAATGGGCTCGGACGTGGGGTGGTTAACGGGAGGAGAGGATGACTAGGGTTATTGCTAAAAATGGAAGGGCGGAGGAGGTCTACGAGGCGGAACGTGCGGGCGGAGCTTCGTGGGAGGAGGAAGACGAAGCCCGAACCGTTGGATCTTGTGATCCAACGGTCGGGAGCGTGGCGCTAAAAAGCGGCTTGGATTTAATCCGAGGCGGTGCGATCGGATGGAGATGGGATAGGCCACGTGTCGTCTTGAGAGAGCGGCGCTAATGGATGGCGAGGATCTTGGTTGAAGGCGATCGAAGGGCTGAAATTTAAGTGTTTGTAGACGGTGGAGATCAAGGCTCCCAATGCGTGATCGAACGGCTTAACAGGCGACACGTGGCGTGCTCTGTGCGCAGCGTTAACGGGCGGTGATGATGGAGCGCGGGGATGATCAGACGGTCGAAGATAAGGAGCGGCGTGGAACGGCCTGGACCGTTGGATCAAGAGGCCAATCCAACGGTCGACAGAAGAGGCGGAAAAGACAACGGAGGCGGGGCCACGTGGCGCCCCCAGAATGGGCCACGTGGCCCAATCAGATGGTTCAGAAGGTTTTCCTTATTTTTGAGGGCCCTATTGACCGAATTTGAGAAAACTCAAAACATGAAAGTTGTAGATCTTGACGAGATCTACAAGTTTCATGTTGACCAAAACTCGAAAAGAGATCAAACTAGGACACGAAATATTTTTGAGGGTATTTTTGAGTCTAAAAATACCACAATTTTTGTTTTGCCATTTTTTTGTGGTTTTTAATTTATTAAGGACTCTGTTAATTATGAGACATTAACAGGGTTTTATTGACACACTTTTAAGCAAGGGGGTTAATTATGGAAAATAAAGATGATGAAACTGAGGTTCATCACCCCCCTATACTTAAACTATGCTCGTCCTCGAGCATCAAAAAGAATGACTAAGTTGGATTAACCCCCTTGTGCATGTGAATACAGGATCTAATCTGATCAAGTCGACTCGGCTTCAGAGATCCAAAATTCTAGAGTTCAACCCAGCCTTAATCAAGAGGTACCCAATTCCTCTAATTCTCTAGACTCTCTCTGATGTACATATAATCTAAAGGATATGACTTTTAGTGTTGACTGCAATTCTGAGAGTAGAGTCAATTTGTCACCCAAAATCTTGGTCCGAGAAAATCTCCTAAGGACCCAATCCTCAGCACTAGGGAATAAATCAAATCTTGCATTCAGTCCACCGTCTCTTTAGTTGTCAGACTTAGAAAATGTAGATGGCAGGCCAGAAATGGAGGGCATGGGATTGTGTCAATTCTTCTCTCCCTCTCATTGGAACAAGGATTCTCTCTAGTGCCTTTTACGCAACACAATTTTTTTTGTGTTGATCAGTGCGTCCGTCAAGAGAAGTTGGAGTCGTCTGCACTTGTTTTCCTGGGAGTACACCGGGGTGTGTCTCTTTTGAGTACCTAATGTACCTTCTACACCCAGACTTGTAGCATTTACGATGCAGAGCCCTTTTTTGGTGCAAGCCCGTCTCCTGGTCCTAATAGCGGTGGTCCAAGTGGACACTTTGAAAAGTTTGGGAGCGCTCGCCTTTGGTGGAAGCTCTTTGATATTTGACTTTGTGGAAAGAGAGCTTTTCTTTGAAATTTCATTGACTTTGTATAATTTTTGGCTAGCTCCACTGCTTTTACCAAAAGTTGGCGCACACTGATCAACAATTTATTTCACACCCAGGCACTTAGGTCAATGTCAAGAGATTAGTACAAGAATCAAGTTCTTATACTGGCTAAATTGCTGACACTCAGGTTTCCTGAAGCCTTCAAAGATTTTATCCCATCCTCGAGCATCATCAGATCAACTCCAGACTCGACTTCCTCGTCCCAATCCCTCAGGTGAAAAATCAACTCATCTCAATCAAAACCGCAGTCGTGCATGTGATGTGCTGATCATATTCTCTTTGTCTGAGATTAAGCATGGAATATAGCATGCAAATCTAGAAACCTAGGGGAATGTGGATATTTAAGTCTATGACCCTGATGACTAAGGCTGGTTAACCTCAAATCTCAAAGACCTCAAAAATCAAGCTTCCTTGACCATTTTAGATCCTGGGTGAAAGTGTAAGTGTAGAGGTTTAATCCAACTCCTTCATTCAAAAACATATTTTTTTTTTGATGAGATATGAGGACTGCCTAATCTCCATTAAATAGTTGCATCTGCATTCAGCCAGTATGGATGTAAGTACAGGCCGGAGCCCGTTCCTTAAGGACGGAGCCTTACGCGATGTCCTTTAAACCATCCACTCTGCTAAGGGCGCACCCTCACTGAACACGGCTATTTAATGGGGCTTAGTAGTCACTAATAGCTCCTAAAGGTTTTTAGGGGTTTTTCTCATTTTTATGGATTTTAATAAAGTTAAAACACAAGTTAGACTCAATCTTTTCTTGAAAAAGAGAAGGCGATTTTTCAAAACCCAGTCACACAAAATAAAAAAGTTTTCAAAACATTTTCAAAAATCAATTTCGAAAATATTTCTATAAAATAGTGTAACATAATATCGAAAAAACCGCGAAATTATTTGAATTTTCTTAGTCCAATGAATTTTACCTTAGCCAAAAAGTTTTTAATTTTTCAAATTTTTCAGATTATAGCTAAAGTAAATATACGGTATATACGGTATACCCCCCTATACTTAAACTTTGCTATGTCCTCATAGCATTAGATGTTACAAGAACATAGGTCCATTTAAATATAGAAGAATATACGGGACTAAGAAGGGACCCCCCTATACTTAGGTTAGAAATAACCTAAGTATAAAGGCAAGAAAAGATGAGTAGAGAAAATCACGGGGACTTGGGTCCCCCCTATACTTAGGCTGAGATTAGCCTAAGTATAAAGATGGAATTTGATGTCGGGAGGGACCCAAGGTGAACGAAGAAGGGGGATGGATACACAAGTGAGCGGTTGAATCTTCGGAGATGAAATGGAGTGTCTTCGGATTTAGGGCTGTGTGTTGCAACAAAGGCTCAATCAAGCAAGCAAACCCATAGTTTCACCAACTCACACATGAAACCAACCTACGTTGGTTTATTATCTTGTCTATTTTATTGGTGATAAAACATTTGATTTTTACGCAAAGAAAATGTGAATCAAGGCATATGCGCGGGTGTTGCTCTCCCAAAACCGAATTTTACCCCATTTTAAGTTGACTTGCAATTAACAGTCCCAATTTTATTTAAATTGTCACTGATTTAAGGTTAGCCATCAATCAGAAAATCATCGTCTACCGTTCATTCCATTTTCCATTTATCCTAGGTGATCAATCTAGAAAAATGAAAGCCGAGAAAAACATGTATTCGATGAAGAAAAACGCGATCGAGGCAAAGCGAAAAATCATGCAGTGATTTGACGATAAAAGCCGCGAGAAATCTGGGGCCGTTTTGAAAACCAAAATCAAACATGTATGCAAGTCGAAAAAGCCGCACCTAATCATGCATCTATTAGCGGTGTTTGATCTTTAATTTTAGCTAAGTGATACGAGATTATGTGCGTCTTTATTTAAGTGTGTCCTAACCTACGATCAAGCACAAGAGAATATGAAAATTGAGCTCAGAGAGCCGCGTGCCTAAGTCCTAGGTCGACACTCAAGTGGGGACGATCCCCACACAACCACAATCGTTCGATTACATACGCGAGTCTTCGATCGAAGACCGCTGTAAAAGACGAATTATTAACAATATAATGCAAAAATGCGAGACACATTTTTTTTTTCTTTTCTTCTTTTGCACCAAGCATGCTCCTGCGGCTCCTTGCAGCGGGGAACGTCCTGCTCCTCGCCTCCTTGATCCATCAAGGGCCCTGCCACAGAAACAATGGTTAGAGATCAAGAAAGAAAAATTTTATATGCAAAATATGTGACCATTTAACCTATAAAAAGATACACTAAATTAAACACACAAAAATCCAAAAAATAAAAGAAATGAGCCGTTTCCCCGGCAACGGCGCCATTTGACGAGGCGCAGAATCGGCCCTCTAAGGGAGTGTTTTTAGCACTCGAAATCATCGTCGTAGTCGAGCCGATTCTGGTCGTCAAAAGATCACCTCGTTTAAATATGTATGATAATGAATCAAAACGAGGCGATCGTTATTTTTATTTTACTTGGCAAGAAACCAAGGTCGAACTCAGGGACACGCGCTTCTCTCGTATTAATCGGATTTCAGTTTATTTAATTAAGTGTTGAATCAAATTTAAAGGTCAAAGTCATGAAGAGATAACACAAAGCAATGCATTACAATAAAATAAACATGCATTTTTTTTAAACATTTTTATCATGCAAATAAATGCCATGAAATACAATGGAAAATATGCCCGAAATGATCATTACTTGAGCCATAAAAAGATACGAGTTGAACAGAATCAGATAATGAAGCACTTTTTATTCATATAGCAAGTATGCATGAGAGACAAGGTAATCAGGACACTTCGTTAACAAAATAGAGCATTACAGATCACGGTGTCAAAATGAGAATCTAAGCATGCCATACTAAAGATGTCGAAAAGAGCTTCGAAATGAGACTGAAATCAACTGAAACGGAAACATGATGCTCAAGATATGCATAAAGGAACGCAAGGGCATAAATGAAATAAAAACATGAAAAATATTTACAAACCAGTCCCTGGGAAGGACTCAAATGCAATAAAAATAAGTGTGGAGGACTTCCCTGTAAATAAACCATACGCGCGGGGGCATATTTGCAATTATTGAAACCCGCAAGGGTATGAGTGCAAATAGCCCCAGGCGCGCAGGTGCTGCACGTGCTCAGGACCTGTTTGCAATTTATGGAAGGTGCGAGGGCGACTCTGCAAATAACCCAGAAAGCACGTGCCTTGCACGCGCCATCCAGGCTCGGAAGGAGGTTCTGGTTCGGCAGAGGCTCGATGAAGCTTCGGCTTGGCTCGGAGTACCCGAGCCTCCAGGCTTGGTGTCGATCAGGCTCGGCGTGGTCTCTGGGTGTGCCACGTGTATCAGGACCTGGATGTAAAATGCGGGACATGCGAGGGCACCGATGCAAAAAGCCCAAACCCCACGTGCAGGTGGCACGTGAGCTCAGGCTCGGGTGGGGGCGAGGCTCGGTGCAGCTTCGGGGGCCGTAGCAGGTGGCTCGGGCCACGTGGTGGCTCGAGGGTGACTCGGGCGAGGCTCGGTTCCACCGAGCCTCCGTGCTCCGGAGTAGTCGACGTGGACGCTCCAGGGCCGTTGGATCTCCGCCGTGGGGCGAGATCCAACGGTAACTGCTCTTCCTCCTCCTTCGTCAGGTGGCGGCGCGATTAGAGCTCCGGCGAGAGGCCTGGAGCTCCGCCGCGCCTCGTCGTGCTCGGTGAAGATCGGTGAAGAATGCTGATGCTCCGGCGATGAAGATCTGAGGTCGGGGGAGCTGCCGGAGTGTCTGGGATCCCATGTCGATGCTGGATCGCCGGAGGCGGAGCTCTAGAACCTAGCTCCGCCCGAAGTCCGGCCATTGGTGATTAGGACCTGCAAAAGGGGTTAAGTGGAATCGGGGGTGCGATGCGAGGTGAACGGAGGGCTCAGGGAGTGAAGAAAGCGAAGCCCTTAGTGGGTCCTCCTCCGCCTCCGGCGGAGGAGGATGCCTGGGATGATAGGGGTCTTGACGGAGGAGGGTGGTGATCTGAGATGTGCGCGGGGAAGGTGGTTGAAAGGCGGAGCTCGTGGAATGATTAATGGAGGGCGAAAACGGCTAATTAAGCTGAATTAAATAAGCAAAAGAAGAAGAAAATGCAGAGAGGGAAAGAGGAGCTTACCTGGCCGGAGATGGAGGGGATGGCCTGGGCTGAGCATCAGAGAGGATGCCCGGGTCGTCGCACATACTGGCCGGCCGTGCCAGCGAGCTCGAGCGGGGCTCAGAGCCACCGCAGCGCCGCCTGAAGGTCGGCGGGTCTCATCGGGGCAGGAGGTCGTCGTCGCTCGATCCAAGCTCCTCCCCCTGTCACAGGGAGGAGCTGGAGGGCTGGGCCACCGCCCCTTGGTTGATGGACAAGGGTGAAGTGGGGCGGAGGCGTGGTATTTAAAGGTGGTGATGGCGGAGTTGATGAGTGAAGTAGCGGGTTTCAAGGGTGCGCATGGGGCGAATGGAGAGGAGAACGGAGCTTGTGGAGTGTGCGCGAGAAAGACGGAAGAATGGGCTCGGACGTGGGGTGGTTAACGGGAGGAGAGGATGACTAGGGTTATTGCTAAAAATGGAAGGGCGGAGGAGGTCTACGAGGCGGAACGTGCGGGCGGAGCTTCGTGGGAGGAGGAAGACGAAGCCCGAACCGTTGGATCTTGTGATCCAACGGTCGGGAGCGTGGCGCTAAAAAGCGGCTTGGATTTAATCCGAGGCGGTGCGATCGGATGGAGATGGGATAGGCCACGTGTCGTCTTGAGAGAGCGGCGCTAATGGATGGCGAGGATCTTGGTTGAAGGCGATCGAAGGGCTGAAATTTAAGTGTTTGTAGACGGTGGAGATCAAGGCTCCCAATGCGTGATCGAACGGCTTAACAGGCGACACGTGGCGTGCTCTGTGCGCAGCGTTAACGGGCGGTGATGATGGAGCGCGGGGATGATCAGACGGTCGAAGATAAGGAGCGGCGTGGAACGGCCTGGACCGTTGGATCAAGAAGCCAATCCAACGGTCGACAGAAGAGGCGGAAAAGACAACGGAGGCGGGGCCACGTGGCGCCCCCAGAATGGGCCACGTGGCCCAATCAGATGGTTCAGAAGGTTTTCCTTATTTTTGAGGGCCCTATTGACCGAATTTGAGAAAACTCAAAACATGAAAGTTGTAGATCTTGACGAGATCTACAAGTTTCATGTTGACCAAAACTCGAAAAGAGATCAAACGAGGACACGAAATATTTTTGAGGGTATTTTTGAGTCTAAAAATACCACAATTTTTGTTTTGCCATTTTTTTGTGGTTTTTAATTTATTAAGGACTCTGTTAATTATGAGACATTAACAGGGTTTTATTGACACACTTTTAAGCAAGGGGGTTAATTATGGAAAATAAAGATGATGAAACTGAGGTTCATCAATATTGCAATATCTCAGACGGACACAAGTGATAAACCCAAATATATAGGGCCCTTCTTATAAGGTGTGCCTTTCCTGCATCAATGAAAATCCCATCACGAGATTCGTTAGATCTCAATCTAACGATTCTTTATAAAAAAGGATATTCTAGTCCACATATTTTCATTTCGAATTTGAATTTCATTTTGAATTTGAATTCCATTTACTCGTTTTATTTTCCATTTTTAGACAATCTGATTTTGTATTTTTTGTTGCTATTTATTCAATGAGGTCTCGCCAATGTTGTGGTATTTACACGCTATGCAGAATGGCAAAGATCTTTGTAAAATTTGCATTGCCATTGTAGAACTATATCCTGCATTGTAAAATAAAATCACAGTTATCAATAGTTATATTATTGTAATTGTAATTTCAATAATACTATTGTAAAAGTTTGTGTATGTTTTGTAAAATTCATATGAAGAATTGAAAAAAAGAATAATTAGTAAATCAACAATTAATAAGAGAAAAAAGATAAGTGTGAAAAATTGAGATTGTGAAAAACTATCTGATATATATGGGGGAAATGGGGTTGCTCCCTAGGAGGAGCCAACGGTCTGCTCCTACCGCATTTTCCCTCCATTTTTTTATTTTTTTGAAAAATAAAAAATATTTTCATTACTATATACCCCCTAAAACATGTCATTCAAATTTTGTCAAAAAGAGAGACTTATGTGCCCACCATTCAGAACAGGTCGATTTTAATGGTTTTAGAATTGTTACAATCGACCCGTTCTTGATAGAGGGCATATGAGTCTCTGTTTGTGATGAAATTTGAATGACATATTAGGGGGATGAAGTGATGAAAAAAATTTTCAAAAAATAAAAAATGAGGAAAAATACGGTGGCAGCAGCCCGTTGGCTGCTCCCAGGGAGCCGGCCCATTTTCTCCTATATATATGGACTTATCCAATAGGCATTGTGCCTATTAGGATTATAATGAGCACGCTCATTATTTACTAATGCTTTCTTTCATTTTGATCAAAAGAATTACTGTTTTATAAATAATAAATCATATTCTTATTATTAGTAATCATTTACTCAAAAATCAAACCTTAAATGATTGTTTCATTATTCATGTTACTAACATCTATTTTATTATTACTAATGATGATTTATTACTATTTAAGGTTTAATTTTTAGTAAAAATAGTTACTAATAGTACGAATATGATATATCATTTGTAAAACAATAATTATTTTGATCAAAATGATATAAAATATTAGTAAAAAATGTGTGTGCTCGTTACATTCCTAATAGGCACATGGCCCATTGGATAATTTCCATATACACACACAATACATACATACATACACACATGCATATAATGCATGCATATGTACATATAAACATGTAACAACCTTAGACTGAGTCGATCAGAATCCTTTTCGAATATTCCTGTGAAGGAGTTATAGCATAAATACATAAAAGGATTGACATACATTTGATCCAATTCATTTGTGAGTAAATAGTTGCATAAAATAGTGCATGAATAATACTAGTAGATGCTATGACATTTATTTCACATTGAATTATTTAGCATTTGCGTTGTATTGCTAAACATAATATGTCAAAGTATGAGAACATAAATAAACAATTTTTCATTTCTATTTTGATTTCATCATTCACAAAGTTATCAATCATACTTTGATTATTAGATATGAGAGAAAAAAAGTACCATCAAATTCCTGTTGCAATAAGCATATCTAAAGCTACTCTTAAACCAACTTCCTATAGTGATTAAGTGGTTACTTTTAAGCTTATTATCATGTTTAGGCTCCATTGATATGAATTATGCCCAGACTTCACCAACATCATTTCTTTACACACATGCCACACTAAGGTGATTTCTCAATCTGTAACATGTATATGCAACACTAGACTGCGGTAATGAGACCCAATCTCTTTTCTCACCCCTTTAAAAGTAAGTTCAAGTTGTTTGGCTTTGAAATTTGTCCTAAGTCAGAGATGTAGGTCCTTTGTGCGACGGTTATGAAAAACATCTAGGTTCCCATTTCTACTTCTTATTTTAGTATAGTGACAATATCTAGGGTATGAGTCACTTAGTATAACTATGATAACCAATCTCAATGTGCTATTCAGAAATTTCGAGGCATCAAGAGATCACAAAGCATTCTACAACATTCCCCATATAATATGTATGATATATGTATGCATGTAGAATCCTATTAGTTGAAGACTTAATATTGAATACAAAGAAAGAGTAGAAAATATTAGCTATAAAACCTAGTAGGAAAGATCAATTGTTTAAGATTGTTATGCTAATTCCTCAGCCCAAATTTATTTTCAGGTTTCCACATTCCTTACATTACTTTTTCCAATTGTCTTTTCATTATTGACCAAAGATGCCACAAACCCAAGGTAGATTATAGTACTCCTCCTTGAACATGAAAATGATGGTTTTGTTACTTTGAGTTCCTCATTAGTATTTTTCATGGTTCGATCCCTCCTCCTTTCTGTTGTTTTTTCCTTATATGACAATCCATGGTGATGGTTGTTATTTTTAAAATGACATTTATCATCAAAAGAATAATCTACAAGTTCTTCTGACCATAATTTAAGTTATTTACTTGTATATCAAAAATTCCATGTGTTTCATTTTCATGGCTTTAGTTTTTCGATAATTAAAATCATCATGCTTAAGGAAGAGATTTTATCTTGTTAAATTATTTTTTTATATTTCGATCATCTAAATAAGGGTAAATGATAAAAAGGACCTCAACTATGTGCATATTCCCAATTATGGGCCTCATTTTTCAAATGTAACAAAGAGTTCTTTTTATCTCAAATACATGCCTCCATAAGCTTTCGTGACCCTTATATGTCGGCGTAAACCTTGAAGTTGAAAGTATTGTCCATCTTTATTAAATTTAAAAAATGAGGCCCCTAGTTGGGACTCGACGTATGAATGAGATATTTTTTTTTTGTAATTTACCCTTAAAATAATGATATTAATTTGTCGGTATTCTTACACAACAGACCCTAAAAAGTTTTTCAATTATCTTCTCGTCCATTTAAACATCATAATTATCACATCGACCCTGCAAACTTGGTCTGTTTAACATCACGAACCATATTGTTAGTTTTAACTTTATATGAGTCAAGTATTTGGAATAATCTGGAGTCAATTTAACCATTGTTGGAAAGTCAGACTCCTACACCATTCAAATGGGGGGTCGTTTTTGGGGAGGGGCAATGCAAATTCAACAACTTGTGTACGAAGTCGCTCTCCTTCATTCATGATCGAGATTTTAGCATCACACAGTGGAGGAATGGCAAAGCTTCGCGATTGGACTCCAACTCCAATGGAAATACGTGAGATGGCAAGTGAATGAGAGTGTTTTTATCCTTTTTAACCGAAGGTCCCGTAAAGAAGATGAGTTCACGAGCATGCTCAACTTTTAACGTTAAGGACATAAAAGATACATTGGAGTGGAAGTTCCCATTCATTGGTAGAGGAGGGAACTGATTTAGCAGAGATTCTGCAGTCTTAAGTTCCACACAAAGCGGGAACTCAGTCGATGCGTCGACCACACAAAATCCCGACTAAAGTCAACAATGAACCCGCAATCAAATATCAAACAATGACAGACAAATGTGGAGTCAAATTTATTTTTAACTCTACATAAAAGATGTATAGGTGCAAGTATGTAGAGAGTTCGAACACAGGGAGCAAGGCAGGATAGATCAACAAGTGTGTGTGTGTGTGTGTGTGTGTGGATGTGATGTATTGTCTACAAAATGCAATGCAAAAGGTTTTTGTGGATTTTTAATTTTAAAAAAAAATTATTTAATTTTTAATTTTGTATTTTGATTTTTAATTTTCTGATTTTATATTTTCTTTTTATATTTTTTATTTTTTTTGTTTTTATAAATAGAAGATATAGATAATATAAGAAAAGGGGTAAAAGGGTATTTATAAAAATAGTCAAAAATAGTCCAAAATTAGGAAATAAAATATTATTGGTCTTTTTATGATTTTTTACTATTTTTGTGATTTTTGGGTATTTTTCAGAATATTTTTGTATTTTTAAAAGGCAAAATAAAGAAAATAGTGAATTAAGATTCTGGCCGAATTTAAAATAGGAATGAAAAATATCAAAAAGTATCAAAATTCTCCCAAATTAATTTTAAAATAAAGAGAATAAAATAGGGAATCTATAGAACCTGAGTTTGTATTTTTTAGATTTTTCTAAAAATTTTTAGATTTTTTGGAAGCTTTTAGGGATTTTTTAATTTTTAAGGATTTGGTTTTGAAATTTTTAGTGTTTTTTGGATTGACACTAAAAAACACTAAAATACACAGTAGGTAAATTTTTTTGGAATTTTTCAAGGTGTTTTTATATTTATTTTGGTATTTTCTAAAATAGATAGTAGTGAAAATGCATGTTTTTGATTTTTAATAAATATAAAAATCAACAAAAATAAAATGCAAAAATATGACGTGAACAAGGAAGTTAACATGAGCTTAAGTTAAATTTTTGAGAATTTTTCGAATTAAAATGATGCTCCAAATAAATATAGAAAGCAAGCAAAAATAAAAGGCCTAGCAAGGACCTGTTTGTAAATATCAGGAAGTTAGAGTGCACGCTTGCAATTTTCACAAAAGTTTTGAACCTAAAGAGAAAGTTTCTGGACTAAATGTTAATATCAAAAGCCGCAAGGGCTTAACTGCAAAAGTCCTTGAGATACACCTGCGCAGCACGCGCACTCGTCAAGGGTAAAATGTAATTAACAAAATTCTCAGGGCGATAATGCAAAATTGCCAGAAATTTTATACTACAAATTTAAAGTTTAGGATTAACGCTAAATACAGAAACTCTCTGGGGTTCCTTTGCAAAATCACTAAGTCACGTGCGCAGAGCACGTGACCTGGCGGGGACCAAAATATAAAAACCCAAAAGGGGGGGGGGGGGGTTACTTGCAAATTTTGCAAAATAACTTAAACAGCAGATTAAAGCTTATAAGTTACTTAGAAATTACACAAAATCAAGGGGGTTTGAGCGCAAAATTTCCTGGGTTCCCTCGCCAAAATCCCAGACGCACGTGACGAGCACGTGCGCCAGGCGGGGGACCTAGATGAGATATTTCAAGACTTGGGGGTGCAATATGCAAAAAGTCTAAAACTTAATGAACTGCAGATGAATGTTTTAGTCTTTATTATCAAATACAAAAATGGCCGGGGTTGATTCGCAAATTACCCCAGGCCTGGGCGCGATCGAACAACAGATGATAACTCACTAAGACACGTGTCGTCGATCCGCGCCGCGATACCCCTTCGCCCTTGGATGGCCTCGATTAGAACGCTGATGGAGATCGAACGGTGGAGGCTCTTGATGATCCAAAGGGCGCTGCTATCCTGGACGATCGGCCCTTGATCATACGGCAGGGAGGTCAAGACGAAGAACAGGGATGAACTCGCCGTGAAGCTTCCCCCGACCTTGATCTCAGCCCTCTGGTCTTTGATGAAGCTTCAAAATGGCCGGTGACGAGCCTGGGGGCTTCCTCAAGGTGACGGCGGATGCAAAATGGCCCAATGACGGCCGGAGGTCCGCCGCGACGTGAAGAAGGGGGAGGTGCTACAGGTTGCTGCAAACCTTCAAAAATCGACCCTAGGAGGGGGTCCCTTGCTCCTGAGAACCTGCAAAAGAAGGGCACAACGACAGAAGGTGGTTCCAGGGCAAGCACAAGAAAAATAGGTGGTCGATGGCGTGGATGGGAGTTCACCGGAGCAAGCTCTGGCGAATGGGTAGCTGTGGTGAATCGAGCGTGCGAATCGTAATGGAAAGAGATCGATTAATCCTAAAGCTAAGCTAGCTAAGCAAATGCAAGAAGGAATGACAGAAAATGGGAGATAAATGCGAACCTCAAGGGTTAGAAACCAAAGGTGGACCTCACGGCGGCGCAGCCGCCGGAGATGGTGGAACTCGACTTTAGATGCTTCGCCGCACCTCGACTGAGATGGGGGGAGACTCTCCTGTCACCGGAGCTCAGCTCGACCCTCGACTGGAGGTTTTTGGCGCCCCAAAATCGGTTCAAAGAGATAAGGAAAATCAGGGGGGCGTTTTGAATAGATGGTCGAGTGGCGTGAAAGACGAGGCGAGGGCGGTCGCATCAATGATACACGCCCCAAGATAAGCCTTGGGCGTGTATCATGGATATCTGGGCTACAAAAGTTGTGAAGGGAGAATGGTGAAAGGAGATAACGGGTGGCCTCGAAAAAAGGAAGAAAATGGGTCAAAACCATTCTGACACGGCTTTAGAACGTTGGGCAGAGAGTTGAACCAAGTCAACCTTTGCCGCAAACTGGTTGGTCCGTGTGGACCAACCAGGAAAAAACATTCTGAAAAGATTTGTAAAATCGATAAGAATTATAAAATGATTTTATTAAATTAAACTTATAAAATAAAAAATGTTTATTATTTTAAAAATTATTTTATTATGATTTTTAATTATTTTATGAGGTGTATTTTTATAAATTACCTATTAACCCTTTATAGGTATAATATCTATATATTTTATTCTTTTATTTTTATTTTTGTGTTTTTAATTTTTTAATTTTTGTTTATTATTTTATAAAATTATAAAATACTTGGATACATTTAAATATATTTTTATTGTATTTTTCTGAAATGTTTTGGATATTTAATAAAATAAAAGTATAAAGTATACATGTATGCGTATAGGTATACTACCTATGTATTTTATATACATGTATTTTATTTTGAGTTTTATTTAGGTTTTTATTCTGATTTCAATGTACTAATATATTATAAGTAATATTTACATAATTATAAAAATATAAAATTATAACAGTAATGAATAAATAATAAATTGAATATTTTAATCTGTACAAGTATACAATGTGGGTCCAAAACTCAACTTTCAAACCGTAGCTCCTCCAAATGCGAAACCACCGCCATTAAATAGCTTATTTTATTCTATATACAATTAAAGGTGAGTATGCTGCATTTGGATCTTTCATTTGTGAGATACGGGTCTGGGAAGTTGGGATTCTGGATTTTTATTCAGACCATAACTTTTTATCTGTACATTATTTTTGAGTGAAATCAATTTTGTATTTTTCTATATAAAATTATCTACAACTTTCATGTACAAAGTTTCTTTATTTTATGCATAAAAAGTAGAAACAAAAATAGGTCCCAAAAATGAATAAAGAATGAATGAAATGAATATGTATTTTTATTGTATTTTGGCCCTTATCTCCCCCTACTTTATTCCTTGTCGACCTATTCATCAAGATACCTAGGTCTCAGGGTTTCGGGTCATAAAATATTTACAATATTTTATTCTTTTTCTTTTCTTTTATTTATTCTATAATTTTGGCTTTAATTACAGGATTTTATACACTATTTGGATGCACATGCATGAATACTAAGATGATGTAATTAAGGATATTTACACGCATTTACTAGGGTTTTTGCGGCCAAAATGATAGAATAAAGATGATGAAATGTGGATTCATCATCCCCCTATACTTTACCTTTGTTAGTCCCTAGCAAACACTTATGTAATAAGTGCAAAAAGAAAAAGAAAGAAAAGAAAAAGAAGAACTTGGATTTAGTTTAATTATCAAACTTGTCTTCACAAAATCAAAGTTTGGAGCTTAAGTCAGACCTTTGAAGTTTTAGTGCGGGCGGAACCTTAATGAGAACCGGATTTGAAATCCAACAGCCTCTGAGAATCCCAAAACTTTGCCCAAGTCTCCTCAATAGCCATGTCAGAAATATCTCAATTCATACGCAAACTCTTACGATTATGAATCTGACTCGTACAGTGTAAGTGATTGTGGCTCTCCCCAACTAGAATGACAAAGAGACTAACTTCTCCAGTATGACAACCCAATGATTCCCCAATCCAACAACTCCATCCTCAAGGAGCTGGGTATTCCCTTCTAAGTTCAAGTGGCAACCAGCTCAAGAGGAGGGGGTGAAGAGAAGAATGGACGGTAGCCAGTGTAGCTACCTATCCTAGGATGCAAGACCAGTGTAGTCAAGTCTTCTTGCTGCAGTCTCACATATTTGACTTTGGAACTCAAGCTTGCTTATTGACTTTACAACATTTGTACATACTTTGCAGGCATTTTATTTTTGTACATGCCTGACCATTTTTTTGAATACTATATACAGCAGCATTTACATAAGGAGATTTTCCTCTTGAGCCAGTAGACTATCCCTCTTTTGAAGCTTTATTGCAACCCACACTCTCCTGTCTTTAGACTTCGTCATCACTGGACGGGTTGGGGTGCACTTCCCTCCCTAGAGGAGGACAAGTGTTTCCACTTGTGTGCGTCTCATACCAGCAAATCCAATCCCCTCACCACTCCAACTGAGTTGAGCCATGTGAAAGGTGCAGGTGTCCAAGTTAGGTCATTATCAACAAGAGTCATGCGTGTGCTCCGAAATACTCTACTTAGGCAGTCAAGAATCCATTGAACCAAGTCTCGTGATCCTCAAAGAATTAAGTCAACTAGACCTGAAGTACCTCAAACCCAGTTCCTATAAGGTTCCTGTTATTAGGTAGATTTTAAGGTCCAATCAAGCTCCAATCTCCGGTTTTACTTAGACTTGTTCAACTATCAAACTCAATCCGAAAATTGCTCATGCTATGTAATGCGATGCAGAAAATATTTTTGTGATGCAATTTTCCAAGATTTTGAATATTTTATGGATTTTTGAAAAGATGATGATGATGCATATGCATTTTTTTGTATTTTTCAAAAAGATTTTTCAAATGTTTTTGGATTTTAATTTTGCAAATGTTTTTGGGATTTTTGAAAACAAAAAGTTTTGGCTGAAAAGTAGGTTAAAAATATTTACACGGGAGTGCTTCTTATATTTACAAGAATTGGATTTTAAGAATTTACAAGGGTAAGTGATCAATTTTTATAGGTATATATATAGTGGATTTTGGTGAGATGTATGTACTCCTCAAACTTATTTGACACAGGTTTTTCAAATAATTTCTGAAGACTATAGTCCAAAATAATTTTTACAAACATTTTACAAACATGTACATACATTTGAAAATCATTTTTGCAAAGGTTTTTCAAACAGTATATATAGATTTTTCAAAATATTTTTGCAACTATTTTTCAAACCATTTGCAAATCATTTTTTCACACATTTTGTTTCACACAAAGAAAAGAAATTTTTACAAACCACACATTTTTACAAAGGTTGAAAACATGTAACAAAATATTTTCAAAATAGTTTTCAATAAATGTTCACAAAGATTTTCAAACTATTTTTCAAACATTTTGCAAAAAACATTTTCACCTGATTTATTAATCAGTAAATACAAAAAGAATTTGAGGAATGGTAACATCTTTTTATTACGGTTTTTAATGAATTTTAATGAATTATTAGCCATATTTATTAGGAAAATATGAAAGTACGAGTTATGGTTAAAGTATATACGCAGTATATACGACCCCCCTATACTTAGCTTGAGTTATGTCCTCATAGATCGGAGAGAAAAGAGAGGACATAACTCGTACTGAGTAAAGGAAAATCTAAAGAATAAACGAATAAGATATGAACGAATGAGAAGTTGACCGTCCCCCCTATACTTAGGATTAAATAATCCTAAGTATAGCAGGTTGTACACAAAGCAGGGAGGGTCAAGGGTGGGAATGATCAGATCATACTCAGGTTGTCTCCCCCTATACTTAGGGTAAGGTAGCCCTAAGTATAGACAAGAAGAGGAGACAATGGAGAGGATCGAAAAGAATAGAACAACTCGAGGTGCACACCCCCCTATACTTAGGACAAAGTACGTCCTAAGTATGGAAAACTGTCTACAAGGGGCGACACCTTTTCGATAGATAACGAAGATAGAAGAGGAAAAGAAGAAAAGAAGAAAAGAAAAGAGATGAAAATGGAAACGAGATCAGATGATGGAAGAAGAGATCAGAGGATATACACATCACTCCCCCTATACTTAGGGTAAAAGAAGCCCTATGTATAGGCAACAACAAGAGAGATGAAACGGGACAAAGAAAGAACACTCGGCTCGTACACCCCCCATACTTTGGACAAGGTACGTCCTAAGTAAGGCAAACACGAGAATGGGTGGATGAGCAATACGGTAGAGAGAACCGAGGTACACGCAAGAGAATAGACAACAGAGATGGATATACACAGGGTCAAGAAGGCGGAAAGCAGACCTTCTTGCGAGACCGCTGAGAGATAGATCTAGTGTGGTGTAAGTCGACATCTGGGTCCACAGTGGACGAAAGCCGATCAGGGTCAACAGGGTGAAGGCCCTCAGTGGAATCAAATCGAAAAGGGACGAACTGGTCAATGGAAGTAGTCTGTCTAGGTTCGCCCTTGGTGGTCCTATGGTGTGAAGGCGCAGACGGACGAGTGGAAGAAGTGTGGTTAGGTCTGGCCTTGGAAGTCTCGCCGATGTCAAAGTGAAATGGGACAAACTCATCATCCTCGGAAGAAGTGTAATCGGAGTCGTCCTGCGAGGTCCCGTCCAGGTCAAAATCAAAAGGAACGAAATCATCAGTGGAAGTATACGAACTCTGTTCGTCCTCAAGAATCTCACCCGGATCTTCTTCAACAAGAGGCCTGAATCTATCAAAATAAATGGCAGCATCATAACCGACCTCAATCATTTTTACTTGTGAGTGACCAGGAACGGACTTATCAGTAGAAGTAGTCAAACGAGGTCCGTCCTATCTAGTCTTGGCATCTGCCCTCCGCTCAATTGGATCAATCACGTAAATACTTTGGATTTCATCAACACATCGCCACACACCAGGAAAAGGAACTACGAGGTCTATGCTTCCTAATTTCCTCCCCTTTCGGGGGATTCGTCGGGTCTCATCAGTGGTCGCTAAGCAAACATCTCTAGTAGCATCAGATCGGTCACAGGCCTCAGAGTCAGCTATAATCGGTGAAGGTGCATCAAGTGCAGGTCTCTGGTCGACTGTGGGTGTGGTGATCAATACTTCGCTCTCGTCAACAGGACGGAAGCGAACCTCTCCTGATCCGTAGTCAATAACGACCCTCGCAGAGGCGAGGAAGGGTCATCACAGGATGATTGGAGATGGCTCCCCTGTGGAGGTCTCCATGGGCAATACGACAAAATCGACATTATAACTCGTGCCCTGAATAGAAATGACGGCATTTTCAAGGATACCCATCGGCCTCTTGATGGATCCATCAGCAATCTGTACGATCATCCTGGTTTTCTTTAGAGGCCCTAATGAAGAGATTGTACCAGCGAGAAGGGTAAGATGCTAATAGATGCACTGCCGTCCAGGAGGGTGTGATCACAAGTATAGTTAGAGATGGTACAAGTGATGAAAGGGGTAGATGTGTTCTTCTTTCTAGGAATGGGATGGTGTGTGATGGCGTGAGCAGTAGCCATGGTCAGAATTTGACGCTCAGATCTGCTCCTTCGCTTTCTCTTCTTGGGAAGAGGAGCAGATAATTGGGTCATGGCCTGCTGAAGTGGGGCACAGATAATCTCAGGATCAGTGGCCACCACTTCGAGTTCAGATAGCATTTTTTTGAATTTTTGGACCTCCTCCATACAAGGAAGGAAGTCAGAATCAGCATATACACGAGGCATGCCAAGAGCAGTCTGTACAGCAGCATCCTCGGGGTCAAAGGTGGGACTAGGTGTGAATGGATGTGTGGTCAAGGGATCTGGCAAGTGGACGCTCTCCTCACGGTCTGACTCAACCAAATGTCTCCCGAACTCTTTTTGGATTTTTAAATTTTTCTCATTTTTTTGTATTTTTAGTGATTGCAATCTCCCATGATTCTCCACTAGCAAAGCTGTATCCTCGACAAAAAGAGCACTATTCCGATATTCTCTCAAAGTGGCAAGATTCTCCTTCATCAAATTGATGTGCTCTAGCATTAGGTTCATGACAACACTCATGGAAGTCGCGGGAGGTGACTCCAACAGGTCAGACTCGGGTGGATATGAAGGTGGAGGTGGATGATATACATGCGGAGGTGGAGGTGGGTAGAAGTCCGAGTCTGATACTGCGGCTAAGGTGGATATGTACAAAAATCAGAAAAAGTAGGAGGACGATCCTCCTGATAAAAGGGAGGTGGACCGGCTGGGGTGAATGAGGGATCCGCAAAGTCCGGATAAAAAGCGCTACAGGGGTCCATCTCGAAATCAAAAGGAAATGATTCGGGGGAACACGACGGTCAAGTCAAGAGAGTGAAGAGGAAGGCGCAAGTGCGCAGAAGCGATCTAGGACACACACAAAACAATCACAAACAAAAATGAAACTAAATCAAATCCTCAATTCACCTACTCAACTCGGTAGAGACCGCAAAGAGCGGTCTTTTTATCTTGTATGTTTTAGAGTTATGTGAGAAGTCCAAAAGTTACACACACACTTAGGGGCTGGAATGGGATTTGGGTACTAATCCTTAGCATGTGCGCGAGCAAGTAAAACGAAGACAATGAGGGGATTACTCGCCCCAAGACAAGATTTTCTTTTTGGTGGATTTTAGGGCCAAGTAATATTAGCAGTCCCAATTCTATTGATTATCACCTTTTTTGGATTTTTAGTGAGAAATGCACGCACCTAACGAGGAATCAATTTTACTTAGCACCTAGGTTGGCAAAATCAGAGGGAGAGTCAGAAAAGCAATGCAAGTGGCAAATCAATGATGAATGCTAAAGCGTAAATGCTCACCATGCCTCCAGCACTCTACATGCAAAGATGCTCAGCAGAATTGAAACCTATCTATATGCAAATGCAAAGCCGATGAAATCGCCCTAAGTTTCAGAAATTGCTATTATCGTGAAGAACCACAAGATGACCATCAATCCTCAACCCTAGAGTCCGGTCTAGGCTCACCCCTCCTCCTCTTGACAAATCGAGTTTAGGAGAAGCGCTTGGCAGGGTGAGCTCGCAGCACGACGGATCGAAGATGATGAATCAACTGTTTAAAATTTGACTAAGTCCAAATGCGGCTATAGGCACAGGCAAATATATTAGGTGTTTGGCCTTAATCTATCGCAAGCAATCTTAGAACTAGGGGCTCAATCACACAAAGGAAATAAAATCAAAATCGAGAAAACAAAATAAAAAATGCGATGAAAAGCCGTAAAAACCACGGCGAGCCCCCAGGTGTACAAACACCTGGAAATTTGGCTCAAGATTCCAAAGTGTCCAGTGTACCTGTATTATTACATCAACTAGTGTCTCTCTCTCACTTAAATTACAAAATAACTACAATAAAATAAATGCTAAGGAGTTGTCTGTAAAATCCTCCAAGTCCTTCTTTGTGCTAGGCTAAAGCTGCTTCACGTGGGTGCTAAGGTGCTCCAAGAGGGGCTCCTCCCTCGATCCATGTACCTCGCACGAAATCCAAACAAGGAGAGTGGTCAGACAATTCAACAATGTGTATCAATAAAAATAACGAAAATAAAAATAAAAGCCGCGAAATGTAGACAATCACAACACAACAAAAACAAGATCTACGCTTGCTGCTCCCCGATTTATAAGTTACCTATTATGCCCTTTATAGGTATAATATCTATATATTTTATTCTTTTATTTTTATTTTTGTGTTTTTAATTTATTTATTTTTGTTTATTATTTTATAAAATTATAAAATACTTGTATACACTTAAATATATTTTTATTGTATTTTTTTGAAATGTTTTGGATATTTAATAAAATAAAAGTATAATGTATACAGGTATGTGTATAGGTATACTACCTATGTATTTTATATACATGTATTTTATTTTGAGTTTTATTTAGGTTTTTATTCTGATTTCAATGTACTAATATATTATAAGTAATATTTACATTTTTTAAAAAATATAAAATTATAACAATAATGAATAAATAATAAATTGAATATTTTAATCTGTACAAGTATACAATGTGGGTCCAAACCTCAACTTTCAAACCGTAGCTCCGCCAAATGCAAAACCACCGCCATTAAATAGCTTATTTTATTCTATATACAATTAAAGGTGAGTATGTTGCATTTGGATCTTTCATTTGTAAGATACGGGTCTGGGAAGTTGGGATTCTGGATTTTTATTCAGACCATAACTTTTTATCTGTACATTATTTTTGAGAGAAATCAATTTTGTATTTTTCTATATAAAATTATCTACAACTTTTATGTACAAAGTTTCTTTATTTGATGCATAAAAAGTGGAACCGAAAATAGGTCCCAAAATGAATAAAGAATGAATGAAATGAATAGGTATTTTTATTGTATTTTGGCCCTTATCTCCCCCTACTTTATTCCTTGTCGACCTATTCATCAAAATGCCTAGGTCTCGGGGTTTCGGGTCATAAAATATTTATAATATTTTATTCTTTTTCTTTTCTTTTATTTATTCTATAATTTTAGCTTTAATTATAGGATTCTATACACTATTTGGATGCACATGCATGAAAACTAAGATGATGTAATTAAGGATATTTACACGCATTTACTAGGGTTTTTGAGGCCAAAATGATAGAATAAAGATGATGAAATGTGGATTCATTAGGAACCTAATAGCTTTGTCAATGCTTTGCCTAGACTTAATTCTTTGAGTCCACTAGGCTATGATCACTTGTTATCTTGATGAGCCTAAGTAGAACACTTAAAAACACACACATGACTCTCACAGACAATGACTTTACTTGCACCAGCACTTTACACCTAGCTCTCTACGGATGAGGTGGTGAGGAGGCAGTCTTCTTTGACTTGGGGTAGCATATGAGGGTAGTACTTCTACGTGGAACCTCTCTTCTTCTTTTAGGATGGGATGGAGAGGTAGATGATAAAGTTTAAGGGAGATGGATGGCTATGAATGATGTGAGGGAGGTTGGGTTCTCTAAAGTGAAGAGGTGATGGGAAGAAGATGGTTGAGGGAGTGTATGATAATCACAAAGAAAGAGATGGTGAACATGGAAAGAAGAAGAGGGTTATAGAGAAATAAGGATGAAAGATACTACTTAGATGGGAAATCTTGTCACCATGAAATGGAGCTACTCGAGATCTCCTTTCGTTTATTTGTAGAACTCTGATGTGGAGTTCTGATACTTATTAATGCCTACCAGCAATTGCAAAAAAAGGAAGGTTCCTCTTTGGATCATGCCTACAGATGGACCAACATTATCGCCTAAAAACACCTAGGATCACTCTAACTGATCAAAATGTTGAAGCTCTAAATGTTCTTTCTCACTCGATGGCGGGTAAGCTTCATGTTTGGGTGTGGGGTTTGGTTTTATGGAGAGAAGCATGCGAGGTTTATGAGAGAGCTGGCTGGTGACTAGATATTAGGTGGAGGTTACGAAATTGGTGGAAACTCCGAACATAATGGAGAGATTAGGCAGTCATGATTGGGTTTGAGAACAAGAACGAGGAAGATGAGATCATAGAGAATTGTTGGACATGTGAATCCAGAACGTATGATTTCTATAATAATGTTATTGTAATCCTTTGTATATATCAATAAAAGATATTGATGTTCACTCCCTATTTGATATTAATGAATGAATGCACTTAGTTCCTTAGTACAATTCGGGTTATGTACCAAGGTCGTCTTGATGATCATACAATTGTTGATTCAATGGTTGAATTATAGAGGCTGGTGCTTGGATGACATCTGAAGAGTTAGACTGAGAACTCATGTAGCACTGTCAAATGATTGCTGAGAAAGGATCTCCACCCTAAGAAGGAGATGGTGATCCTTATTCCAAAGGTTGGCATCTGACCGACCTCTTGATGCAGGTCCCCTATATAGGAATAGAGAATTTCGAGGTGTCGGATAAGTTAGGTCAAAGATTTGACTTAATGAGATCGAATTAACCAAGACCTATATCATATGTTGTCACAATACATATACTCATCCTCTGATCTGAGATAGATGTGTTACTATATGTCTGACTGTGTACATTAGGCAGACCATTAGGTTGATGACCTAATCAAGGTTTGTATACCGTTGAGCTGGTGTGCATATGAGGGCATATGAGTAATACGATCTCTAAAAGAGATCATACATGTTCACTACTGAACCGGAAGACATAAGGTCACTCATGAGATATTAGGACCAACAAAATTCCATCGATGGTCATCTTGCTTTGGAAGCACGATAGAAATTGTAGGTATTATATATGCTTCTGGAAAGCATATGATCGATACCAACTCCCAATAATCAACTGAGAAACTTAATGAGAAAACCCTGAAGAAGATAGTTCAAAAGTGATCAAAACTTTAAGTTTATTCTAGGTCTTCCAGTATGCATGATGTACGAGTATTAGGAATATGTGATGTGATCTTAATCGATTATATAACCATAATGCTTCCACTCCGAGGGAGTGATGAAACAGGTTTGGATTTTAGTGACTCCATTCAGCAGATTGATTATCCAATCTTAGTCCAAATGTTGGACACTAATCTGAATATGATTCAGATGCAATGAGAAGATTAGATACTATGCTTAGCTTAATTATACACCTCTGAGCAGTCTTCTAGATCCGTATATGAGATTGAATCTCAGTGTCCAAGTCATTAAACATGGAATATACAGTCACCTTGTCCTTATCTCCAAGTATCCGTAGAGAAAGCACATTGATAATTATATTGTTGACAATATCTTATTATTGAAAAATTATTGATTAAATGTGATTTAATTATCATTATTAATATGAATATGATTCACATTATTTCGATACATGTAGAGAGGCATCTAAGATAATTAGGTTAGATTTAATTATCATAGATACGATTAATGTGGATAGCACCATCTATAATAATTATATATATTGTGAATTCGATTCATAACATCATAGAGAGTTTAATTACAAATATGATTTACAATTTTAAAGTTGATGTGAATTTGATTCACATTAGATAATTAAATGTGAATTACAATCAAATTTTACAATGAATGTAAATGTGATTTACATTTAATTTGGATGGATGAATATGATTCATAATTATTAATGGCATAATAGAAATTATCACAAAATAATTTGAAATTATTTTGGTAAAAATTCAAGCAACAAAAGATGTTGCGACATGTGGAAAATATGTTGAGCTTTGAGAATCTCATCAATAAGTAAGATGAGCCACTCCATTCCTATTAGGGAGTGGACGACCATATGAAGAGAGACTCCATGTTGGATGACCGCCCTAATTAGGAAGGAGACTCTCCACCTTCCTTATTATTCCACAATAAATTGATTTAATGATAATTTAATTTATTGGAGACTTTATTCAATTTATTTATTTCTTTTAAATTAATTAATTGTTGTTGCAAATTATTACAAGAAAATCTAGACCATTGATTTCAATTAGGATCGCATCCTAGCCATCCAATTTTGTATAAAAGAAGAGCCGACCAGAGGCTTTTCTACACGCACAAGTTGAAGAAACAAAACTCTCCCTCTCTCTCTCTCTCATATACATATCCAAGCTCTGTCTCCTTCAAACTCTAGTGTCCATCCACTCTAGGGTTTCATGAGAGCTTCGTTGTCATTGCGTTGCTATTTTGTTGCTGGATCGATTACTCGTGGATCTCTGTCTTCTTCAGTGCCTCGTACTCATGAGTAAGACCATATATTTTGTGAGACTAAATCAGGAGGTTTCGTGCTCGGATCATCAACTTGGATAGCGATAAGCACGCATCTCATCCACACACCCTCGAGTGCTCGCTCAGTCAGATGGACTTGAGACAGGAGGCCTCTTCATTTAGAGGCACACACACGATCACGCAACAAGAGGTAAATCCAATAGTTTTTTGTGATCAAGATGAAACTACATGGTAATGGTTCCCATGTCATGTGGTTTCATCGAAAAAAGTTTAGTTTCTGTTGTCCCTTACGACTAGTGCAGCTAATCAACCTAGATCACATATGATGTGATATTCATAATTCTGCGATGCACGAGTCAAAAACCCTCACCTTAAATGGTATCAGAGCCTTTTTCAAAGGTCTTGAATGTGATCCAAACCCTAAGGGAATAAGGTTTTGGATATCGGATGCGTGATGACTTGTTCATTTTACATAGATGCATTTTTCGTATAATTTTTTTCTCATACAAAAAATCTACTATTTGTTCCCTATTTGAAATATTTTTTGATATAATTAAATATATTTAGAATGTATAAATATGTCTCCAATAGATTCACCAATGGTTTGCATCAAACGAGCATCATTTTAAAAATCAAAATTTCCCGCAGTGTTGTTATTTTTACATGTAAACTTGATTCTACAACTAAACATTTTTGGTTAATTTTTTACTATCATTAAATATGTTATAAATACATTAATTAAGTTAATAATTAAATCAGCAAGCTATTTGAATTTGTTTCTCTTGATTCTGACTCTATTTTCCCTAGATATATGATATTTAGTGGAGATGGATCAGAACATTTTTTAATGTGTTTATCATTCAATATTAATCATGAACATTATTAATTTATCCTGATAACAATGTTTCATAAATTTAGAGAAATATTTGATAATCGTCAATCTCCATTGAATATTTCATGACAAAAACCCTAGTTCGAACAACAATAGTTGTTCACATTTTACATGTAAATTTAAACTTGTTTGCTTGATATGACTAGAAATTTGGGACACTAAAAGTATTTTAATATGCCTAAGTTTATGAGTGGTTATTATATAGTATTAAGCTAATCATCAAGAGTGAATGACCAACAAAACCTCTTAGTATAATTTGTACTAATTGTATTATCTTGAATTGATTCGGTAATGGTGTCTAGGTCATGGATATGCTAACGGATTCACTAATTGGCACCATATGCTACATTTGCAGTGAAAGCGCTCTCTGTTAGCATTATCGACCCGACTTGGCTTGATCTGTTTCAAGGATGGGTAGCAAGAGAAGACTCTGCATACTTTAAACAACTAATTAGAATATTACAAGTATATCGAATGAGGGTGTATATTATATAGTAATATCAAGCCAATTAAATTATTTGTTGGTTAAAATGGATTGATAAGTAATTTAATGTAATTAAATTAATTTAATCCAATTAAAATAATCAATCTATTAATAATAAAACTATAATTCCCTTCCAAGAATTAATCATAAGAATTTGATTCAAAATGACTAATTAAAATTAGAACAGGATATGGAGGATTATAAGATGACATTCATGGTCTCCCATTAGGGCAAAGGGTTCCGTCGACATGTATTGTAAGGTAGAGATGCTTATGCGAAGTCATAAGAGTCACAAAGGGTTTTTCAAAAAAGAAAGAATGTGCATGATCAATGCTTGCCTACCATGCGAGCCTTCTGAATCCCCTCCCTAAGCTTCACTCTATAGGTGGAGTGAGCCCCTGTAATCTGAGCAGAGAGTTAAGCCTCGTAGCTTTGATTTGGGCCCCGATGTACAAGCGCACATGGATCAGGATCTTTGCTTCTCGAAAGAGACAGGTTGTATGCGTAGTGATCCCAATATTATTCCTCATATAATTGAGGTTTGTATTAGACTACGCATAGCAAGTACTATTCATGTTTATAGTTGGTTTAATTAACAAGTCAACATCACCTTAGATGTGGTGGGCTCAAATGTTAAAGGCCAAATTGGAAAATGCAAATTGAACTTGCAAGGCGGAGTGAGTTGCCACTTCCTTTACGTAAGTTACATTTTCTCATATTATTGTGATGTAACAAAGGTAGAAGGGAGATCCTAGATCTTGGTAGAGATATAGTGGTAAGTATATCTCTTGCTTTGAAAGTTTAATAAGGGAATGAACTTTCAAAATATTAAAAGAAAAGACAACTTTGATTTAAAATTCCTTAATCAAAGAATTAAATTGAATGTATACTTATTTATATGTTTTAGTTAGTGTATTTCTTAATCTCAGATATGAAATATATGAACCATCTCAACAAACATTTGGAGGTCAACCAATTGACTGGACCAAATTATTCGGACTGGCTCTGAAATTTAGAACATGTTCTTTGGGTGGAGCGCATAGGCTATGTGCTCACCAAGAACAAACACCCAAATCCTACATCTTTGGTAGAATTAAAATGCAATGGAAATATGATGAAGATCAAACATTATCTCGTTGTTATATTATGGTATCTTTGTCTAATGTGCTTCAAAAGCAAGATGGGGACATGGAAACTACCCAAGATATAATACGGAATCTTAAAGAGATGTTTGGTGATGTTAAATCATACTTAGTGTTATAAACTCTTGAAAGAACTGATTCGTTGCAAGATGAAGGGAGATAAGTTAGAGAACACGCAATCAAAATGTTTGGTTACCTCTCTGAACTAGATATTCAGGGGCACAGATGAATGCATACATGCAGTCTGACCTCATTCTATTATCTTTTCTCAAGTCTTCCAACAACTTTGTGGTATGATACCACTACTAAGCTGATATCTCCATTGAAGTCTATTGAGGATGTTTTGAAGAAAGAGAATCACATTGACAATGCAATGGTTGCACAAGTCAAGAGAAAGTACAGTCAGAAACAAGGGTCTCAAAACGGTCAGGTTATAAGAAGAAGAAGAAGAATAGTCAAGCTATTGGCTCATCCTCTCAAGCTTCGACACTTATAGCATCGAAGAAAGATGATGTTTGTCATCAATGCAAGAAGTTGGGCAATGGAAGAGATATTGTCCAAATTACTTGAAAACTATAGAAAACGATAGGTATAAAATGTACATTCATCATTGAAACCAAGTTTCTCATACGATGAGAAGGTAGTTGGGTCATTGATTCGGGTGCTTCTATTCATGTATGTAATTTGTTGCATCTACTTTAGGAAACTAGAAAGCTTTAGGACGGAGAGATAGTCATTCAGATGGATCTGATGCAACTGTTGCATCAGTCGCCATCGAGACTTGCAGAATTTCTTTAGCTAGTGCGAGGGTCTTATTACTTAGAGAGTGTCTCTATGTACCTGAAGTTAGAAGAAACTTGTTATATGTATCTAAGTTAGTTAGAAATAGATATGTGCTCCAATTTTTCAATAAAGTTATCATAAGTCATGGTAAACATATTGCAAATAGTTATCTAACTTCTGGTGGACTCTTTGAATTGTGCATTGATGAATGTGTCATGAATGTTACAACCACTAGTAATAATAATAACAACCTCAAGCTATCCAGAGAGGATAAAAATCATTTAAACATGATTTGGCATCAAAGATTGGTCATTTATTTGTTTATAGAATCAATAGATTGGTAAAAGATTGACCATTGGATTTTCTACAGGTCTAAAGTTTACCTACCTATGAACATTGCATTCAAGGTAAAATATCCAGAGTACCCTTCCGAAATAAGGTTCCACGATGCAAAGGTATACTTGACCTAATACATAGTGACGTATGTGGTCCCTTCAATACCAAGACTCGAAATGGATATCGATATTATTTGGCGTTTATTGATGACTATTCGTGATATGGGTTTATCTTCCTATTACGTCATAAGTCCGAAACCTTTGAAAAGTTCAAAGAATTCATGGCTTTGGTTGAGAACCAAACTGATAGGAAGGTTAAATAGATTAGATCTGACTGAGATGGAAAGTACCTCTTAGATGAATTCAAAGAATACCTTAAAGAGAGAGGAATTTTATCCAATCGCACTCCTCCTAGAACTCCCCAACTAAATGGTGTTGCTGAAAGATGACCATCATGGATATGGTCCAATAAAGGATGAGTAAAGCACATTTATCTCTTAGTTTCTTGGTATATGCTTTAGAGACTGCAATTTATATCCTTAACAAGATTCATGTCAAATCTGTACATAAAACCCCTCATGTATGTAAAGGACAGTATTGGATACCAACTTTGGGACCCTGAGACTCAAAAGGCATTCATCTCTAGGGATGTGAAATTCTTAGAGGATAACTTCCTTAAAAGTCGATACAAGAATGAAGTAAAGGAATTCACATAATCCTATGAGAATACTAAGATTCCTGAGCTAGAAATTGAAGAGATAAATGAAGATGAAACACACATACCTCTTCAAAGGAGTTCAAGGGTGGTTATACCACCTGAAACGTATGGATTCCATGTGTCATGAGAGTATGATAATGATCCAACTTCATTTGATGAAGCACTCGTGGATCGTGATATGGACAGATGGATGCTATCTATGAAGTTTGAAATAGACTCCATGCACAAGAATGGTGTGTTGACCCTAGAGGATCCATCTAAGGGGGTAAAATCCATTGGGTGTAAATGGATCTTCAAGAGAAAGAGGGGACCTGATGGGAAGGTAGAGATAAACCTTCAACGCACGGCTCGTAGCCAAGCGCTACATACAAAGAGAAGGCATCGAGTATGATGAGACATTCTCTCATGTATTCATGCTTAAATCCATCAAGGCATTGCACATGTTGACTACGACATCTAACAGATGGACATAAAGATTGCATTCCTCAATGGATACCTCGAAGAGGATATATATATGGAGCAGTCCCATCGCTTGTATAAGTTGAAGAAATCCATCTATGGGCTCAAACAAGCTTCTCATAGCTGTAACATCAGATTTGATGAAACCATAAAGAGTTATGATTTCATTTAGAAGCCTAATGAACCGTGTATGTACAAGAAGCTCAGTGGGAGCATCATTGTGTTCATCATAATTTACGTAGATGGCATCCTTATCATTAGGAATGATACAGGAATAATGACTAATATTAAGGTCTGGCTATCATTTCCCTTTGAGATGAAAGATCTTAGAGAAGCCTCTTATATCTTGGGTTTGAAGTTGTTCAGAAATAGAGAAATGATGATTTTGGGATTGTCTCAGCATGGATACATTAATAGCTTGGAATGATTCCATATGGAAAATTCCAAGAAAGGCTTCTTTCCATTAAGACATTGTATACACCTATCGAAAGGGATGGTTCCTCAAAGTGTTTAGGAAAAGAAGGTCATGGTTGAATGCCTTTACACATCAACTGTGGGAAGCCTAATGTATGCCATGATATGCATAAGGTCGGATATCTGCCATGTAGTGGGAGTGGTAAGCCATTACCAATCCTATTATGGTAAGCAACACTAGAATGCAGCGAAGAACATCTTCAAATATCTAAGAAGGATGTAAGATTACATCTTGGTTTATGGAGATAGTGATCTCCAAGTCTTAAGATACACATATTTAGACTTTTAACCTGACATTGATGACTGTAAATCAACTTTAGGATTTTTATTATTGTTGGACGATGGTGTTGTGAGCTAGTGAAGCAAGAAGAAGGAAATCACGGCTGATTCGACGATAGAAGCTGAATATTGTCGCATCATATGCTGTAAAGAAGGCGGTGTTGTTACACAAGTTCATCCTAGAACATAGCATAGTTTTCTCTGATATTCATATCCCACTGCTCTGCAATAATACGGGAGCCATAGCTCGGGCAAAGGAACGTAGATGGTGTCAAAAGAGAAAACATGTGGAAAAGAAATACCACATCATTCAGAAGATACAGAAGCATGGTGACATCAACATCATCAATGTAGCCTCTGACGACAACATTATTGATCCTCTTACCAAACCTTTACCTCAAAAGATTTTTAACCAGCATGTAATGAGTATGGATTTAAGGATTGTACCTGAATGGTTCTGAGGGCTAGTGGGAGATTATTGGACATATGAGCCCATGACGAGTCATTTCTACAATAAAAATTATTGTAATCCTTTTTATATACCAATAAAAGTTATAGATGTTCACTCCCTCTCTAATATCAATGAATGAATTCACTTATAAGGTCCCTTAGTACAATTAGGGTAATGTACCATGACCGTCTTGATAATCATATAATTGTTTATTCAATGATTGAATCATAAAGGTTGGTGCTTGGATGATATCTAAAGAGTTATATTGATGACTCATCTAGAATCATCAAATGATTATTAAGAAAGAATCTCTAGCTGAGAATGAGATGGTAATCGTTACTCCAAAGGATGATATCCGATTGATCTCTTGATGCAAGTACTCTGCATAGAAATAGAGATTCATAGGTGTCGGATAAGTTAGGTCAAAGAGTTGACTTAACGGTATCGAGATAACCAAGACCTATATTGTATGTTGTCTCGAGATAGGCATGCATCCTCTGACAAGAGACAGATGTCTTACTACATGTCAACCTAATCAAGGTCTATATACCGGTGATATGGTGTGCATACGATGGCATATGATTGAATATAATCTATCAAAAGAATCATACATGTTCACTACTAAATCGGAAGACATAGATCGCTCATGAGATATTAGGACCAACCAATTCCATTTGTGTCATCTTGCTTTGAAATCATGACTTGATTTGTAGGTATGATATATGCTTTTGGAAAGCTTATGATCGATACCAACATCCAACGATCAACTAAGAAACTTAATGATAAAACTCTGAAGAAGACAGTTCAAAAGTGATCAAAACTTTGGGTTTATTCTTGGTCTTCCAGTATGTAGGATGTACATGTATTAGGAATATTTGAGGGCGATGTGATCTTAATCGATTATATAACCATGCCGCTTCCATTTCGAGGGAGTGATGAAGCGCTCAGTAGATTGATTATCCAATCTTAATCCAAATGTTGGACATTGATATGAATAAGATTTAAATTCAATGAGAAGATTAGATACTCTATTTGACTTAATCGTTCATCTCTGAGTGGACTTCTAGATCTGGAATGAGATTAGATCTTAGTATCCAAGTTGCTATACATGGAATATATAGTCGACATGTCCTTACCTCCAAGTATCCATGGAGAAAGCACATTGTTCTTGAAAAAGTTCAAGAATAATTCTATTATTGATAATATCTGAGCATCGTAAAATTGGTAATTGAATATGATTTAATTATCATTAATATTGCGGATATGATTCACATTATTTGAATATATGTAGAGAGATATCAAATATAACTAAATTGGATTTAATTATCATAGATATGATTAATATGGATAACACTATCCATAATAATTATATTTATATTGTGAATTTGATTCATAATATCGTAGAGAGTTTAATTATAAATAAGATCTATAATTTATTAAGTTGATATGAATTGGATTCAAATTATAAATGTGAATTGGATTCACATTTTCAATCAAATTAAATGTGATTTTTTAAAATCCAGATCCGGATGAACTGAAGCTCCTGTCAAGCAAAGGTTTCTGCATGCAAGTTTGGATTTCCAAATTGGAGATATCCAAAGGTACACATCCCTCTCCTCTTTGCTCTCATTAATGCTAATATCAAAGCCTCTAATTCATTTCCCCCCTTTTTATGTTGTTGTCCAACAGATATTTTAGTTGTTGTTGCATGTTAAATGAAGCCACAAATACCCTCCAAACTTAGAGGATTAAAGGTACAATCTTCCCCTCCACTTGCTGCCTTCCATGCATGTTTCAATCTATTAATTTGCCTGTTAAACTAGTTGAGAATATGAAGTTTTTTATGGACATCATCAAAATTTTATATCCATTACATATGCTCCAAATTCTTAAGTTTTTGAGAAAAAAATGGTGTTGAGAATACAAATCAAGTATAAATTCATATATATCGCTACAATTCTCATGCTTAAAAGATAGAAATTTGAGGGAGAATGACCTACATTCTTGAGCTAAAAACAATCCACTATTTATACATTAATCCCATGACGAACAATGTGGAAATTAAGGGGTAAATTGCATGTATTTAGACCTGAAATCATATCACTATTATTCACAAATTTTGAGTTAGAAATGTGAAATACTTGAAGTGATTAACATGACATTAATATCAAATCAAAGTTCATTAATGAGTCACTGTTCATGCTTTAAAATTGAGAGAAATTAGGAGATAAAATGGCATGATTTGAATCTAAACTATAATAGCTACAGTTTTCATGTTGGATTTGATGTGAAATTTGAAATATTTTGTATACAGATTAAGACATAATTTCAGATCACAAATTAGACACTATTTTCATGTTAAAATAGGAAAGAATTTGGGGTGATTGACAAATGATTGGAGTCCAATTTCAGACCATTGAATAACTAATGATTTCAAGTTGATTGGGGAGAAACTAGGGTGATTTATATGCAATTGAGTCAAATTTAGATCACTAATTAATCACTGATTTGTACTTGAAATATGGAGATTTAAGGATGAATTTAGCATGCAAGTTGAGTATAATCTTATACTAATTAGCTTAGGATATTCATACTTGAAATATGAGAGGTTTGGAGATGATTTAACATGAATTTGATTAAATTCAGATCCATATTTGCTACATATTTTAAGATTAAAGGATAGGAGATTGAGTATAAACAGATTAAGTTCAATTTCAAGATATATGATTACCCCAGATTTCATTGGTAAAATGATGAAAAGTGATGTATTTTTGCATAAGATTGATCCAAATTATAGAACACTAATTAAGCTATAAAATCTTATTCAATTACACCATAATCCCTATAATATTTATGATCGCACCATGACCTCTATAGAAACAACCAATAAATGGAGCAACATCATCAACAGATAGCCTTAGTCATTATTATTGAGTGAACATCTGTAAACATACACTAACATGACGTAGACATGCATATGACTCAAATTTGCTTCAAGCAAACAATGCACCTAATTGTTTGTTTTCCAAATCTAGGGGTGTTCACGGAGCGGGTACCCGACCCGTTCGCTGTTGACCCGTCCTACCCCATTAATACTGGGTTACGGGTCGACCCGACCCGTTCGAACGGGTACTCATATCTAATGGGTACCCGATTCATTTGAATGGGCAACGTGTAGCCACGGGTACTTGCGGATATATCTTTCCAAGAAAAATGATCCCTACATCATCGATTTATTTACATTTAGGGATTTTTACCCCATTAACCCTATACACTTTGCCAATTACCTCTACGACCTTTGAAACGTCGATATTCCTCCCTTAACCGTATAAACTTGCTAATCCTTACCCCATGAACCTTGCAGTTAATATGTTTGAAGCTCGTGGGGGTTCTCTGGTTAATTTACATTGTCGATGGGGTAACTACGTTGTGAAAAGGTCATAGGGACAATTGACAAAGTTTATATGGTTCATGGGTAAAAATTCCTTACATTTATAGGAAGAACATACGATTGAATTGAGCAAGTTATTTATAAAATCAATCATCATAGTCTTGTATTACTCAATAGTTTTAATAAATGTCGAAGTTATGATAGAGATATACATGGAAAAAATACATTAGATTACGTAAGTCCCTAGTAAAAATGAGATTAGTTATATATTAGACAATGGATCAATTGCCGGAATGTTCAATTAAAATATTATTATTGATTTCTAGGGTAAAACTATTTGTATATGATTAGATATTGCATCTGTTTATTCATAGTTTCTTGCAAGATTATTTAATTGAAACACGATAAAATTATGTTTATCTGCGAACATGTAGCATGGTATCCGATTTATCATTGTGTCCACTTATCTGTAATTTTTTTGCAAAAAATATTCGATGGAAACATTTTTAATGAGTTCTACGATGAAATTATTATGTCCGCATATACGTAGGCTTGAGTGTACGATTTATTATCGTGTCATGTTATTCATTATTTTATTGTAAGAGTGTTCAATTGAAACATTATTAATATACTGCAACATTATTTATATCCACTAACAGTATCGAGTGTAAATTACTACCGCATCAGTTTACTCATACTTTGGTATCTATATCTATAGGGTAGAGCATTGGACTCGATCCGGCCCAATCCAAAAAAGTCCGACCTAGGCCTACCAATTCTCTTCGAGCCTTGGACCGAATCGAGGAAAAATCTGGACCGAATCTCCATATTCTAAACTCGAGATCAAAATCAGCTTCTTTTGATGAAGTAACACGTTTGTATTATATAATATATTAAGTTATTACATTTATATTATTAAATTAATACAGTTAGTTGCATTAATTTCTAACTTTATGACGTACGATACTGTTATTTAATCCCAATCAAATTTCTAAGGTTATGGTGTAAAACATTATTATATTATTTCATACTAAATAAACAAATACGTTGATGTATTATAATATATTAAGTTATGGTAATAATATTATTTCCGATTAATCGTAATGTATATATATATGTCACATTGTATGGGTTTTAATGTTAATTTAATAAGCCAAGGTCATACATTTATATTATTTAATATATTAAGTTGTTATTTTAATACTAATCTGATGTCATCATATCGTTATATACAAATTATAAAGTATTTAACGTGAAGACATGATCGGGTCGGGCCAATCCGAATTCCCCCTGGTTTGGGCTCGACCCGACTCGACTTCGAAATTTTGAAAAATTATAGGTGCAAGCTCAACCCATATATAAATAGGGTACGGATCGAGTCCGGACTTTTACATGTTGAGTCAGGGTCGACCCGACCCAATAATCCACCTTAGACATTTCTACCCATATCAAAATAGAAACAGATATTTTCATTTGCACTTAAATGTAAGATAACATATTTACATATCTTCTAATAGTCGTATTGTTCATATTCGCATTCGTTTCTAATGTATGATCTTACATTTTCAAATTTATTGATATATGTATTCATAACTATATTTATATCAAAAAATAGATATGGATAACACAATAACTATATTTTTACCATATTTAACTTTTTGCATTCTTTTGAATCAATCGGTAAGTGAAATTTTTCGATCGGGTACCCGCGGGTACCTGCTAACCCACATGGATTTTTTGGATGGGGCATGGGTCAAGACATAATGGGTACCCAACCCTGTATTTCCAAATGGGTACCTGTGAATTTAGGGTCAACGTGTACGGGTCAAACAGGGTATCTATTTGACCCAGATTTTTCGAACACCCCCAGCCAAGCAGTGTAAGAGCACTTCTTGCCTCACCATATATGGGAATGGGACACCAAGCATAGGCAACAAAAATTGAGATTTTGAGATTCACACTTTGCATGATAAAAAGAATTGGAGATTTTACGTGACTTAGATCACAGAGTTAAATTTAAACCAAGATCTAGCGAGTAACTCTTAAACCCCTGACTTAAATAAGAAAAGTCGGAAATCTATCATTAATCTAAATTTGAATCTTGATCTAATGTACAACTTCTAATCTCATGGTTTGAAAAATGAGATCATTGGGGCATTTTCATACAAGTGACATAAAATCCAGATCAATAAGCAGGCTGCCAAATTTTGAGATAATTTATGATCAATGACTGAAAATATTCGTGATCAATCATTTATGTTTGAATCACTAATTACAGATCACTATTCAATAAGATTGTCAACAAGATGCCTAGGTCTGTAAAGTTAACCACAATAGAAATTGAGAAAGGATGAGAAATTAAGTTAGTGATGATGATTCAATGATGACTAATAACTAAGAGTGTCAGTCATGGTGACCTTTACACCTACATGTGCGAGGGTGCGATGACCCTCAGCTGGACGGGAGATAGGAAGCCCAGTTAGGGCAACGAGCGCTTAGTGCGCGGGTTTAGGATCCCAGTCTTTTTCTCGGTTTTTTTCAAGCGCTCGCAGTTTTTACGCCTCTCTAGGATCCACATATTTTCTTTTAAAGACTAGTTCTGTTGACCCTTGTTCTTTAGGGTACCTGGGCCGAGGGCACTCGGTTTTGGTTGTTTTCTCGAGCTTGTTAGCCCGTACCAGTCGTGCTAGTTTTTCTAGAGTGACTTTTCCGGAGAGTCTCTCTCACCCGCCTCAGTGTCGTAGTTTTGGAGTAGACATATCCCTCTACTGAACTGCACTTCGACTTAGAGGGCGAGACGAAAGGGTCTCTTGGGAGACTACCTCACTGCTTGAGTTTTTGGTTACCATTCCGCCAATAGGCTTGGCAATGGCTACATCTGAATCCTCTATGGCTACATCTTAATCAGTTAAATTTGAATTTGGAGAAGTTGCAATTAAGCTTGGAATGAGTCATAAATTGGTTGGGCTAGACTTGAGATGAATTATAGTTGAGATTGAGATTAGCTATAGTTGAGTTGGTTACAATGAAGCTTTATCTCAGTTGAGTCGAGTACAATTGAGCAATGTTGCAATTAAGCTCGGTTTCAGTTGAGCTAGTTATTGTCCCACCAGTAGTTCCTAGCAAAGAGAAATGAACATATTATGAAAATCATCCTTATCAAACTATGAGCAACTACCAGGGTTGTTAGACATAACTAGTGGATGTGTTGGAAACTTAGTTAGGATGCATTTACTCCACCGCATGTCTACGGAGGTACCACGATCCTAAGGCTTCCTTATTGCCTTAGAGTCATAGTGTGAGGTCTTACCCAGACCAAGACCACATGTTATTCACTAAGCTTGAAAATTTCAACAAGAAAAGAATCAAAATACCAAACCCATCATATACACTTACTACGATCCATCCACATGATTCATAAACATCGGAAAGAGATCTAGATCACCTCGATTATATTAATCACTAAATCATCAAGATAATTGGGTCAACTCGATCATTATATGTATTTAATAAAGACAACGATTAGATTAGAGACTCATAATCCATATTATTAAGATCCATCAAACATCAAATGTAATTTATAAAAAAAGTGATAGCTTAAATATGGATCATATAATCTATACATAAAAGTGTTAAACTTGGGTGATTGAGGTAGGTTGAGTAAGTCTGGGGATTTATATAGCAAACAACTTGAAAACTTGTTTCAATGCAAGTAGCTCTAAATTTAATTGTCAATCCCTATTTACTTGCTTTCTTTTAGAGCCACTAAATTTCATGTTATTTTTAGTTAATTAGATGTGTTCAACATTTCATTGATGTTCTTTTCTCCCTATTGCATGGATTGCAGGAAAAACACATGCATCGTGCTATCGGGAGAATTGAACCTCAGCTTCCGCAGTTACCATTGTCAGGTACACATGTTATAGTTTTTGTTCCGGATATTATAAATGTTTTTTTTTCTCTTCTGCTACAATTGAGATACATGTACATTGTGCAGTTTCTTTTGTTACATGTTAAATGCTATGGAAATTTATGCAATATAATTGATGACATATTGTAGTTCTGTGGCTTATTAGTTAAATGTGAATGTCATTCGTAAATGCAAAAAAATTTCCCTAATTTGTAGTACTCTAGTGCGATCTTAAAGAACATGATACTACGAATGATGTGTAAACAAGTATCCCAGATCCGCGAGAACATGCATCACAGTTTGGTATTTGAGCAGTAGTACCATGCTACACACATTTGTAGTATTATAGTTCTGATCGCATTAATTATTGAATAGTGACAGTCCTCTGACTTGTCACGAGTCCAAAGGGAAATAGGACATTCAAATTCAATAACCACAGATGTCACAATTACAACTAATTTTCATATTGTATACTAAGAAGAGAAAAGACATAATAGAAATATCCGTGAACATCAACTATTGTAATTAAGAATATCGGTTCTCACACAAAAGCGTGGTGTCTAGAGCCGACCTTTCTATATTTTAGTTGATTCTAGGAGCAATGAATGAGCTTCGAGATTTCTAACTTTGGTAGGTAGAATTACAAAAGCCCTAGATCCTCCCTGTCACATCCATGGGCCGGGTGGCCAGTTGTTCATCATGAGACTGATAGTCAGAAGTTTACCAATGTTGTTTGGTGGACATGAGATGATAGCAGATTGTCGGCTACTATAGCTCGACTACTTTGACCTGGGTTTGGACACAGATTCGTTGTCAGCTCATCATGCCCTGGTTAATTGCTTCAGGAAGATCGTTGTCTTCAGGATTACGGATTTACTCGAGTTTATCGTTGAGGGTATGTTACATGACTCTAAATGGATCACATTTCAATGTTGAGATCTCCGAGACTTGTTGATCAGAGATGTGATTCATATCTAGCACTTGTCCGAGAGACATATGATGGAGAGTCGATGGCTCAGAACATCATGGTAGTATCAGATTACCCTAATGGTTTCCAAATGATTTTCCAGGTTTACCGTCTGAGAGAGATTAAGTTCAAGATCACACTACTACCAGATACACAACCAGTCTCGATGGCTCCATTTCTCATGTCACTGGCTGAGTTAAGAGAGATGAAGATTAAATTGCAGAAGTTACTTAATGTGGGTTTCGTGAGGCTGAGCACTACACCTTAGGATGCTCTAGTTCTTTTTGTCAAAATAAGAATGGATCTATGAAACTATGCATTGGTTATAGATAACTAAAAAGTAAACAGTGAAGAACCATTACCCTTTGCCACGCATCGATGACTTGTTCGATCAGCTACAAGGATCTTCGATGTTTTCAAAAATCGACCTCTGATATGGCTACTATCAGTTTAGGATTCAACAGTTGGATACTCAGAAGACAACATTCAAGACTCGTTATGCACACTACAAGTTTGTTGTGATGTTGTTTGGGCTTACAAATACCCCTACAACATTCATGAACATGATGAACATGATTTTCCGTCCATACATGGACAAGTTTGCAATTGTGTTAATCAATGATGTTCTGATGTATTCTCTAAATAAATGGAATCATGCAAAGATCTAAAGATAGTCCTTGACACACTTCAAGAGCATAAGTTGTATGCCAAGCTGAGTAAGTGTGAGTTCTTGTATCCCAGGTCTCATTCCTTGAGCATGCCATTTTTGGAGAAGGTATCGCAGTTGACCCTGCGAAGATTGAGGCAGTCATGTCTTGAGAGCAACCCAAGACAATCATTCATATTCATAGCTTCCTTGGACTAATGGCCTATTACAGACGCTTCGTCAGTATTTTTTCCCGAGTTGTTCTTTTCTTGACACGATTGACACAAAAGGGAGTTCCTTTCATTTGGGATAATTCATGCAAACATGCCTTCAGGACACTGAAGGAAAGATTGATGACTGCGCTTTCTCAGGCACTCAGGATCATGCAGTTCTAATACAGCAAGGTCACGTGATTGCTTACGCATTACGTTAATTGAGGCTGCATGAGCGGAATTACTCCATCAGTGACTTGGAGTTGGTAACAGTTGTCTTCGCTTTGAAGATCTTGCATCACTATCTCTATGAGGTGAATTTTGATATTTTCACAGATCACAAGTGTTTGAAGTACGTCTATGATCAGAAAGAGCTGAACATGAGACAACATTGGTAATTTGGACTACTGAAGGATTTTGATTACACGATCTCTTACCATTTTGGTAAAGGAAACGTGGTGGCAGATGCGCTTAGCAGGAAAGCTCATGCACATGCAGCAAACTAGCTATATACGTGAGGTATGCACGTAACTTTGACTAATTGGCATCCTCATAAGAGTGCGTCCATATCTAATGTCTTACCTCCACGATTCAGTAGTCTTTGGGATTGTATAGTAGAAGGACAGGGGACATATCCTTGAATTTTAGACAGATACATGCGTGCCATCAAGGACAAACGTGATGATTTTGTGGTGACTAGTCTATTTTGTGGAAGGTTGGATGGGTCATTGTGCCCAACAATAGCAGTTGCGCAGAGATATTCTTGATAAGGTACAATTCACGATTGTCTATTCTTCCTTGCAGCACAAAGATGTACCGGGATCTAGGTCAAAATTCTGGCAGGATGGGATGAAGCGAGATGTAGCATGTCATGTTAGCAAGTGCATGACCTATCAGATGGTCAAGGCAGAACAAGAGACCACCAGGGTTATTACTGTCTCTCCCCATTCCCGAGTAGAAGTGGGAGAGTATTTCTATGAATTTTGTCAGTGGACTACCGAGGACACCAGATGGACACGATGCTATTGGATCGTTGTTGACGGATTAACCAAGTCATCCCACTTCATACATGTCAGAACAACATACACTTCATCTAGATTAACTAGATTATTTGTGAAGAACATTATCAGAATTCATGATATACCACGTAAGGTAATGTCTGACAGAGACTTGAGGTTTACATCGCAATACTGGCATAGTTTGTATCAGTACTTCAAACAAAGTTGAAGACGAGTTCCGCATACCATCCACAGACCGACGGATAGAGCGAGTGCATTATTCAGACACTTGAGTGTTTGCTACATACATGTACTCTATATAGGAAAGGGTCCTGGAAGGAACACCTGCCATTAGTTGAATCCCGCACAACAACAATAATTATTCTAGTATTGGTATGGCATCATTCTAAGCCCTGTATGGGCGGAGATGTCTTGCACCTCTTAGTTGGCGTAAGGTAGGTGAACACACTCTTTACTCGGTAGATTTCTTGGAGGAGACTGCGAGGGATGTTAGCCTTGTGAGGCGAAGGCTTCTGATAGCTTAGGGCCACCAAAAAAGCTTGCCTATCGTCGGATAAGAGGATTGGAATTTCAGGCAATCCGATCATCTTCTATTAATCCATTCAAATATGACTTATCAATATTCAACTTAATCTTTCGTTCTGATGGAAATTCCTATAAATACAGGAATGAGATGGGTTGTTTCTTTGTATATCTCCCATGAAGGGAATACAGAGATTTGGTGTTCATGGCGAGTTGATACCACGATATATTGGACCATTTGAAATTTTTACTCGTATGTGTAAGGTGGTCTATCGAGTAACCCTTCCTCCACACCTATCATCCATACACGATGTCTTTCATATATCCAATCTAAGAAAATACGTGCACGATCCTCACCATGTCATCAGCTATGAGAACCTTGACGTTGAGTCAGACTTGATATACAAGGAGAGGCCAATACATATACTCAATAGTGTTGTGAAGAAGCTACGCAACAAAGAAATTCCCTAAGTGATGGTGCTTGAAATGCCCTAGATTACTCTTCTTAATTCAACCGAATTAACGATTAAATTTAATGATGTCATTGCAGCCGGTAAAATCAGACTTATTAAAAGAAACAACTTTAATTAATGTCGAGCGGTAATTTTTATTTTACTTGGGCAAGCCCAAGGTCGAACTCAGAGAGGCAACTATATCCTTAGATTAATTTAAAGTTGATTCAAATGTTAGGTTTTTAGGAGAATGTTTTTATGGGTATTTTTTATGCAATAAAGAAAATGCAATGTAATCCATGCCAATTTTGAAGGTAAAAATGTGAAATATAGTCTAATTGAGTACAAAAAAATTATGAAACTTGGCCAGAATGTTAAATGCAATAAAATTAAGGAACTGCATCTTTTTTGGAATTTTTCGACTCAATATGAATTGACTACGAATTAAATATGAATGTAGGGTGGTTTTCACAAAATTAATTTTAATAAATACCAAATTAAATCATTTTTAGAGATAAAAATTATCCTAGATATTCCTATGTGAGATGATTCCAGGAAAATTACTAGACCTTAAAAATGATTAACATTGGACCTATTAAAAATCAATTAAGAAAAATACAAATTAATTTATTAAGGCCTCGTTATGCGTGCAAATGATATGATTTTTGGGCACAATGTAGAACTACCTAAATTAGACAGATTATAAATTTTTGGTGATTTTTGGAGCAACAATCGATTTAATAATCAATTAAAGGCAAACAGTGGGCAAAATATGCTATTTTCCATGAAAAGAATTATATTAAATACCTTGAAGCTCACAGAAATATGACAAGCCTTTACAACGATAAAATCTAAGATGTTCTACAATATGCAATTTTTAGAATTAAGAAATGATACTAAATGAGTGTTTAAATAAACATGTAAACACAGGGGTATGGATGCAAATACAGAAAATAAATTGATTAAAGAAAACATGCTTACAGGACTAAAGTGCAATTACCTAGACTGATGAGGACTTCGATGCAAAATACCCATGGGATCACGTGCACATCACATGATGCTAACTAGCGGGGACGTGAACTTAATTTCCAGGACTAGCAGGGGCACGGCTGCAAATTACCCAACGTTCGCACGTTCAGGTCACGTGCGCTGTTGGTTTGGCAGTTGCTTCAGAACGGGCCTACACGTGGGGGTCACTAGTTCTTCGTTGGAACCCGAATCAGATGTCAGGAGAGGAGGTTCGGGTGGCAATGTGGAAGATTGTTGGCCGTCGGATCTTAGAGATCGGGTAGCTCTTGTGAGCTGCAGAGACGGACACGTGGCCGATTGTGAAACTTTAGATCACAACCAATCCAAAGGTGAATGTTGCGAAGGGATGCGATGATGTGGCTCCTGGTGAATCGTCCGATCTTGGAAATCGGACAGTGACTGCTCTTCTAGTTCCTCCTTGTTGCCACCTCCTGCAACAGGCTTGGTTGGACTTTGTGAAGGTGCCCTTGCTCCGCCTCCTCCCAACATGCTCGGAGAGGATCCTCAACCACTCCTGATTGGCTAGTTGTCTTCGCTGCAGCGTGGCGGAGCAGCTCGAGTACTTGAAGTGTCTTGGGTTCTCTTGAACGCCGGAGTTAGAGTCTGCCTAGGAGGCTTAGGCGACAGCTCCAGCCGGTGACAAATTCGGTACCTGCACATTAGTGTATAGCTGAAGCGTGGTGCATTTTGATCTTGTGGATGAAGTGGGGTGGTTCGAGGCCTTGTGGGGCAAAGAGGCGGATGGTCGATGTGCTCCTCCCCTGTGAATGGCGGAGCAAATGTCGGGGGTGATCTGCGGTCTCGATAGGTCGAGAGGAGGAGCGGAGGGACGAGCGAAGATGACGAATGCAAGGTGAGGCTCAATCAACGGTCGATGGAGGGTGATACTAAGCGGGGAGGCCTGGAGATGGATGGAGTTTTCCTAGGATTAGGGGCTTTGATTGGAGCCTTCGGTCGTCTCTCTAGGACCGGCAAATGCCCGAGCTCGAGCAGCTCGAAGGTGAAGCTGCAACATGATGAAATCTCATCGTGGATCTTGCCAGAGAGATCCATGTCATCACTCGATAACTAGCTGGATCTCTATCACAGATCAAGAGATAGGAGCTTGGGGTTCTCTCATATAAAGGCGGATGGAGGTGGAGTGGGGTGGAGGTGGCGTATTTAACGAGAGAGTTTGGTGGTTCCGGTGATGGGGGGTGAGGATTGAGTGGAGGATGTGGAGCGAGAGGTATGGTTTTGCGACGTTCCACGGAGTGCTCGAGGATGGTGGAGTGATGGTCTACGCCGTGGAGCAGTTTTCGAGTGGAGAGAGTGGCGGAGATGACGTGAGAAATGGAAAGGGGGAAGAGGTACGCAAGGTGGGCAACGTGTGTGAGGAAGGGGGACCGGAGGTGGAAGATGAGTCCTCTGCCGTTGGATCTTGCGATCCAACGACCAAGACTTAGGCATATACGGGCGACCAGGATCTGATTGAAACCTTGATCGGGCGGCTGGAAAAGGAAGCGGGATGAATGGTTGAGATGGTTACATCTAGAAGCGGATCGAGCGGCGGCGGAAGCAACACGTGGCACGCTGAGGGTGGGGCACTGGCGGTCTGTCAGGATGAGATCTGGTCGTCGATCGAATGGCCTAGGATTAAAGTGGGATGGATGGTGGTGATCATAGGGAAGAGAGAGTAATCAGACGGTGGATAGAGCAGGGCTCGTGGTGCGTGAATAGATGGGCTGCGTAGCACAACCAGAAGGCGCCACGTGGCCCAATCATATTATTCCAAAGAAAGACCTCAAAGAAGAGGGTAAAAATGGTCGAATTTGGGAAAACTCAAAACATGAAAGTTGTAGATCTCCATGAATCTACAAGTTTCATGTTGACCAAAAACGGATGAGGTCAAATGAAGGGTGAGAATACAAGCGTAAAAATACAAATAAGTATAATATAGAATAAGGGCCCAAAACCCAAGTTTCACATACGATCTCCGATTTTAATGAGTTTGGTCTTGTTTTGAAGATCTTTGAATTTATATTATTTTAAAAGTGATTAGACCTAAATCGGATGTTGTATGAGAGAGATATGCACATTTTAAGGTTCATAGTCTCAAACTTGGATTTGGGTTTTATTGGATAATTTCACAAGTTAGTATATATCTTATCTTTTTTTTATTTTTTTATATTTTCTTTTATTATTGTTTATAATATATACATTATGGAGTTATTTTATTGGATTTGGGTTAGTATAAAATATATACAAATAGGTGAAATATGGTGAATATACAGGTGATTTTTACAAGTAAATTGGGCTTCTTATTTAATGCAAATATGAATGTTAAAATGCAGATATTATTTATGTAGGCATGAATGCTAACTATGCAATATAAGTGTAAATATGCAGCTAATTGCTCGGGAACAAAGCTCTATTTTCAACTTTTAGAGTGATGAATCACAGATTCATCAATCCCCTATACTTAAACCTTGCGCGTCCCCGAGCAACTAAAATGAAATGCAAAAGTGAAATGATTTTGGGTTCCATACCAAGGTTATGAACAAAAGTTGAAAATGGATCTCGAATCAACCTTTGGATTAATAGTGTGGCAGAATCTTATTGGGATCTGAATTTAAGACCTAACAACATTTAAGTTCTACAAGTCTTCTATTCAAATCGCCTCAACAGTCAGGTTAGAACAAATCCTCATACGCAAATTTCTGATGACTATGAATCTTACTTGTACTGTGTAAGTGAAATATAGCTCTCCACTTCAGAAATGACAAAGAATCAGCCTCCTCTAACAAGGTAACTCTAATTCCCCAGTCCAGTAACTCTTTCCTCGAGGTGCGGAGTATTCCCTTCTAAGTTCAAGTGCGACCAACTCAAGAAGAGGGAGTGGAGAGAAGAATGGATGGTAGCCAGTGTAGCTACCTATCCTTGGATGCTTGACCAGTGTAGCCAAGTCATCCAGCTGCAGGCTTCTATGGTATGAGACTTTGAAGCATATGCCTTACAAATATATAGACTCCGACATGCATTTTATTATCAATCAGGCCTACCCATTTTTTCGGAGTTCTCTCTATTTATTTTTTTCTCTCTCTTTTTTTGAACTATATACAAGGTGCAGCATGTACATCTGGATTTTTCCTCTTGAGCCAGTAGACTATCCCTCTTTTAAAGCTTTATTGCAACCCACAACATCCCGTCCTTAGACATCAACAACACCAAACTAGGTTGAGATGCACTACCCTCCCTAGAGGAGGACAGATGTTTCTACCTGTGTGCTACTCTTAGCTAAAGGATTCTACCTCCTCACCACCTCATCCATGAAGAGCTACGTGCATAGTGCTTGTCCAAGTTAGGTCACTGTCTAAAAGAATCATGTGTGTGTACGAGATATTTAACTTAGACTAATCAAGATGACATGTGAACATAGACTTGCGGACTCAAAGAATTAAGTCACTTGACCTGAAAAATCTTAACTCCAGTTCCTATAAGGTTCCTTTGAAATTAGGTATATTAAGGTTAAATGAAATCCATCCTCAGCAACTATTCATAATTTGGTTCAGAACCCACTAACTTTTCACTTTGCATATGCTAGATATGTAGATGAGATGCTAATGACATGCTACAGAGATGAATGATATGCAAGACTCTTTTTTTTGAAATGCAAGGATGATATGCAAGAGTAAATAACAAGCCTTTATTTTGTTGTTGTTGTTGTTTTTATGATATACCTCGTATTTTGCAACAAATTTTACAAGAGTATGTTTTTATGAGAATTTACAACTTTTTATAAAAAAGTATTGTACATATTATATGTATTATACAAGTATACATGCATTTTAATTTTTTTACAAGAGTTTTACAAGTATTATACAATATATTATACAAAATTTTTCCCAATTTTTACCCACTTGTACTTACTGCATAATATATACAAAAATACGTGAAAATACGCGTAGAGCTATGGGTAAAGTATATATGTAATATATACATGTCCCCCTTCACTTAGCATGTGCTATGTCCTCAGAGCACGAAAAGTAAGGAAAAAGACATAGTTCGTGCTAAGCGTAGGAGAGCTAAAATAAGAAAAATGCATAAAAGTCATCCCGCCCCCTATATTTAGGCTCTGTCAGCCTAAGTGTAGAAGAAGAACAAAAATGGGGCGGACGAGGTCAAGAGGGAAAATGGATGAGTATATACATGGAGGGCATCGGTTCCCCCTATACTTAGGCTCAAGTCAGCCTAAGCATAGGACATGAGTGGATGTGAGAACCAATGAGATCTTGAGGATGTACAATGAATGGTGAAGAGAATAGGGTCACTCTCCCCCCTATACTTGGGATCTGGTCATCCTAAGTATAGCCATAAAATGAAAGGATATGGAGTCGGGGCGAGTGATTCGAATCACTGGGGAGGGAGGGAAAGAAAATATATATAAGAAGGGTGAGTATATACAAGGATCAAGATCTGAATCTTTTCGATGTTGCTGATGGCGAGAGCTCAATGTTGCAAGGCCTCATGCGCGGCTTTATGTGTGTCTTCTGAGTCTGCCTCACGCATGAAAATAATCTCCTCAACACGGACTAACTGTTCATTAGGTTCGAAAAAGTGTTTCAACAGTTGTCCATTAACTAGGGATGTTTGTGCTCCATTTACAGATCTGAGATCTCTGCACATCCACTGTCATGCACAACACGGACTATGAACGGACCTGTCCACTTGGATTTAAGCTTCCCTTGGAAAACCTTCAGCCTCGCATTGAACAACCATACCTTCTATCCAGGAACAAAGGTCTTTCGTCCGATAAATCTATTGTGACAATGCTTTACTTTGTCCTTGTACACTAAATTGTTGTCATATGCTTGGTTTCTGATCTCCACAAGTTCATTCAGATCCATTTCTCTCTGTTTCGCCCTAGGTGTGTGTTCCAATTAACCTTCCTGATTGCTCATTCGGATTTATGCACTAACTCTGCAGGCAAATGGCACGGTTTCCAAAACACCATTCTGAATGGGGAGGTTCCAACGGGTGTCTTGTAAGCTAACCTATAAGCCCAAAGAACCTGAACCAAGATCTGAGACCAATCCTTCCTATATGGCGGACAAGCTTCTGCAATATAGTCTTAACCTCCCTATTCGACACCTCTGCCATGCCATTGTTCTATGGGTGGCAAGTACTAGTGACACGGTGTTCGATGCCGTAATCCTTTATGAGTTTCTTCACGTCTCTGTTCACAAAATGGATACCCCCATCGGATATTAACATTTTGGGGATCCCAAACCTAGAGATGATATGATACCTGATAAATTTACAGATAGTCCTGCTATCTGCAGCTCGAGTTGGGATAGTCTCCACCCACCTCGACAAATAATCCACCGCAAGAAGGATATATTCAAAACCATGGCTAACCAGGAATGGGCCCATGAAGTCGATGCCCCATGTATCCAAGACATCACAAATGATGACAGACTGCATTGGCATCTCATCCTTGGAACCAACGGTTCCTCCCATTCGCTGGCATACTGGGTACGACTTCACAAAGGTGAGAGCATCGCGAAACAGAGTCAGCCAGTATAAGCCACATTGTAAAACCTTCCATGCGGTCCTCTTCCCAAAGTGGTGTCCTCCTGCCTCAAGACTATGGCAGAAAGTAAGGACACTCTGATACTCCTCCTGAGGAATACACCTCCTCCAGACACAGTCCGGCCCTTCAAAGAAAAGGATCGGATCCTCCCAATGGTAATGTCTTGCATCTGACTTGAGTCGGTCTATGTTGCTCTTGGGCCAATCTTCGGGAACTTTATTGGAGACAAGGTAGTTCACTATATTGGCATACCATGGGAGTGAGTCGATAACAAAAACCGCTTCATCTGGAAAGGGGTCTCGAATAGGTGTATTATCAGAAGTATCAAGAATTTCGAGACGGGAGAGGTGATCAACCACTACGTTCTTCTTTCCAGGTTTATCTCTAATGTCCAAATCAAACTCCTAGATGAGTAAAATCTACCTAAGAAGATACACCCTCATGTCCTTCTTTTCCATTAGGTACTATAGCGTTGTATGATCCGTGAACACAATCACCTTAGATCTGATGAGATGGGATATGAACTTATCCAAGGCGAACACTTCTGCAAGCATCTTCTTTTCGGTAACTGTATAGTTACGCTGGACGGGGTCAAGCACCTTGCTTGCGTAGTGTATAGTGAATGGGATACCGTCCTGCCTCTGTCCTAATACGATCCCAACAACAAAATATAAGGTGTCTATCATGATCTCAAAAGGAAGAGATCAATATGGGGCTTGTAGGATCGGGGCGTCCATGATCATCCCTTGAAGTAGCTTAAAGGACTCAAGACATTTATGATCGACAATGAACTCCATATCTTTGCCTAAAAGCTCAGTTAGCGGTCGGGCAATCTTGGAAAAATCTATGATAAATCTCCTATAAAATCCAACATGCCCGAGGAATGATAGCAATTATTTTACGTTGGTTGGTGGCTGGAGTCGTCTGATCACGTCCACTTTGCCAGGGTCAACCTCCATTCCTCTCTTGGAGATGACATGCCCCAACACAATGCCCTCTGTCATCATGAAGCGATTTTTCTCCCATGAAAGCACTAGATTGACCTCACAACATCTTTTAAGGACTCGGTCTAGATTTCTAAGACAGGAGTCGAAGGAATCACCATGAACCAAGAAGTCATCCATGAAGACTTCCAGGAATTCACCGACCATCTCGGCAAATACTGCAATCATGCACCTTTGAAATGTACCTGGAGCATTGCATAACCCAAAGGGCATGCGTCTAAAAGCATAGGTACCAAAGGGGCATGTGGATGTGGTTTTCTCCTGGTCCTCAGGAGCAATAGCTGCTTGATTGTAGCCCGAGGACCCATCTAAGAAGCAGAAGAATTCTTTTCCCGCCAATCTTTCTGAGATATGATCAATAAAGGGTAAGGGAAAATGATCCTTCTTCATCGCGGCATTCAAGCGTCTGTAATCCACACAGACACGCCACGACGTGGGTACTAGTGTCACGATCTCTTCTCCGTCCTCATTGGTGGTTGTCTGAATTCCCAACTTTTTTGGGACAACATGGATGGGTGCCACCCACTTGGAATCGGGGTTGGGGTAAATAATACCTGCATCACACCATTTCTCAATCTCCTTCTTCACGACCTCTCGTAAATTTGGATTCAACCTACGTTGGAATTCACGAGAGGGTTTAGCTTCATTCTCAAGGTAGATACGGTGCGAATACAGAGCGAGATTTATCCCATGGAGATCGGAGATGCTCCTGCCTATTACCTTGAAGTTTTTCTTCAGGATATTTAGCAAGCGAGATTCCTTCTCCTTGGTCAATCACGAACTGATTATGACTGTGAATTTCCTCTCTTGTCCCGTATGGAAGGCATACTTAGGGTTCGTTTGGATTGCGGGTTCGAACCCGGGTTTGGTGGATACCCCGGTGTTCGACCTGCGTTTGGGATCAGGGCACCCCATGATCTCCCGTGTGAGGGGAGGTTTGAAAAGTCTCCGCCCGGCTCTGTCATGAAGACTCCCCTGACTTGTCTGACAGGGGCAGGACCCAATAATAAAGTATTTCACTTTTGCAAGGCGAGTGTGTCGTCTTCCACACAACGGCAAGATTCACCCCCGACATGCCCCTGTTCCTCCCGTCCAGACTCAGGTACAGTCTCCTTCCATGTGCCGCTCGCCTCATCAATCGCAGAGGCGGAGGTCGACAACACGGTGCACAGGGAACCGCGGGGCATCCATATCTCCACCAGTGCGACCAAATCAAGGCACAGTGGCGGAAGGGATGGAGGACAAGGCCCCGTCGTGTGAGTCGACGGCACCGGCCCGCTCCCCCATGCCCTTGCGTGGAGGAAGGCGGTCTCAGGCACCAGTCGACCACCTCTACCCATTTAAATTGGTGTTCACAGTCGTTCTCTCCTTGCGAGCCCTATCATTGGCCAAGGTCCCTCTCCGAGAAGCCGAGTTTGAGGAGCTTCGTCGCGGCTTCGAACTGCTGCTAAGAAGGTACCATCGAAGCCTCCCGTGCTTGATTTCGCCCTCTTCCCTCCATTGTCGATGTTTGTAGTTGGGTTTAAAATTTTCCCTGATCGAATGCAGACCGTTCTTGTATAAATACCCATGTTAATTTTAAACCCATCCATGGTGCCATGCTGTAATGGATTGGCGTATTTTGGCTTACAATTTGGGGGTATATGTTCTGCCTTTGCTTGCTTTCGTTGAGCTTGATCTACGTTGGGATATATTCGGTTGTATGGATTAATATATGAACTCACATGTTAACTTAATAACGAATATCATTTGGTGGTTACTGGTATTTTGAATCTGTGTACCAAAATGTTAATAATTTCGATACCCTTCCATGGACTTTGATAGTGCTTCATGTCAAACACCTGCTGTTTAGGTTCCCCTTCACTGTGAAATCAATTTCATGTAGGTATAAGGGATAAGTCGACCAAGTTATGAAGCAGGCAGTCATCTTTCGCTTTTACATATTAGTATGTTACTGGAATAATGAAGTAATCAGTGAATTCAGCCTTTCCATTGCATACTATGAGGGCTTTAGTAGCAAAAACAGTAGCATAAACACTTTCATTTGCTGAACAAATGTCTGCTACCATAGGTAATTGATAAGGATGATTCATATTAGAACTAGCATAGACAACAGATAATGAAGGAGCACATTAGAAATAGCATAGAGAATATAAGAGGAGGAACATTGGTAAACCACTTTGAGGACTATCATATAAGACACTATCAACACTACAAACTATAGGATGGAAAATATGATGAAAACACTTGCTTAAACAGTGTGATTGGAAGAATATGTCTAGATATTGGTTTCGTTACCCTTCACTATGAGATTATTGTCAAATATGTATGAGGAATAACTTTATCAAGTTGTCAGGGTCGGGGCTCTGCCGATTAAATTTTCTCCCACTACTAAAGCAGGCAGACATCGTTCGCCTTTACTTATTAGTATGTTTCTGGAGTAATGAAGTAATCACAGAATGCAGCCTTTCCATTGCATATTATCAGGGCTTCAAATAGGGCCGAAGAGAAACAAATTATTACGTGCTATACACTTGCATAGTAGCAAAAACAGTAACATAAGCACTTGCATTTGCTGAACAAATGTCTGCCAGCATAGGTAATCGATAAGGAGGAATTAGAAATAATTGAATTAGCCTATACAACAAATAAGGAGGAAGCACATTCGAAATAATTGAATTAGAAATAGCATAGACAATGTAAGAGGAGGAACATTTGAAAAACACTAGCAACACAAGCAACTGATAGCCTCTTTCAACAATAGTAGGAAAAAAACAAAGCATTGGCAATATGTCTAACACCTGTGTCAAGACTATGACCAACACTTCAAACTATAGGATGAAAAATATGATGAAATCACTTACTTAACACCACCATAGACACTTGCGTTTGCTGCGCATATGTCTGCTAGCATAGGTAATTGGTAAGGAGGAATCATTTTAAAAAACAAAGCAGTGGCATATGTAACACCTGCGTGAAAAAAAGAGTAGCCCTCTGAGAACACTTGCTTAAGCAGTGTGTTTGGAAGAATATGTCTACCTATTGGTTCGCGGCAATCAGGGAGTTAATGGGTCATGAGCAGGAGGAAAATATGATGAACTTATGTCTGCTGGCATAGCTAATTGTTAACGAAGAATCACTTTAGAAATAGCGTAGATAACAGATGGGGATTGGCTTTTTAATGAAGCAGCTTAGAAACAGTAGATTAGTAATATGGTATTTTTTTTTGTTATCAAATTAAATGTATGGTATTATTTTAGTTATCAAATTAAATGTATATGTATGTATGCGTTGAGGGTTCGTAGAAAGAGAGGGATGGATGGACAGTCATAGGCACCCCCGGTTTGGTCACCCCAAATTGCACATTGGAATTCCGCGCTCGACAGGATTTTCGTTGATGCCATGCTAGAGCACGAGTCGTCTTGGGCGGGGAGCACGTTCACACTTCCTGGTTGGCACTCCGTTGTTCGAAGATTCAACGAACACACAGGATTGTGCTACACGAAGGTGCAAATACAGCATCGCTGGAAGAACATGAAGAAGGACTACGCTTCATATCTATATCTTCGCAACAAGTCCGGTTGGGGCTGGGATACCATATATAACAGGCCTATTCCACCTTCAGATGACGCGTGGTGTGAGGTAATACTTCTCAATTCACATATCGATAATGATCGTAACATGGAATATTTATGAACGACCTAAACAGCTTGCAGACCGATATCGCAAGTATCGGAACAAGCCTTTCTTGTACTTCGGCGACATACAGAGGTTTTTGTCGAAGGACATCGCCACTGGAGTGCATGCGAACTCGTCACGACCGGCAAGGAACAAGCAACCTATGGGGGCCTCTAGTTCGCGGCAATCATCGAGGCAACGTGAGTGAAACTTCGACGAAGAACTGGATGAGTGTAGGCCATATTACCCCATAGATGACGAGGTCAGCAAGGATGTCACGCCCACCCCTTCATCTAGGAAGAGGTCAACTGGGAATCGAGAAGGAAGTTCCAAGAAGAGCAAGGGCGGAGGGGGGATGTCTGAAATAGGGCAAGAGTTGATTGAGAAGTTCCTGTCGACCCTCCCCAAGAAATTTGCGGAGGAGAGACCCGATCCTGATGAATTAGCGAGGGAAGCATGTAGGGAGGTCAGCGCCTTCAGACCTGACCTTGACATGGAACAGTTCCGAATGGTCGCAGAGACGCTAGCTACGCCGACTGGTAGACATGTCTTCTACCACATGAAAGGGGACCCCGTGAAGCTAAATGAATGGGTTGAGAGGACCATTGGACGTTGACGGACATCATCATCGCATGTTTGCATTTTTAATAATTTCGAACTTTAATTAGTAAGCAGACTTTAATTATGTTGTTGTAGTAGCACTTTAATTAGCGAACAACACTAGCATGCGATGAGGTAATTATGTTTATGCAATTATTAAGGCAGCAACTATTACCCACAGGTATTTGGTAGCAGATATAGACGAGGTATTTGACATTGTGACAGGTACTACATCCGCAGGTGTTGACGAATAAAGTTATTGTTCTTTTATGCAGGTAATATATCCGCAGGTGATGCGCCATAAAATTAATGGTTTGTTATGCAGGAAATAAACGCACAGGTGTTGACGAATTTTTGGTTTGTTATGGTACGGATGTCCACACGACGCCTATTCTATGTTTGTTCATCAGGACGTTGTGATCATCGTGTTCCTCACACAGGTGCTCCCAGGACAGACGAGAATATGGCAGACGAGTTCTTCTTTTTTGCATATCGTTTATGGGAAATGGAAAGGGAAAATCGTGAACTCCGTCAAAAACTGGAAATCGCGCACAAAGACTTAAGCGACAAGGAAAGCGAATTGGCTGCTCTGTACGCCGAGTTAGATGATGCTGGAGGCTCGAGAGCTACGCTTCGGGATATGGTGGACACCCTGACTATGCAACTACGAGGTGCAGGACTAGAAGTGGTTGACGATGCAGTGATTGACAAGCACGTGGTGTGACTTCATCTGTATTTCGTTACTACTCTACTTAACCAATTCCAATCTTGTTTGCATGGGTAATGAATTAGCGCCTGCTCTGTAGGGTACGACTGAATTTCGTTATGCAATTTGCATCGCTCTTGCTTTCTAATAGATTGTTGCGAAGGTTTGTCACAGCATTTGTAATTCTGCGAACCTGACCCCTGATTTTTCCAGACGATAACGATCTCGCATTAAAGACGGGTGTTAAAAAATTTGCCGCATACTAATGGGTCATAAGGGGGAAATTGCCTGGAATTATATGTTACCGGAAAACATCTAATTAAACGTGGGGCTTTATGGTTAAATGAAAAGAAAGTTTCCCATTATAAAGCGTGTACTATGGAAATGTTGCGGGGGCATTAGGGGGAAATTGCTTGGAATTCTATGATACAAAATAACTCGATCGTTCTTGAGGGTTTACAAGTAAATTACAGGAATTAATTCAAGTATAGAACGGGTACTATAGTGAAATATGGCCAACGTTTTTTAATATTATCATCCAAATGACAAAGAGGACATTTATCTATCACATCAAATTATACCACATCCATCCCAATCCATCCCACCCTCTATCCAAACACCTACTATTACAATAGGGTTATCCTCCCCCAACCCCGTCTCAAACTTGGGATACCCCACCCCACACCAACCCACAATCCAAACGAGCCCTTAAGGATTGTGGGTAATGGTTTGATCTCAGGTATGGTGTGGTCATCAAGGAAATCTGGCTCAATCAACTCTGATTCTATGTTGGTAGTGGCTGGATCTATCTCTGAAGTAACTGCCACCAACTCATTCAGCTCTAGAGTCGGATCGTCAAAAGTATCCAAGAAATCGGCAAAAGCCACGTCCTACTCATCGTCCTCATCTTCTGATTGTCCTAAAGAGGGAAGGACTGACATGCCCAACTGGGCCTCTGTGTCATCGAAGATGTAGAGGCATGCATTCTCTATAGGATCTGTGTTGTATTTGCTCCTAAGGTTCTCACAAACTTTCTCATGTACAAGATTCTCTCCAGAGGAGAGGGACTCATCGGTGATGGTTGGGTTTTGTCTCCATGGTCCAACGGTGTCTACATGAACACAATCGACTTCTGACGACGTGTACTCGGTGCTAGATTCAGAATCTGGCCTCTGCCACCTTGTTTGCTTCATCTCGAGTTCCTCATCTCCGCCTGGAGTTTGGAACTGAATTTTCCCAATATTATAATCAAATAAGGCCCATGTTGTTCTAAGGAAGGGCCTTCCTAGAGTGATATGGGAATCTCTCCGATTTAGAGGGGTCTCCATATCAAGGACTGTAAAGTCCACCACGTAATCCTGACCCTCGACTTTGATGATAATGTTCCTCAATTCTCCCTCGGACCTCTTGGTTGATTTGTCTGCAAACTAGAGTAAGGCTCTAGATTTCCTAAGAGGTCCTCGATTTAGCCTCTCATAGAGGGTTGTGGGCATTAGGTTAATTGAGGATACATTGTCTAGGAGAGTGCGTGCAAAAGCAGTGTCATCGACATGACTCACCACATATGTGCACCCATGTATCTTCGCTTCCTTGGAAACGCATTTTTGATGGCGCAAGTAGTGGCTCCTAACAAAACGTCCTTCTCAACATGGCCTCTGGTTTTCCTGCTGATCCTGGTAGGTGTGCATCTCACCTTAAGGTACTTCTGAAATGCAGGTGTCATAACCACATACTTATCAAAGGGGATTGTGACCTTGATATATTTGTTGCAGAATTCTGCCATCTCAGGATCATCTTTTTGGAGTTTTTTGGATTTCTTCTTCATTCCGCCCTTAAGGGTACGGGAGAAAGGGATTATTGATGATAACTCAGATTCTGAAACTGAAAGATTCTCATTCAAACGGGAAACTGAGTTCTGTACAAGACTGGAACTCTGACTCTGACTCTGACATTGACTCAGATGAAAAAGAAATTCATGTCGCGAAACAGGTGGTGCATCTACCCACAACTTCTGGTACGTCCTCCTCAGATGGAGGTGCAGGCTCCACATCTGTTTAGCTCGATTCATTGCTGGTGCTCCTCTCCTTCTTCTGGACATGGTGCTTTGAGGACCTGGAAATCCTCTTATTCTGCTGGTGATGGTGGTGGTGATGCTGCTCCTCTGCCTCCAAGTTCTCCTCAGTTAGAGACTTGGTGGCGTCTTCCTCATCTACCCATGCCCGATCAGGTACAGTCACAGTCCTTTCGCTCCTGATGGACATATGATTAACATTATCGTACAAAAGGATCTTGTGTTTAGATAGAGAATAATCTGAATAGTATACCTGATCGTGTGGTCGGTGCTGACCCTGATTTAGGCTATTTGGGTCGGCCTGAACCTGGATGGGAATTTATGTCTTCGGTGCCATCTGCTGATACTGGTGGCGTGAGACACGTTTCAGATCTGTTCTAATATCCAGGTAATCGTTCTATATCTGTTGGACCCTATCAGTCAGAGTCTGGATGGCCAAAGTGAGGGATTCCAATTCACTAGTGGGTGGGGCATGCTGCTGACTAGAGGATGAGTGATTCGACTGTCTATACTGGCCTTGCTGGTCTTGCCGATACTGCTGCTAGTGGGATGGTGTGGTGTAAGGTGGTGGAGGACCCTGCTGGCCCGAGTGGAATTTGTGTTGCTGTTGCTGCTGCTGAGGCTGGTATCCTTGTCTTGGTCGGGACTGTACAAAGCGTGGTGTGGGTACGGAGCTGGTTTCTTGGTAAGATAGGGAAGGTCATGAAGGATATGAAGAGATCCTCAAGCGCATCACGGAAGCGTGAGCGTCGTATCGAATACGACAAGGAACGACTAGTCGCATTAGTTGTTCCATGCAGCAGACATTAAAATTTTTTCATGTGACGAAACCACATGACCCAAGAACACTTCTAGGATCGTTTCATCTAAACCACAAACAAGTAATAGGATTACCTCTTGAAGTATGGTTGCGATCGAGTCTCTAAATGAAGAGACCTCCTATCTCAAGTCCGATCCGATGGATGAGACACTTGCGAGTGCGGGGATGAATCGCGTGCTTCTCACAATCCATGTTGATGATCCAAGTAGCGGATCTCCTGATCTCGACACACGAGATCCAACATCTTCTTCATGAGCGAGGCACACCGAAGGAGATGAAGATCCACGAGCAAACGATCGGGCAGCATAACGATGACGCTGCGGTGATGGAGACTCTCTCTAGGGCATCCACGGTGGACGACCATGAGAGAGGATGAGAGAGGGCTGACGTGTAGAGAGAAAGAGAGAGAGAGAGAGAGACTTATGTTCTCTTGTGTGTAGAGAAGAGCAAAGGGGTGCCCTTCTATTTATAATATTTTGGGATCCATGGATCTCAATCCATGGGCAACACAAATGCAATGGCTCTCATTGATTTGTGTTTCTTTTAATGGCCAAGATTTGTGTTGGTAAAAACCAACAACAATTAATTTAATTTATATTAATTATATATTGATAAATCAATATAAATAAATCCTAAAATTAAATCAATCTCATATGAAGATCAAGGAGCAGACATTACACCAATCCATGACTATAGGGGGACGACCACCTTTTCCTTATAGGAGTTGGTGGCCGTCCACCAAATATCTTTGATATGTAATCTCAAGCAATCTCATGAGATTGCATTACTCCTTGAAAATCTCCAAGATTCACAAAAACACTTGTTGTAAATTTTTCAACAAAAATAATTCATAATTATTTTGTAAATATTGCAATCTTGCCATCGGAAATTTGTGAATCATATTCACAACCCAAAATAAAATGTAAATTACATTTTCAATTTAATGTCCAATGTGAATCCAATTCACATTAACATTTAATTAACAAATGTAAACTACAAATAGCTCTCTCTCTTATATATTATAAATCACATTTATAATATATATGATTAATGCGGATAGTGTTATCCATATTATTTATATCCATGATAATTAAGTCACATTTAATCATCTTGGATCTCTATTCTCATGTGCCCAAATAATATGAATCACATTCACATTATTTGCATCTTTAATAATTAAATCACATTTAATTATCTAAGATAACTCTCCTTATAATATGAATCAAATTCATATTATTCATCACATTCAATTATCCATTTTCTCGATGCTCGGATATATATATCAACAATAGAATTATCCATGAACTCTTTCAAGGATAATGCGCTTTCTCTGCGAATACTTGGAGATAAGGACAGGGCTATTGTATTGTTCCACGTATAGTGACTTGAATATTGAGATCACATCTCAAATCCTGATCTTTGGCCTCTCATAGATGCTTGATTAAATCAAAACCGCAAATCTAATCTTCTCATTGCATCTGAATCATATTCAGATCAATGTCCAGTATTTGGACAAAGATCAGATTACTTCTCTACTGAGAGGAGTCACTAAAATCTAGACACGTTTCATTACTCCCTAAGAATGGAAGCGTCATGGTTATACAATCGTTTATGATCACATCACCCTCATGTATTCCCAATACCTGTACATCCTGCATACTGGAAGACCCAGAATAATCCTGAAGTATAAGATCAATTTTACACTATCTACTTTAGGGTTTTATCTTTAAGTTTCTCATTCGATCATTGGGAGTTGGTATCGATCATATACTTTCCAAAAGCATATATTATACCCAGGTGTTGATCATATGTTTTCCAAAAGTATATATCAAACCTACAAATTCAGTCAAGCTTCCAAAGCGATACGACCGTGCACGGAATTTGATTCTTCCCAATATCTCATGAGTGAGCTCATGTCTTCCGGTTCAGTAATGAACCTGTATGATCCCTTTGAGAGATCGTATTACTCATATGCTCTTATATGCACACCAGTGTGCCGGTGTATAGACCTTGATTAGGTCATCAACCTATTGGTCTGCCAAATGTACACACTCAGACATATAGAAACAAATCTGTCTCCAGTCAGAGGATGCGTGCCGATATCATGATAGCATACGATATAGGACTTTGGTTATCTCGATCTCGTTAAGTCAACTCTTTGACATAACTAATTTGACACCTCTGAATCTCTATTCCTATGCAAAGGACCTGCATCAAGAGGTCGGACAGACATCAACCTAACTGAGAAAGGATTGCCATCTCCTACTCAGGTTGGAGATCATCTCTTAACAATCATTTGACGGTGCTTGATGAGTCCTCAATCTAACTCATTAGATGTTCATCCAAGCACCAACCTCTATGATTCAATATTTGAATCAACAGCTGTATGATCATTAAGATGGCCATGGTACATAACCCTAATTGCACTAAGGGACCTATTATGCAAATTGGTTATTCTTCATTTCAGATCAGGGAATGATATTTGCAATTACATTTATTACATAATGGCTCGCCGTGGGCTCGCATGTCCAACAATCTTCCACTAGCCCAAAGAGCCATTAATGAGATAATCATGTAAACCCACACTCTTGTGACAATCATAGGCTATTTAGAATATAGCTAGGTAAGCTTATCAGTCACTCTGTTCTCACGAGACTACGCCAAGTCCTTTTACGGCACTTGCATATCCCTAGTAACAGTGCTCGCATCTAATGCGAATGTTGCATCTTATGCAACCAATACTCAATTTTGTTATAGTGTCCTTAATACTATAGCTCGATAATTATTATAACCAGTATTACCATAATCCTTATCAGAATACCTTTATTCTTAGATATCTCTATCTCATAAGGTATCAACAGTTAAGACCCTTACAGATCACTATTTACAAGGTCTTAAACATTTAAAGATAAGAATTTGAGATCACTATCTCTAAGTTTCATCATCTTTGATGATATTGTTATTACTGCAATCAAGTTTTTTATTCCATAGTAGGATTAGTAACAGATTACTACTCCCACTGCATGGAAGACATCTGGCTCTTTTGCACATCTAGCATACACTTAGCATCTCGTAACTAATTCACAAGTGCAAGCTGTTTTAGCATTCACTTCCTCAACTCTCTGAGGTGCTATCCCTTTAGATAGGTCACTACCATATCTTTAAGGGAAGGAAGCCTTTCTTGGAATTTTCCAGAAAATGGAATAAGTCCAAGGTGTACTACTAATGTGACGGTCCCAATACCATCTTCTCCTAGCTTCTGAACTGCTTCAGAACTAAGATCTAAGAGGTATCCTTGAGATCATATCTCAAGGTATGGAACAACCAAATTATAAAACACTTATTATTATCCTTATATCATTCTAATGATTAGAATAATATCTACATTTAGCACTATGAACACAATGGCACTCTCACTAAGCTTCATATGGTTCATCAAGATTTTATCTGAAATCATAATCAAATCTTATGTTCCAACTACAAAAAGCTTATTTGAGTCCAAAGATGGAGTTCTTTAGCTTGCACACCTTGATTTCCTTAACCATGAAGCCCTGAGGCTGCTTCATAAGAATATTCTCAGAGATGTATTCATAGAGGAATGCAATCTTGACTCACATCATGAAGATGTCATAGTCAAGTTGTGTAGCTATAGTTAGCAATATTCTGATGGGTTAAAGCAAGGTCACTGGAGAGCAAGTCTCATCGCAAGCGATGTCTTCTCTTTGGTGTGTAGCTCATGGCTACGAACCATGCTTTGAAGGTCTCTACCTTCTCATCAGGTTCTCTCTTTCTCTTGAAGATCCATTTACACCATAATGGGTTTTACCCATATGAAGTCTACTTTAGACTTTATTGCTAACATCCATATTTCCATGATATGATCTTCAGAAGCATCATCACATGAAGTTAGATCATTGTCAGATTCAACTGATACATGGAATCCATCCTCAAACTTATTTGAAGAGGTATTAATGTTTCATCTTTAATTGTCTATTTAGTTTCCGATTTCAGGAGCCTCATTATCTTCTCAAGATTAAATGAGTTCCTTTACTTCATTTTCATCTTGATTCTCAAGAGAGTCATCCTCTAAGAATCACATTCTCAGAGATGAGATCCTTTAAGAATCTCAAGGTCATAAAGTAGGTATCCAATACCATCCTTTATTTTCCTAATGAAGTAGCACTCTCCAGTGCCAGATTCCAGCTTAATTACATGGAACCTTATTAAGGATATATATAATGTAGTCTCTACCACATATGTATATACCTGGAAACTAAGAGATAATTATGCTAAGATTATTCATTGATCAAATCATGTCACACATGATCAATTGTATCTCCCTACAACTCTATTGAGTTAGGGTTCATTAGGAGGATTGAGATAGGAATGATATTTTCATCTCCATAAGGTATTCCTTGAATTCATCTAATAGGTACAAGCTACCTTGGTTAGATCAAATTCATTTCATCTTCCTTCAAACTTTAGTTCTAAATCAAAATTGTGAAATCTTTGAACATTTCAAAGGTTTCTTAGTGAAGAGAAGAATTCAATAGATATCACATATCCATAATGTTTACTATGATATAGATGATTCACATACATCAATATGTATGAGATCTTGAATACCTTGACATCTTACACCTTTCCCAAAGAAGGGTGTATTGGACATTTTACTTTGAATACAATATTCAGAAGTATGCAAGTTTTGAAATTTTAGACATTCTAAAGTTTCATCTCTTACTTGTCCACTGATCTCATCAACAGACATATGTCCAAAACATTATGCCAGATCATTGTCAAATGATCTTTATCCTCCTATTGATCTTTAAAGGTTTAATTTTCAGTATTAGAAATCTTGATGAACCATTCATTAATTTTCTAATTTAGTGGCACTAGATGTTAGATTACTATCTGAAATATCCCCATCATAACTCTTTATGATAGGTCTATTACAGAATTCATGCTTATTCCCATCATTTAGAAATAAACTATGACTATATTCTAATATCCAGGTCATAGAGACATTCTCTAAGACTAAGGTCTCTGCCACTGAAAATATGAAGTATATTCATCCAGTGGAAATTGTTGCAACAATTGCATCAATTCCAACATGGATGACCATTAAACCTTAAGATCAAATTTCTAATATTCTAATACATATGCAACCAATTGCAAGTGTCATTAGAAGATTGAGATACAATTATTAGACTTTATCTTATCAAATAAGTAAGTCAATTTCAATGATTATATGTAGATTATTCTGATGTACTATCTGCTTCCTTTTCTAAGGATTCTAGACAGATTTGATAGTCGTACTATCAACGCATCAACTTATTGCAGTATCGGCATTCATCCAACTCTTTGGATGTCATATGGAAGTCACAGAAGTACAGTCAACTCTTTGTCTATACTTCTTACTTGGGTCCAACCCATGCTTCCACTGCGCTCCCTTTTTCTATAGGCAACCACTGCTCAAGACAAAGGATCTCTTATGTTAAAATCTAAAATTTCAATATAAGAGTATTTCAACATTTATACATGGTTCATTCAATTCATACAATATGAATATTATGAAGCTTCATGAATGACTAGAGTATAGATAGTAGAATGATGACACTCATCATATCTACATCCATTTAAACTCTTAAAACTTAGATTCAGGTAGGTACTCAAATAATTTGAATACATCATCTCCTATAGAGCCACCATTCTACATAATGCAGAGAACCATGTCATTCATGATTATATGTCGAGAGCACATATGTATTCCACAACATCTTCTTAGATTTTATAAGGATTATTTTATAATTACGATCATTATCGACTTGTCACTTCAAAAGTACATTCAATGAGATCTAAACTTATAGAAACATACAAACCTAGGGTAGTAGTCCTATTGTTGATTTAATTGTCACTCCTCATTATTATGAGGAAGCTTGCACATTGCAACCAGATACATTATGTGTCCAATTACAAGTACAATATCTGGATCATAGGTCCAATTTATGATATTCTATTGGTTATTATTGAGTATAACATTGAGCGGGTTTAAAGAAGGATTATCTGAAATAAGAAATTTGCATAAATATATATAAATATATAATTTACTTTGATTTAGCAATTTTTATATCAAAGTTATCTTGCCATGGCAACAATGAAAGTTCATTCCCTTAATCACTTTCAATGTAAGAGATATACTTACCATTATATCTCAAGCAAGATCTGGGATCTCCTTCCTTATCTTTGTTACATCCCAATAATATGAGAACCTGTAACTTGGATAAAAAGAAGCGGGAACACATTCCGCCTTGCAAGTTCAACTTGTATCTCCCAATTCGATCTTTAACACCTAGGCCCACCACCCTAAGGTGATGTTGACCCGTCATTAATTGAACCAACCGTCAACAGGAATACAACTCGCTATGCGCAATCCAATATCGCCCCAATAATATGAGGACCCGATATTGGAGTCACTACGCATACGTCCTTACTCTTTCGAGAAGAGACGAGCCCGATCCAAATGGGTCGTATGCAGGAGCTGTCACTTCGGACAGGCGTCTCCTACATACAATATTTGGCGACGGAACCCTTCGCCTTGACGGGAGACCATGAATGTCACTTATGTGATCCTCCACCTCATATTCAAATTTTAATCAATTATTATGAATCATAATCATATAATTAATTCTTCCAAGAGAAATACACATCTATTCATAATAGAGTGTTTTTAATTGGATATAATTACCTTAATCACATTAAATTAATTATCAATCGAATTCAATCAACAAACTTGATTTTACTTGAATATATGGTATTATCTCAAAGTACGTATTAATTCGAATTTTAATAAGTAGAAAATACATCATGATCTCTCAGGCATCATTCGTTCCCTACCCGCTGTCATTGCCAGTACCGGCGGGAGTGGGACGGACCGCATCCGGTGCAACCCGCTACCCCAGCGATCCCGGACTAGACACCATATCCACCTCGGAAAAAAATAATGTCGAGTCAATCACTTTGTAGTTGAGAGGATAATCGGTTCTTCAATCGAAATTATACCATATAGTAATAATCAAAACATTTTTTTATTATAAGGAATTTGCTAGACAAATTCCCAATCCTATTCAAGCAAGGAGTTTGATGATTGTGTTTCCAATTATGATCTAGATCAAATCCAATCAGTTTATTAGTTGAGGACAAGTTAATTAAGAAAACAATCATCATTAAATATTTCTCAAATATTTTCCATAATTATTTCATGATCATGAAATTAACAATTAATTTCACTAATTGACAATCACATGGTTCTTGATTAGGACTGTAATTTCAGCAGTGACCCCTACTTACTAAAATTAACATATCTCAACCAATCTAAATCAAAATTAGACAAAATCAATTTTCATAGATTGCTAATTTGATTTAAGAAAGAACCTAAGTGATACTTCACGCATTTAGAGGCAGATCAAAATATTAATTAACTCATTAACCATGTTAAGATTCGCAGTTCCCGCAACAGTGAATACATGTTCATTAAAACAATCATATCTCGAGCAAACGGAATCCAAATTACGTAAAATCGGATACTATGGTTTCCTTATTTGATGGGGAACAAAATCCCAAGTTTTATTTTTGTGTTTAAACAATTTAAAAGGGCCGAAAATGATCACTAAACAGAGATGCAAAAATGAAATGCGATAAACTTTCGCAACCCTAACGAACCTAGTCGCCTTCGATTTTATGGATCGTATTCAAAACTTTCGACCTAAGGCTCTGATACCACTTGAAGGATATGAAGAGATCCTCAAGCGCATCACGGAAGCGTGAGCGTCGTATCGAATACGACAAGGAACGACAAGTCGCACTAGTTGTTCTATGCAGCGGAAATTAAAATTTTTTCATGTGACGAAACCACATGATCCAAGAGCACTTCTCGGATCGTTTCATCTAAACCACAAACAAGTAATAGGATTACCTCTTGAAGCGTGGTTGCGATCGAGTCTCTAAACGAAGAGACCTCCTGTCTCAAGTCCGATCCGATGGAGGAGACACTTGTGAGCGCGGGGATGAATCACATGCTTCTTGCAATCCATGTTGATGATCCAAGCGACAGATCTCCTGATCGTGACACACGAGATCTGACGTCTTCTTCATGAGCGAGGCGCACTGAAGGAGACGAAGATCCATGAGCAAATGATCAGGCAGCATAACTACGACGCCGCGACGATGGAGACTCTCTCTAGGGCATCCATGGTGGACGACCATGAGAGAGGATGAGAGAGGGCTGACGTGTAGAGAGAAAGAGAGAGAGAGACTTATGTTCTCTTGTGTGTAGAGAAGAGCAAAGGGGTGCCCTTCTATTTATAATATTTTGGGATCCATGGATCTCAATCCATGGGCAACACAAATCCATTGGCTCTCATTGATTTGTGTTTCTTTTAATGGCCAAGATTTGTGTTGGTAAAAACCAACAACAATTAATTTAATTTAGATTAATTATATATTGATAAATCAATATAAATCAATCTTAAAATTTAATCAATCTCATATGAAGATCAAGGAGTAGAGATTACACCAATCAATGATTATAGGGGGACGACCACCTTTTCCTTGTAGGAGTTGGTGGCCGTCCACCATATATCTTTGATATGTAATCTCAATCAATCTTATGAGATTGCATTACTCCTTGAAAATCTCCAAGATTTACAACAACACTTGTTGTAAATTTTTCAACAAAAATAATTCATAATTATTTTGTAAATATTGCAATCTTGCCATTAGAAATTTTTGAATCATATTGACAACCCAAAATAAAATGTAAATTACATTTTCAATTTAATGTCCAATGTGAATCCAATTCACATTAACATTTAATTAATAAATGTAAATTACAAATAGCTCTCTCTCTTATATATTATAAATCACATTTATAATATATATGATTAATATGGATAGTGCTATCCATATTATTCATATCCATGATAATTAAATCACATTTAATCATCTTGGATCTCTATTCTCATGTGCCCAAATAATATGAATCACATTCACATTATTTGCATCTTTAATAATTAAATCACATTTAATTATCTAAGATAACTCTCCTTATAATATGAATCAAATTCATATTATTCATCACATTCAATTATCTATTTTCTCAATGCTCAGATACATATATCAACAATAGAATTATCCATGAACTCTTTCAAGGATAATGTGCTTTCTCCGTGAATACTTGAAGATAAGGACATGGCAATTGTATTGTTCCACCTATAGTGACTTGGATATTGAGACCACATCTCAAATCCAGATCTTGGACCTCCCATAGATGCTTGATTAAATCAAGACCGCATATCTAATATTCTCATTGCATCTGAATCATATTCAGATTGATGTCCAGTATTTGAACTAAGATTAGATTACTTCTCTACTGAGAGGAGTCACTAAAATCCAGACCCGTTTCATCACTCCCTAGGAATGGAAGCGTCATGGTTATACAATCGTTTATAATCACATCGCCCTCATGTATTCCCAATACATGTACATCCTGCATACTGAAAGACCTAGAATAATCCCGTAATATAAGATCAATATTACATTGTCTACTTCAGGGTTTTATCTTTAAGTTTCTCATTCGATCATTGGGAGTTGGTATCGATCATATACTTTTCAAAAGCATATATCATACCCAGGTGTTGATCATATACTTTCCAAAAGTATATATCAAACCTACAAATTCAGTCAAGCTACCAAAGTGAGACGACCGTGCACGAAATTTGATTCTTTTCAATATCTCATGAGTGAGTTCATATCTTCCGGTTTAGTAATGAACCTATATGATCCCTTTGAGAGATCGTATTACTCATATGCCCTTATATGTACACCAGCGTGCCGGTGTATAGACCTTGATTAGTCATCAACCTATTGGTCTGCCAAATGTACACAATCAGACATATAGTAACACATCTGTCTCCGGTCAGAGGATGCGCGCCTATATCATGACAGCATACGATATAGGACTTTGGTTATCTCGATCTCGTTAAGTCAGCTCTTTGACCTAACTAATCTAACACCTCCGAATCTCTATTCCTATGCAGAGGACATGCATCAAGAGGTCGGTCAGACATCAACCTTACTGAGAAAGGATTGCCATCTCCTACTCAGGATGGAGATCATCTCTTAACAATCATTTGATGGTGCTTGATGAGTCCTCAATCTAAATTATTAGATGTTTATCCAAGCACCAGCCTCTATGATTCAATATTTGAATCAACAGTTGTATGATCATTAAGATGGCCATGGTACATAACCCTAATTGTACTAAGGAACCTATTATGCAAATTGGTTATTCTTCATTTCATATCAGGGAATGATATTTGCAATAACATTTATTGCATAATGGCTCGCCGTAGGCTCGCATGTCCAACAGGTCGGTGTGGCTGACCGTTCCCTATCCCCGACTGTCTGCCGATAGGGTCATGGATGTACCACAGCCCGTTGATCTCGAACACCTGATACCTACGGAGGCTCCTCGTAGACTGACTCCACCTGTGGGGGTGCTTGCTTCTCCTGCTGAGTGTACTGATGCTCCTCAACCCAGCTACTCTGAGGCCCCTGTACCTGCTCCTATACAAGATGAACTCTATGTACAGGTACAGGTGGTGCAGAAGGGGCAGGTAGTAGTACCTTGGCTACCTTCTCAGTCAATTCCTCCACTTGCTTCAGCAATCATGAAAGCGCCTCAAGGTTAGTGACCCTCTTGTGGATTTGTTCTACCATAGTGAGCTTATCAGCTATTATCCCCATGCTAGGGATTAGGTCATTTGTTAGATCCGCTACAGTCCTCCTAGTTGTCTCATTAGATGATCTTGAGGGAGACAACTGATAGGCCCTGGTGACCTGAGATCTGTCTGTTTCCGCCATCTGCTCCAGAATCTTCCATACATCATCTTCGTTCTTATTTAGATAGCTTCCTCCACAAGCTGCACTCACTAACCCCTGCATTTCAAGGTTCATGCCATTGAACAAGGTTTGGACTATGATCGCCTTGGTAATGCCATGGCAGGGGCATTTTTGTGTCAAATTATTGAATCTATCCCACGCTTCATGGAATGGTTCATGGGGACCCTGTGAAAAGCTTGCGATCTTCGTCCTCATCTGGTTATTCCTACTGAGTGGGTAGAACTTCTTCAAGAATAAGACTTTGAATTGCATCCATCTCGTACATCTAACCCTAAGATTCTTCAGCCAATGAGCAGCCTTATCTCCTAAGGCAAACGGGGTAGCCTTCAACCTGATGTAATCTTGTCCAACCCTAGGGTGACTAAGGTTGTTGCATACCAGCTCAAAGTCTCTCAGGAAAGCATATGGTTCTTCGGTGGCATTTCCATTAAACTTCGGTAGCAGACTAAGAAAATGGGTCTTCAGCTCGAATGCTTCTGGGGGTACCTCAGGTACAAGACAACTATGCATCTCAATCTCAGTTGGGTTGTAGGCATCTACCATCGGTCTGTCAATTCCACCCGCCTCAATCGCCTATCCCATACTAGCCATAAGATCTGCATTCAACTGCTTGGCTCTAGCTAAACGGGCAAGGACTTGGTGCATAGGATCATCTCTGTGTTCCACTTCATCTGGATGTTTCTTACGCATCTTGGTTTTTGGTTCGTTCTCTTCACTCGGATAAAGAATTTGGTCTAGGTTAGAGGACGTGGTAATGAAGACATTGTCACAGGGGTGAAGGTTTTCTCCGGTGAGATGAAAGGAGAGAAAAGGAATGGTTTGAGGGTAACCATCCTGAGAGTGGGGGATCCCAAACTCAAGAGGGTCATGAGCTCGGGTCGGCCCAATTACGCTTTGGCCAATGAAGACGAACTTCGTGAGGGGTTTAATGGGAGATTTGCGAAGCTTGAGTAGATATCCCCTCAGTCAGTCATCTTTGATGGAAGAAAGAAGAGTTGGAAGCACAAGTGTGTAAAGATAGGATTTGACTCCTACCTAAAACAAGCAAATGAATCACAAATCCAGAATTCACACTAAACACGGTGAAGGACCCGAAGTCGGATCCAATTAATCTGATTAATTGTAAGTGTGATTTTTCAGACAAATAGCAAGGATTACACAGCGTATAGGGAAGTCGGCTCAAAGCCGGATGCGTCTCCCCTGTTTAACTTGTTGCCTAAGATACCAACGCCCTTCCTTTCTTTTTTCATATCACCAGCTGAGAAGTTCAAGGACCTTCCCCTATATACCTACCGAAGTAGGCGGAGACTGACAAGGCTTATAACTTCACCCTGGAGGGTTATTAGCAACTTGTCACGGTGCACCGTCATTTCACTCCTTTCTACCTACTGGAGCAAGCGGAGGCTACTTGACACTGGTCAGTCGAACCCCAAATAGTTCAGCCTGTGATATTTGCTAGGATCGGGGTACGTGATATGGAAGGCGGGGATTTTGGCTCTGCCTTAGGGTGTGCACACACACTCTCTCCCGCAAACAGAATTTTTGATTTTATGTTGATTTTTTGGTCAATTTGTTTAGCAGGATTTTAAGTTAGATGACCACTTGATTAGTCCAATACATAAGGCACGAGTATCATCCACTCCCAAATTCCTTTAGTCCTAAGTTAGAAAACCAAGGGAGAAGGAGTTGAGAAAAGCCGATGCACGATAAAATGATGATGTATGCCAAGTTCAGAAGACTTACAGTGATCCTCGTGCTCTACATGCGGGATGCAAAACAGAATTGAAATTTTATCTAAATGAATGCAAGCGAGAAAATCCGCTCCTATACAAACAGTTCTATTAGCGAGTGAAGAACAAATTAAATTTGGCTAAGTACTGTGGTCTAAGTGAGTTTTTTAACAGTGAAGTGTGGTCTTAAATATTACGAGCACAAGAAGTCCTAAGAAAGCTCTAAGAGCCGCGAGTGCAGGTCCTATCCTACGTCAAGCAACCACACAACACATGGAGACTCTTTTTATTATTCACTTATACGCGCGAGAACCCAAACGGGAACTGCTGGAAATGCAAACTTTTTTTTACAAGTTCTCTCAAAAATCACTCAATTTAAATCGATGCAAATCTTCGGCTTGCCTGGCGAATTGCCTTCGACGCCTCGTATTCCTCGCATAAAAATAAATGATGGTCAAAGAGAGGATGACACAAAATAAATAAATACTGAAAATAACAGAAAAATATTGCCCTGCTCGTGAGAGACGATGCCACGAGTGATTTCCACGCCAAGCTCGTCCATTTCGGATCCTCTACCATAGTGTTCATCAAGAAAGGTACCACTGTATTTCATCCCGTTGCCTCTCTCATCTTTAATCTGATCCCTATATGCGTACATACGATTCTAGTTTCAAGCGAATTTGATTCATTCGGATGTACGCCGTGTTTGGGAGACCAGCCGACCTGAGAAATCTAAATCTTGGGTCCCTCCGTGCTTACTGGAACATTTCAAATAACTAAGGTAAGAAATCCAAAATCCCATAGGAAATAGATTATTTTTTACAGATTAAGGAAATTGATTGAATCTGTTACTTGTTGTTGCTCATCATTATTAAATGCAATTTATCGTGTCCACTTTATACCATCCAGCTCCATCTTCTTTCTTTTGGCACTCCCACATGCTTCCAAACTATGACCAACATTACATCAATGATCCCAGGGTTTAGGAAGTTTCTTATACAAAATCCACCTTTAAGACACTCGAGAAACATTTTTTATCATAATTAAAGGAACTTGAGGCCTGAGCATGCCCACCACCACATATACTCGAAGATAGCTAGCCTTTGAAAAATCCAAGACTTCCTTATTTACACAAATAAACTTCCAAACTTCTCGAGCAATGGATTGAATGATACCCATGTTATGCTAATGCACATTTAAACCGGGCTAAAAAGTTGCAGATAAATCCAGTCTAAAATATGGAAATCACTTATGATCGCAACCCAATCATTGAGAAATTTGAAGTCTCCCAAGTCATAAGTGTTGATGAAATCAAATTCTTCAGAAAATCCTATCAAAATGTGCTTAGATTCTGAAGCACTTTAGAATATTTCTCTATCGTGAACAAATCTTCATTTCTAAAATCCTTTAAATGCCATGAGTTCAACCATATATTTTTAAAAACGAATCAAGTTTAAAACAAACATTTTTGTAATTGTTTAATTCTCTCCTCCCTGAATTCCACCATCGGAACTCCTCTTCAAAGGACAGTTCCCAAGTAAGGAGCTATGTATTTGTCCTTCATGGTATCAACATAAGAGAGCTTCTTCAATTCGATTTCACCCATTCTGCCTTCTTCCTCAATTCCCGTTCAAAAAAACGTTGGTGAAAGCATCAGAGAACTATCAAGGGTTTGGGATTTAAGGTTTGAGGTTACTAGAGATTTTTTTATCATAATCCTGAGTAATTATGTTGTTCGGTAACCCCTTTATGTCATCTAAAGGCCTCTTAAATGAAGTTCCTATTACATATGGCCTTACATCAACATGTGGTCAACATGCCCTTGGAGATAATATAAGCTATAGACAACATGGATTTAAAGATTAAACAAAAGAAATGCAAGTAAAGTTAGTCAATGCTTTGTCATTTCTCATTGCTTTCACCTTTGCTTTTATATATTTTAGTCTTCTTCGTCAGATCCATCTCGTGTGATGTCTCTAGATTGAAGTGTAGACTATAAGTGAGTGGAGTTTTGCTTTGGAAGAATGGCCCACTTATGCCCTCTTCTGAATCCAAGTCATCATCATCTTTTTCCTGCTCTTCATCCGTTGCCAAGTTGAGGGCATCAAAAGTAACTCCATACATCAATGTTCATTATGCTAGTTTCCTGCTTATGGGATTGGAAAAAATTCTTCTGTACAAAAGATAACACCTCAAATTATGCAATAGGAACAAGGCTTGTAATCCTTGTTGTTGTTGTCATCCTTGTTGATGTTGTAATATAGCTTTCTTCTGTGAAAAGAAAATCCCCGAACAATGTCATCTGTTATAGTTGGTGCTTTGATAGTAGGAATCAGTACATCTACCCATGTTTTTGTATTGAGTAAACATTACTTAACAACTCGACTTGCAAATCTTTTTAATGCATGTGAATAAATAATTTGCTTATTCTGCAATATTTCCTTCATCTTAATGGAGATCTTTTTTCTTCTGTTCCTTCAATTGTTGCTGCATTTGTGTTTCATCCACAATATGTTGTTGATAGTATTCTTCATTCATCTCCTAATGTAAACGATGATCCAAGTCTTGTCCCATGAGATGTTGTTGGTGTAAACTACTACCGTTCCATGAAAAGGACTTTCCCTTCAAATGGATTGCGTGGATCAAACGATGTATTACAATGACATCCCTCGCCATGCTGGTCAATGGCAGACCAGTGGGAGGCTACTTTCAGCCGCAGAGAGGGATCAGATAGGGTTGTCCGTTGGCCCCACTTCTTTTCGTGATCTTAGTAGATGCCTTGGCAGTGATGATGTGATTAGCGGCTCAGGGGGGATGGTGCTCGACTTACTGGAGAGAGGACAATTCCATTCCGATTCTACAATATGCAGATGACATAGTGCTTTTCATGGGGTTGGAGGAAGAGAAGATTCATAGAGCTTCGACAATCATGGATATCTTTGGGGACATCTCGGGTCTAAGGATTAATAGGGAGTAGTCTGTGGTAGTTCCCTTCAGTCTCAGAGAGGCGGAGGGGCGGATTGCATCCGAGGCGTTGGGATGTCCCATAACGGCTCTACCAATTATATATCTTGGCCTTCCGTTGATGGTTGGAAAGCCGAAGTGCGAAGATTGGAAAGGATCACTGGAAAGACTAGAGGAGAGAATGGCTGGGTGGAAGGTGACTCTACTTTCGTGGATTGGGAAGTTGGTGCTCTTGAAGCATGTTCTCTCGGCCATCTCGATATTCTTTTGTTCCACCAGATAATTGTCTGCTGGGGTTTTTGGGAAGATTGAAGCATTAATGTGAAGATTCTTTTGGTCAGATGTGCGACAGGAAAGGAAGGGCATCCACTTGATTGATTGGGGCAGGGTGACATTGGACAACGGAAAATGGGGTCTTGGGGTTCTGTGGATGGGGGAGATGAATAGGGATTTTATGGCGAAGTATGTGATGCGTATTTGGGGGGAGTCATAAGATTTGGTGTGTCGTCTACTTAGAAGGATTTATGGCATCACCTTGTCATTGGAGGTCGCTTTGGGGCGGCTCCCGTCGCAACTATGGAAAGGGATTTCTTTGATTGTCCCGAAGATTGCATCAAGATTGAGATCGGTACTGGGTGATGGGGCGGGGTTCCAGTTCTTGAGGATGATTGGATGGGGGATGGGGCTTTGGGGGAGAGATACCCACGCCTCTTCAGATTGGCAGCTGGCAGGGAGGCTCTCGTTCCGCAGGTGTGGGAACGAGGGGTGTGATTGCCTATTTTTTCCTCGACGTTGTTGGAGTAGAGGGTAGAGGAGTTCCTTTCTCTTCAGAGGGGTTTGTTGCAGAGGATATGTCCATCATCAGGAAGAGCCATTTTAGTTGGTGTCATGGAAGATTTTCTGTGTTGAGGGCTGATGAATCCGTGATTCATCGCCTTTATTCTTTCATTTTTGCTAAAATCCCTGGTAAAATACATGTAAATAACCACTAATTTCATTTAATTAACATTCTAACCAGAATTATTAATATTATATAATTAACACTTAATTTACCCAAAATAAAAGAATAAAGAGAAAAAGGAAAATAAAAATAAAAGAAGGATGTATATGTAATATACAAACTGATCCTAACCCCGAGACCAGGTCAATATTAACCAGGTCGACAAAAGAAATAAGTAGGGGGAGATAAGGATCCTAACCTATAAAAATACCAAGAAAATCAAGACCAAAAATATAATTTACCCATTTTTCATTTTTTAAATACTTCACCTATTTTATTTATCATCAAAATCACCTCAAATCAAAATACTCCTTTTATAAAAAATATTCATAAAAATATGTATTATTTTATAAAAATATCAGAAAAATATTTTGACACAAAAATAAAATAATCACAGTGAACCGTAAAAGCCGCGATAACCGACTTCCAAGGTTCATAACTATTTATAGAAAACTCCAAAATGACCAAACTCACTTTTAAAATCTGTTTTGTATATAATACTATTTATTAAAAATATCAGAAAAATATCCTGATAAAATCGGTGAGTTTCAGCTTTTTGGACCCCGTTGTATATATGTACTATATGTAAAATCTTCCCAGATTTTTTATTAAATAACCGTAAACCCAATTAAGTTAATTCTTTTTCCTAATATCATTTAAAATTATATATAAAAATATAAAAATAAAAGTAACTTAAAATACCAATAAAATCCAGAGGCCTGAAGCTGCTACTTTTTTCGTTCGGGCCTCATAACTCGGCCGTATCACCTCTGAATTTAGCAAATTCTATCCCTAAAATTATATTTTTCAATTATCTAAAAAATGACACTAGTTTCGCTAAAATCGGAGTTAATGCGAAAAACGCGGTTTTCGAAGCCGTATTGGTATATTGTACAAAAAAAGCCGTAACTTATATTATTATTTAATACATTAACCCTTTATTTCTATAGATAATACCTTATTTATTTATTTATTTAAATATTTATTTATTTAAGTTATATATTAATTAATTACTTAATTATATACTTAATTATTTAATTAGAGAACCGGGAGGCTGCTGTGTGTAGCAGCCAAGCTGGCTGCTACATGTAGCATTCTCCCATAAATTTTTTTATTTTTTTACGAAATTTTGCAATGTATATTCATCTATATATCCCTCCTACATGTCATTCAAATTTCGCGAGAAACAAAGACTCCTAAGCCGTCCATCTAGAAGGGGTAGATTACAACAAATTTCAGACCGTTAAAAATTAACCGGTCTAGATGGAGGGCATAGGAGTCTCCGTTTCTCACGAAATTTGAATGACAAGTAGGAGGGATATATAGATGAATATACATGGAAAAAATTTCAAAAAAATAAAAAAGGGGGGGGGATTGCCCCACGGAGCAGGCACCTTAGCTGCTCCGCGGAGCAGCTTCCCTTTCCTGATTTAATTAATACATAATTACATACTTAATTATCATTTAATTACTTCTTAATCATATTTAATTATTATTTATTTACTTAATTACGAAATTAATATTTAATTAACACTTATTTAATTATCTAATTATTATTATTATTAATTACTTTAATTATTTATTTATTTTATTTTTTATCCTTTCTCTCTCTCTTCTCTTTTCCTCTTCTCTCTCTAACTTTACCTTTCTTCCTCCCCCGTCATCTTCTTCCTCCCCTCTTTTCTTCTCCATAAGCCACCGACATCCAACTGCCCCAACGGCCGGCAGTTGGCCCGCCGTTCGCGCAACCAACTAGATCTACTCACCGCCGACGGTGACCGGCTCCCATTTCGTCTATATAGGCCGTCGACCCCCTTCATTCGCCCTATCCGCCATTTCCATTCTTCCACCTTCAAGTTCCGAAGCCGATGAGAGAGCAGTGACAGGAGCTCGCCCCGCGTTCATCGAGCGACGGGGGATGAGCGGCGCGATCCGCGTCGACGTCGCAGCCCAGCTCTGTTGCGCGAGGAGCCTCCCGATTTGCGCCGTCGAGTCGAGGCCGTGACCACCTGGAACCTCCGCTCCAGGCTTACCAGGCGAGAATACCATCTCCTTCGTCTCAAGTAGGCTTCTAATTCTCTCTCTTCCTCTTCCGTTTTCTGTATTCCTCCTTCTGTCCTCTCTCCGATCTCTTCCTCCTTCTCTCTCAGATTTCTCTCTCTCCTCCTCCTATGTTCCTCTTATCAACCTCTCTGTTCCCATCTTTCGATCATTTCTATTTTCCTTCCATTCTACTCAATTTTGGTGTCAAATTCCCACCAACTCTATTGAAATCCACCACATCTTCGCATCATGCATCTTCTCTCTCCACCTCATAGATTTATCTTATTCCGATCACATACTACCGAAGTCTGCGAATCGATCTACCATCTCTCTACATGCTTTCCATTTACTACTCTCCATTGACCGTGGATCGAGCTTGTGCTCGAATCATTTGACATATTTGCAGGATTTCCTGAAATCAGATCCTGTAATCATAAATATGATGTCTACGCCATCTCCAGCTAAATATCCGCGAGGATCTGATGCGTGAAGATTTGTAGAGAAATTCCGCCGAGTTCCGCATCTCAGGCAACCTCCATCATCCGAACAACTACCGTCTTATTCCAGGACCTGGAGTCACGAAGATTGGTTTGAACGAGATTCCTCTGGATAATTCATCAACATCGAGCAACTGGAGATAGAATTTATAGGAGAAGTACTGTGGGAAACACATCGCCTCGTGAACAAATCCGAATCACCACCGCCGTTGGAGATCGATAACTCGGTCATAACATAAACAAACAAAGCATTCAGATTTGTGTGCAACCTTGAGAATCACATATCCAACATCATAAGACTTGCAGGTAATTTTTTCCGTGAATCTATTTGGTTTTATCTAAATAGTGTTTGTTTGCTGTAGATTGATCAATCCTCTTGGAGCCGATTAGCAACGTGAGATTTGCTAGGAACCACCGTCGCCGTTGCAGTTCTGACCGACGAGATTCGCTGTTAGCAGATATTGAAGCCCATCCATCGCCATTGATCAATCCTTTTGGAGCCGAGTAGCAACGAGATTGGATTCTCCGCATAACAAAACTCCATTGCTGTGAGAAATATCGTGCCTGGAGTTGCATCCGGCGTTTCCTGAAACAAAAAAAAAGGGAAGAACAGTATCTCCTCCAGATGCATTTGCTATCGTCTGATTTACTGGAGATCTAGCAGTCGAGACTACACCACGCGTCGTCCTTAATTGGAAGTCGCCGCCCCACCGCTTTAACTACGGCGCACGCACCCTGCATGTGGGTACCCCGATCTGTGTGGACAGATTGCAAATGATCCCCACAACTCCTTGACATTACGCACAAGTCCTTGGCTGAGCTGGAGCTATCACGTGCGCAATCACATTTGTCTGTTGAAACATTTGTGTAGAAATCCTCCATTTCCTGCATATCACACACGTGCTCAAGAACTTCCAGAAAAACTACACAAAACGCTCCACTATTCCTAGAGATTTACATGCATACCCAAGTTTTCATACAATTACACATAGACCACTGTATTTGCCATAAATTGCAACCATACCCATATAACAACTCTACATGTTTCTATACCTATAAATAAATATATATATATATACTTTAAAATTCATAAAAAAACATAAAAATATTTTATAATATACTATATACAATATCAACTCATAAACTTTAAAATAATAATAAAAATACTTTTTAGCATTACATAAATCATTAAAATCATAAAAATTTCAACAAACTTTAAAAATCATAAAAAAATTATAAAAACATTTCTAAAACCCTATAAAAACTACCTATATCATATTTCACCATATTTTGCATAGTAAACCCAAAAAAATAAAAATTACATAACAAAACCAATAAACAATATAAAATATACAACAAACTTGAAAAAATTCATAACTAACTCCATAAAAATCCAATAAAGACGCACAACCTATCATTTTAAAGGAAATTTCATCCACTTTCTATAGAAAATACAATAAAAATATTTGCACATTGTCTTCAGTCTTAAAAATTCAAAATATGTCTTTGTTTTCAATAAAAAATACATTCTTCATATTAAAACGAAACGAAGTCCATAAAATCCTTAAAACATCTTAAAAATCTATAAAAACAGAAAAGAAAATAAAAATATAAAAATAACAAATTAAAATTAAATAAAAATTTAAATATTTTCTAAAAAAAGAAAAAAATCATAAAATAATAAAAAAATACAAAAACTATATAAAATACATTAAAATCCAAATAAAAATCAAGAAAAATTCTTAAAAATAAAATAAAAATTAGGAAACCCTTTTTGCCTAAGATTTTCTACCGATTTTCCCTAGTTTCAACAGTTTGCCTCACTGAGTTCGACACTCCCGTGCTTAACCGTTATACATTAAGTTTAGGAGTATAAATAAAAAAAGCAAGATTAAGTAAACCTTAATCTTTTCTGACAAAACCCATCCGGTCGATACAACGACCGCAAATTCTCTTTTCTGTCTCTTTTTGCAGGAGTTCAAAAGCAGACCGGGTGACACGTTTTTCAAGGGTATATAAGTTTTTAGTTGAGGACGAGGCAGAGGTTCTTGAGGAGATTGGTGTTGACGTCGGCATCATCTAGCATTGCAGGGTGCCTTAAAGGGTCAAGGTCTTTCTGTAGTTGTTCAGATTTGGGAGGCTCCTGACAAAGGGTCGATGGGGGCGGTTGCTGGGGTTAGAGGATGTAGCATGCGATAGGTGCAATGAAGCGAGGGAGGATGCAGATCATCTTTTTTTACGCGCCCCTCTCGATTGAGGTATGGAGATTGACAAGCATCAATTGGCTGGCCTCGAATGATAGCTCGCTGTTCTGGTGGGACATTCGCCAGCTTTGCGGTTTTGGCCATGAGGATTACGCCTACCCTTTTGCGGTACGTTGGTCAATCTGGTGCGCAAGGAATAAGGTCGTCTTTGAACGAGAACTGTTTCAAGTGGATAAGGTTCTTGGGCATTGTAGGGCTCTTTGTATTACCTGCAGGCTTAAGTTGATGTAACCTTTCTATACATCTTTTTTGTTTTCTTTCTCTACCCATATATATATATATATATATGTTAGCGGATTTTTTGCGGTGGATCCCATCTTGGGATTCCACCCTCTTTTCACTAAAAAAGGTTTAGGTTATATTGCATAACTTGGCTGGGTATGAACATGTTCGCACAAAACACATAGGTGAAAAGGTGCATATGGGTCTGCATGATAAATTGGTTCAAGTTTATGACCTCATATGTGACCCAAATGACCACTTTTTTTTACAAAAAAACTTTTGTGTGCTAAGCGTGCTTGCACGCATACACATGTATATGTGTACATCACATGTAACTATTTGTGCTGTGTGCACACATAGTTTCTTAGGTATGCTTGTTTCTATATCGTATCTGTGTATTATGTGTACACGTACATGTGTGTGCAGGTGGAATATGTGTGCATTCATAAGTATACAAGCATGCGTGCATGTGTGTGTATGCCTACTTGTGCATCTATTGTGTTGTATGCATTTCTTTGTATGTGTATGCATATAGTGTATGTACATACTTTGTGTATGTGTGCTTGTGTGTGCGTACAATATGTGTCATGTATGTTTCTTTCTAGATGTATGTTTTCCTATATAATGCACGTAGTAGGTCTATGTACATGTGCTGATGTATGTGTAGGTGTGTGAGTATATGTATGGGTGTCTGTGTATGCCTCTGTGTGCGTATCTGATTGTAGTACGTGTTTGTGTCTATACATGTGCAATGTAGGTTGTATGTGCATATATATGCATTTATGCGATCTTTATATGTTTGTATGTGTGTAACCTGTGTATACAATATGTATATGTGCTTGTTTGTGTATAATGTATGTGTAACGTATGTTTGTATACATATGTGTATTTGTGAGTACTACACTCATGTGCACGACTATGTTTATGTTTGTATATAAGTGATGTTTGTGCAACTATGTGTATTTACAATTATCTGTGTATTTGCAATGTGTGCATGTGTCTGTTCGTGTGTAAAATGTATGCATACTATATGTCTGTGTATGCATGTATATCTGTATGTGTTGTTTGTGCTTGTATGTACGATGCCAATGTGTAAATGTGTGTCCTTATTTATGTATGCGATGATTGTGTACATATGATGTTTGTCTGCATGTATGCATGTCTCTATGTACATGTATGTTTTTGTGTGTGTATTGTGCATGCGCATTTGTCTGTGAGTGTGTATATGTGTGTATGTAAGTATGAGTGGGTGGGTGTTGCATGGATCCATGCATGCGTATGTACGCTATGTATGATTGTATGTGCACACTTTCCGTGTTTGCATGTATGTATGTATATACGTTTGTGCCAGTGTATATGTATATACATAGACACAATGTAAGGGTGCATGCACGCACATGTGCATTTTTTGTGTCTTCTGTATGTCGGGCAAGGGGAGGATGGAAAAGTGTGTGTATGATGTGTGCATGTCTGTATTGTGGTTGCGTTTCCATTCATGCTTGTCAGTATGTGTACATGTGCCCGACGGTGCGTTCATATACGAGTTTTTCATGCGACTGTGGATGTGTTTGTATGCATGTATATGTGTATGTATAATGTGTGTTTATACATGCATATTCATATATGTGTTTCTATGTGTTTGCTTTATTTTTTGTGTCTTTCGTATGTCTACGTGTACGTGTTTATGCCTGCATCTAATTATTTATGTATGGGTAGGTAGGTGAGTGTGCATGTTTTTGTGTACTATGTGTGAGTATCCACACTTTTATGTGTGTGCACGTACATGCTTTGTGTGTATTTGTATATGTGTATTTATGTATGTATGCGTATTAGTTTCTTGTGTGATTCTGTATGCCAATGTGTAAGTATGTATGTTTATGACTATGCATAAACTTTTAATGTATGTATATATGCATGCGTGTTTTTATGTACTTTGAGTACTATGTGTATATCTATGTGTGTGTGGTTATGTACATGTAGACATACATGTGTATATGTCTGGTTGTATGTATGATTGTGCAAGTATTATGTGTGTATGTGTGCATGTATGCCTGTTTATGTATGTGTGTGCATATGTAATATCTCCATGTTTTTTTATCTGTATGTGCATTTGCACTATGTGTGCGTACTATATATGGGGGTATGCGTTTATATGTGTTTGTGTATGCACGTGCCTGCATACATGTGTATATGTCGGGTTGTATGTATGAGTGTGTATGTATTATGTGTGTATGTGTGCATGTATGCCTGTTTATGTATGTGTGTGCATATGTAATATACCTACATTTTTGTATCTGTATGTGCATTTGTACTATGTGTGTACTATATATGGGGTTGTGCGGTTATATGTGTTTGTGTATGCACGTGTCTGTGCCTGTTTACTATATGGGTATGAGTGTTTGCTTATGTATATGTACTTTGTGTATGTATGTGCATGGATGTGTGAATTTTTATGTGAATTTTGTATATGTATATGTATGTTTGTCTTTATATATGTGTGTGTATGTATGTCAGTTTTTCTATGCGTGCACATGTTGTGTATGTTGTGCGTGCGTGAGTGTGCATGTGCATGTCTGTGTCTGCATCTAATAGTTTATGTGTGGGTAGGTGATGAATCTACGTTTCATCATCTTTATTCTATCATTTTGGCCTTAAAAACCCTAGAAAATGCGTGTAAATAGGCGTAATTCATGCATTTTAGCATCTATGTATATGTATGTAAATATTGTATAAAATGCGTTTTTAATGCCAAAATTATAGAATAAAGAAAAGAAAAGAAAAAGAATAAAATATTGTAAATATTTTATGACCCGAAACCCCGAGACCTTGGCATCTTGATGAATAGGTCGATAAGGAATAAAGTAGGGGGAGATAAGGGAAAAATACAGAGTAAACACCTATACTTTTAATTCATTCTTTATTCATTTTGGGACCTATTTTTGGTTCCACTTTTTATACATCAAATAAAGAAACTTTGTACATGAAAGTTGTAGATAATTTAATAAAGAAAAATACAAATTGATTTCACTGAAAAATAATGTACAGATAAAAAGTTTTGGTCTGAATAAAAATCCAGAATCCCAACTTCCAGACCCGTATCTCACAAATAAAAACTCCAAATGCAACATGCTCACCTTTAATTGTATATAGAAGAAAATAAGCTATTTAATGGCGGTGGTTTCGCATTTGGCGGAGCTACGGTTTGAAAGTTGAGTTTTGGACCCACACTGTACAATGTACCGAATAAAATATTCAATTTATTATTTATTCATTATTTTTATAATCTTATATTTTTATAATGTTGTAATTAATACTTATAATAATTATGTACATTAAAATTGGAATAAAAACCTAAATAAAACTTAAAATAAAATACATACATATTTGATACATAGGTATTATACATATACTTATACCTATATAAAATACACTTCTATTTTATTAAATATACAAAACATGTCAGAAAAATAAAATAAAAATATATTTAAGTGTATAAAAATATTTTGTAATTTTATAAAATAATAAACAAAAATAATAAAATTAAAATCACAAATTAAAAATCAAATAGTCAAATATATAGATAATATACCTATATAGGGGTATAAAAGCAACTTGTAAAAATAAATCTCATAAAAATAATTAAAAATCGGAATAAAATACTATATAAAATAATAAATATTTTTTTATTAAATAACCTTAAATTAATTACATCATCTATTATTTTTAATTAAATTTACAAGGTATTTATTTAAGTTTTTGTCTTTTTGCGGATGACGTGGCCCAATCAGGCCACGCCATCCGTTGACCATGGGTCAACTCTGTGACCCAGGTCACAGACCGCTGGACATGTGTGAGTAGCCATCTTCTCGGATTTTTCGCGGCCACGCCTTTCACCATTTGAGGATGATTTCTTCTGCAAAGTTGATCACCTATGATCCCTCTAGCTCGCCCTAGGATTTTTTCGGGGAGAGCATCACTGCTCTTCCCGTTGCGCCTCGTTCTTCGAGCCCTCTCGGCCAAGTTTCAAAATAGGCTCCATTCCCTCCATTCCACTTTGAACCCGTCTTTGACCCGTTTGACTCCTCCTTGACCTTGCTCCAGACGGTTGGTGGTGACAGCCCAACCTCCAGCTGTTTGGGGAAGCCTCCGACGAGGCGAAGACGCCGTTCCATCAACTCCGGGGTTTGCCGCCGTCGAGGTCCATCTCTCCACTTTTCGGCTTGAGGTTCTTCTGTTTTCTGTGTTCTTCGTGCACTCTTTTCTTTTCCTTAATCTGAGGATCAGGTTTTCGCGCTTCATCCCACACTAATCTCACCGTTTCACTCCTCCTCCACCTCGCCGGAGCAAGCTCCGGCGAGTCCCTGTTTGTGCCACTTGCGTGTCGAGCCATACCCAGGAGGGGCGAGGCACTTTGCCCTAGCCCCCCCTTTAACGAATTTTGCAGGTATCAAGGGTCCCCCGCTCGCCTGAAGGGCGATTTTGCCCGTGCCGGAGGCACCTGGCATCCTCGTATCATCTCCGACACCGCGAGGAAAACCAGGAGCAACCCGCACATTTTTGGCGCCCCCAGACGTCGGAGGACCGCCGCAGGACCTCAGGGGACTCTCCCCCTGCTTCCCAGGTGGCCGGAGGCGGTCAGGAGGGCAGATCGAAACTCGGAATTTCCGAGTTCTCGGGCTGTTCTTCCAGCCCTTCTCCACGCCGTCGATCTTGGTCTATTTCCCCCCGCATAGCAGGCGCCGTTGGATGAAGTTTAGCCCAGCCGTCCGATTGCCCAACGCCAATCTAATCGAGACCGCACGATGAAGGGGCATTGGGCCCTATTGCTTCGACACGTGTCTTAAGTGACGCGTGCGCAGCCGATCGATCGTCCCCTGCGCTGGGTATTTTGCACCCTTCTCCCCAACGTTTTTTGTAATGATTAATGAGTACTAAATCTTTCTTCAGCCGTTATATTATTTTGTAATATTTACTGAAACCTCCCTGGACTTTTCGATATTGCACTCGCGCCCTTGCCAGCGAGGCGCACGTGCGTGAGCACGTGCGCTTGGGCTATTTTGCCTCCAAGGGCCTATTGTTTTGGGCATTTCTTTTTGCTCCTGAAAGGTGTATGTTTAGTTATAATATTGCTGTGAAAATTGCAAAGAGGCCCTCGGATTTTCTGAATATTTCAAAAACGCCCCTGCAGTTATGCATTTTCTTTTTGTTGCTTGTATTTTATGCATGGATCTATAGACCCCAAAAAAATCTCCAAAAATCACATTAAGCGCCTGCTGTAGTGTAGTTTATCACCATATTTTTATTTTTCATAATCATTGCATTTTTATATTTATTAAAAATAAAAATTAGCCATTTTCAGCACTGTCTAGCTTATAAAATCCATAAAAATTATAAAAACTCCCCAGAAAAATCCCAAAAAAATATATTTTGTTTCTTTTAGTTTGTTTTAACTCCCAACAAAAAATCATTAAAAAATATAAAAGAAAACTCCAAAAAATCACCAAACTTCAAAAACCTTTAGAAAAATATTAAAAATTCTACAAAAACCCTAAAAATATAATCTTGGTGTCTAAATTTTCCTTATTTTATTATCTATTATTAAAAATTAATTTGGAGAATTTTTGTTACTGTTTGCTATTTTATTTCTCCATTTTAGTTTCAGCCTTGCATTTTATTCCCTGTTTTGCTTTATTTTGCTAATTAAAAATACCAAAAACATTCTAAAAATTACCCAAAAATCACAAAAACAGTAAAAAAGTATAAAAAGACCAAAAAGACTTTATTTGCTTATTTTTGAACATTTTTATCTATTTTTATAAATAGCTCTTTCTCCATTTTATTACATTGTCTTTATTTTCCAATATTGAAAAAGAAAATAAAAAAATATAAAATACAAAAAAAAAGAAAATATAAAATCAAAAAATTAAAAATAAAAATACAAAATTATAAAATTAAAAATTAAAAAAATATATAAAATTTAAAACCCACAAAAAAATAGCATAGTAGACACTTGATCACTTTCACACACATTTTGAGCATTTTTGCCCCGATCTAGCCTTTCTGCTCCCTGTGTTCGACCTCTACAATACTTGCACCTATACACATCTTGTTGTAGAGTTATAATAAATTTTAACTCCACACACTTTCACTGCTTTATTTGATTATCGTGGGTTAATTGTTGTCTGAATTAGGATTTCTCGTGGGTCGCCTCAGCGACATTGTGATCCCGCCTTGTGTGGATTACTTTAGACCTGTGAAAAATCTAGTTCAACAAATGGCACCGTTGCCGGGGAGCAACAACTCTTAGTTCGGGTCTTGTTTGTGATTGTGATTTATTGTCTATTTCGCGGCTTTTATTTTTGCTATTTTATTTTCTTTATTTTTGATATATCTATTGAGCTGTCTAACCTTCTCTTTTGTTGACTTTGTGCGAGGAACCGCGGATCGAGGGAGGCGCTCCACCCTAGGCGCCTACGCACCCACGTGAAGCCGGCATCTGCTAGCCGAGCACCGAGGAGACGAAGAGGATTTTTGAAGACCGAGCTCTACTTTAGTTGTAGCATTTATTTCCTTGCATTTATTTTTGTAATTTTTGTGAGAGAGAGACCACTATATTTGTAATAACACAGGTACCCCCGAACACTTGGACATTCGAGCCTAACTTCTAGGTGTTTGTTCACCTGGGGGCTCACCGCGGCTTTTTACGGTTTTCTTCGCATTTTTTTATTTTGTTTTCCGATTTTCGATTTTATTTCTTTTGTGTGATTGAGCCCTTAGTTTTAGGATTGCTTGCGTAGCATTAGGTCCAAACACCTTAATCAACATTGCATGTACCTATAGTACGTTCTGGACTTAGTCAAATTTTAAACAGTTGATCATCACCTTCAATCCGTCGTGCTGCGAGCTCTCCCCGCAAAGCGCTTTCTCCTAAACTCAAGTGTGTTGAGCAGAGGAGGGGTGAGCCTAGACCGGACTCTAGGGTTGAGGATTGGTGGTCAGCTTGTGGTTCTTCCCGCTAATATCAATTTCTGAACTTAGGGCGATTTCATCGGCTTGCATCTGCATATAGATAGGTTTCAATTCTGCTGAGCATCCATGCATGTAGAGTGCTGGAGGCAAGGTGAGCATTTCTCTTTAGCATCCATCATTGATTTGACGCTTGCATTGCTTTCCGACTCTCCCTCTGATTTTGCCAACCTAGGTGCTCAAAGGAATCGATTCCTCATTAGGCTCGTGCATTCTTCATTAAAAATCCAAAAAAGTGATAACCAAATAAAATTGGGACTGCTAATTTTACTTGACCCTAAAACCGATCAAAAGAAAATCTTGTATTGGGGCGAGTAATCCCCTCATTGTCTTCATTTTACTTGCTCGCGCACACCTAAGGACTAGTGCCCAAATCCCATCTTCAGCCCCTAAGTGTGTGTGCAACTCTTTGACTTCTCACCTAATTCTAAAACAGACAAGATAAAAAGACCGCATTTGTGGTCTGCACTGAGTTAAGTAGGTGAATTGAGGGTTTGATTTATTTTCATTTTTGTTTGTGATTGTTTTGTGTGTCCTAGATCGCTTCTGCGCACTTGCGCCTTTCTTCCCACTTCTCTTGACTTGACCATCGTGCTCTCCCGATCATTTTCCTTTGTTTCGAGATGGACCCCTAGAGCATTTTCTATCCGGACTTTGCGGATTCCTCGTCCGCTCCAGCCGGTCCACCTCACTTTTTCCAGGAGGACTTTGCTCCTGATTTTTGTACATATCCGACCAACCCACTATTTCAGGATCCGGACTTTGACCTTCACCAGTCATTTCCACCACCATCACCTACACATTTCGACAACCCGCTCTTCCTTGAGTATCCCGATCCAGAATGTGATTTTTGCCCATACCCCCCACCCACATTCGACACACCCGATCCTGAGATTTTGGAGTCACCTTTCAATGTATCCACACTTGAGACTTTGAATCAGATGATGGAGCATATGAATTCGAGGATTGCCATCCTTACTAGTTTAAATAAGAACCAAAATGCCGCTCCAGTCTTTGAGGATGAGGATTCATTCGAGGATTTCCATGAGAGCTTGCAATCGCCCAAAATACAAAAAAATGAGAAAAATTTTAAAAACCAAAAAGAATTCGGGAGACCTTTGGTTGAGTCGGACTGCGAGGAGAGCGCCCACTTGCCAGACCCTTTGACCACACATTCATTCACACCCCGTCCCACCTTTGACCCCGAGGATGCCGCTGTACAGACTGCTCTTGGCAAGCCTCGTGTATATGCTGATTCCGACCTTCTCCCTTATATGGAGGAGGTCCAAAAATTCAAAAAAATGCTGACTGAACCCGAAGTGGTGGCAACCATACATGAGATTATCCGTGCCCCACTTCAGCAGGCCATGACCGATTTATCTGCTCCTCTTCCCAAGAAGAGAAAGCGGAGGAGCAGATCTGAGTGTCATATCTTGACCATGGCCACTGCCCACGCCATCACACATCGTCCCATTCCTCGGAAGAGGAACACTGCCACACCTTTCATTAGCTGCACCATCTCTGACCACACATGTGATCACACTCTCCTCGACGACGGTGCTTCGATTAGCATCATACCCTTCTCGCTGGTACTGTCTCTTCACTTAGGGCCTCTCAAGAAAACCAGGATGATCGTACAGTTTGCTGATGGATCAATCAAGAGGCCGAAGGGTATCCTTGAAAACGCCGTCATTTCGATTCAGGGTACGAGCTATCACGTTGATTTTATCGTATTGCCCATGGAGACCTCCACTGGGGAGCACTCTCCAATCATCCTGGGACGACCATTCCTCGCCTCTGCGAGGGTCGTTATTGATTACAGATCAAGAGATATTCGCTTTCGCCCTGCTGACGAGAACGAAGCATTGATCACCGCACCTACTGTCGACCAGAGACCTGCACCTGATGTGACCACAACTATCTTGGCTGACCTCGAGGACCATGACCTTGATGATACTATCAGAGAATTTTGCTGCTTATTGGATTCCACTGAGACCTGAGAATTCCTCCCAGTTGAGGAAGACTCGAAAAGCATGGACCTCGACGTTCCTTCTTCTGGGACTAGGTGTTGTGTTGATGACATCCGCGGGATTTACACGATCGATACCATTGAGCGGAGGGCAGATGTAGAGACTAGAGAGGACGGGCATGTTTTGACTACTTCCACTGATGGGTCCGCTCCTGTCCACATAGACACTGATGAGACAAAGGCCGAATTTGATTTAGTTGCTTTTCTTCAGAAATTCAGACCTTTTGATGAGAAAGACGATCCGGTTGAGATTATAGAGGACGAACAGAGTTCGACTACTTCCACCGATGACTTCGTGCCTTTTGATTTTGACCTGGATGAGACCTCGCTGGATGACTTTGAGTACACTTCTTCCGATGAGGATGAGTTCGTCCCATTTCACTTCGACATCAGCGAGACTCCCAAGGCCAGACCTAGTCACACTTCTTTCACTGATCCGTCTGTGCCTTCACACCCTAGGCCCCCTGAGGACCTTCACTCTGTCGACCCTGATCGGCTTCCGTCCACTGTGGACCCCGATGTCGACCTGCATCACACCAGATCCATTCCTCAGCGGTCTCACAAGAAGGTTCTCTTTCAACCTTCTTGATAATGTGTACATCCATCTCTGTTGTATATTCACTTTTGTGCCTCTGTTCTCTCTACCATTTTGCTCGTCCACCCATTCTCGTGTTTGCCTTACTTAGGATGTACTTTGTCCTAAGTATAGGGGGGTGGACGAGCCGAGTGTTCTTTCATCGTTCCGTGTCATCACTCCTATCGTTGCCTATACTTAGGGCTTCTTTCACCCTAAGTATAGGGGGAGCGATGCGTACATCCTCACAATCTCTTCTTCTATCTTCATCTCTTTTTCTTCTTCTCTTCTTTTTTTCTTTTCCTCTTCTATCTTCTTCATCTACCAAAAAGGTGCCGCCCCTTTTTGTCAGTCTTTTATACTTAGGACGTACTTTGTCCTAAGTATAGGGGGGTGAGCACCCCGAGTTCTTCGATCCTCTCCATTGTCGCCTCTTCTTGTCTATACTTAGGGATATCTTACCCTAAGTATAGGGGGAGACAATCTGAGTACGATCTGTTCATTCCCACCCTTGACCCTCCCTGCGTTGTGTATAGTATGCTATACTTAGGATTATTTGATCTTAAGTATAGGGGGGAACGGTCAACTTCTCATTGATTCATTCATTTATTCCTTTATTATTTAGACTTGTCTATACTTAGTACGAGTTATGTCTTCTCTTTTCTATCCGATCTATGAGGACATAGCTCAAGCTAAGTATAGGCGGGTCGTATATACTATGTATATACTTTAGCCATAACTCGTACTTTCGTCTTTTCATAATAATATGGACAATAATTCTTTAAAATTCATTAAAAATATTTAATAAAAAGATGTGGTTATTCCTCAAATTCTTTTTGTATTTACTGATTAATAAATCAGGTGAAAATGTTTTTTGCAAAATGTTTGAAAAATAGTTTGAAAATCCTTGTGAACATCTATTGAAAACTATTTTGAAAATGTTTTGTTACATGTTTTCAACCTTTGTAAAAATGTGTGGTTTGTAAAATTTATTTTCTTTGTGTGAAATAAAATGTTTGAAAAATGATTTGCAAATGATTTGAAAAATGGTTGCAAAAATATTTGAAAAACCTATATATACTATTTTGAAAGCCTTTGCAAAATGATTTCAAATGTGTGTACATGTTTGCAAAAATGTTTGTAAAAATTATTTTGGACTATAGTTTTCAAAAATTGCGTGTAAATTGTTTTGAAATAAGTTTGAGGAATACATACATCTCACCAAAATCCACTATATGTATATATGTATAAAACCGATCACCTACCCTTGTAAATTCTTAAAAACCACTTCTTGTAAGTATAAGAAGCATTCCCGTATACATATTTTAACCTAGTTTTTAGCCAAAACTTTTTCTTTTCAAAAATCCCAAAAACATTTGCAAAACTAAAATCCAAAAACATTTGAAAAATCTGTTTGAAAAAGACAAAAAATGCATATGCATCATCAGCATCTTTTCAAAAATCCATAAAAAGTTCAAAATCTTTGAAAATTGCATCACAAAAATATTTTCTGCATAGCATTGCATAGCATTCGCATTTTTCGGATTGAGTTTGATAGTTGAACACGTCTAAGTAAAATCCAGAGATTGGAGCTTGATTGGACCTTAAAATCTACCTAATAACAGGAGCCTTATAGGAACTGGGTTTGAGGTACTTCAGGTCTAGTTGACTTAATTCTTTGAGGATCACGATACTTGGTTCAATGGATTCTTGACTGCCTAAGTAGAGTATTTTGGAGCACACGCACGACTCTTGTTGATAATGACCTAACTTGGACACCTGCACCTTTCACATGGCTCAACTCAGTTGGAGTGGTGAGGGGATTGGATTTGCCGGTATGAGACGCACACAAGTGGAAACATTTGTCCTCCTCTAGGGAGGGAAGTGCACCCCAACCCGTCCAGTGATTAGGAAGTCTAAAGACAGGAGGCTGTGGGTTGCAATAAAGCTTCAAAAGAGGGATAGTATACGGGCTCAAGAGGAAAAACTCCTTATGTAAATGCTGCTGTGAATAGTATTTCAAAAAAAAAGAAAAAAAAAGAAAAAAAGTTCAGGCATGTACAAAAATAAAAAGCCTGCAAGTATGTACAAAGTCAATAAGCAAGCTTGAGTTCCAAAGTCATATCATGTGAGTCTGCAGCAGGATGACTTGACTACACTGGTCTTGCATCCCAGGATAGGTAGCTACACTGGCTACCGTCCATTCTTCTCTTTACCCCCTCCTCTTGAGCTGGTTGCCACTTGAACTTAGAAGGGAATACCCCGCTCCTCGAGGATGGAGTTGCTGGATTGGGGAATCATTGGGTTGTCGTACTGGAGAAGTCAGTTTCTCTGTCATTCTAGTTGGGGAGAGCCACCATCACTTACACTGTACGAGTCAGATTCATAGTCGTAAGGGTTTGCATATGAATTGAAGTATTTCTGACCTGGCTATTGAGAAGACTTGAGCAGAGTTTTGGGATTCTCAAGGACTGTTGGATTTCAAATTCGGTTCTCAATAAGGTTCCGTCCGCACTAAAATTCCAAAGGTCCGACTTAAGCTCCAAACTTTGATTTTGTGAAGACAAGTTTGATAATTACACTTAATCCACCTTCTTCTTTTTCTTTTCTTTGTTTTTCTTTTCTGCACTAATTGCATAAGTGTTTGCTAGGGACTAGCAAAGGCAAGTATAGGGGGATGATGAATCTACGTTTCATCATCTTTATTCTATCATTTTGGCCTTAAAAACCCTAGTAAATGCGTGTAAATAGGCGTAATTCATGCATTTTAGCATCTATGTATATATGTGTAAATATTGTATAAAATGCGGTTTTTAATGCCAAAATTATAGAATAAAGAAAAGAAAAGAAGAAGAATAAAATATTGTAAATATTTTATGACCCGAAACCCCGAGACCTAGGCATCTTGATGAATAGGTCGACAAGGAATAAAGTAGGGGGAGATAAGGGCAAAATACAGAGTAAACACCTATACTTTTAATTCATTCTTTATTCATTTTGGGACCTATTTTTGATTCCACTTTTTATACATCAAATAAAGAAACTTTGTACATGAAAGTTGTAGATAATTTAATAAAGAAAAATACAAAATTGATTTCACTGAAAAATAATGTACAGATAAAAAGTTTTGGTCTGAATAAAAATCCAGAATCCCAACTTCCCAGACCCGTATCTCACAAATAAAAACTCCAAATGCAACATACTCACCTTTAATTGTATATAGAAGAAAATAAGCTATTTAATGGCGGTGGTTTCGCATTTGGCGGAGCTACGGTTTGAAAGTTGAGTTTTGGACCCACACTGTACAGTGTACCGAATAAAATATTCAATTTATTATTTATTCATTATTTTTATAATCTTATATTTTTATAATGTTGTAATTAATACTTATAATAATTATGTACATTAAAATTGGAATAAAAACCTAAATAAAACTTAAAATAAAATACATACATATTTGATACATAGGTATTATACATATACTTATACCTATATAAAATACACTTCTATTTTATTAAATATACAAAACATATCAGAAAAATAAAATAAAAATATATTTAAGTGTATAAAAGTATTTTGTAATTTTATAAAATAAGAAAAAAAATAATAAAATTAAAATCACAAATTAAAAATCAAATAGTCAAATATATAGATAATATACCTATATAAGGGTATAAAAGCAACTTGTAAAAATAAATCTCATAAAAAAATTAAAAATCGGAATAAAATACTATATAAAATAATAAATATTTTTATTAAATAACCTTAAATTAATTACATCATCTATTATTTTTAATTAAATTTACAAGGTATTTATTTAAGTTTTTGTCTTTTTGCGGATGACGTGGCCCAATCAGGCCACGCCATCCGTTGACCATGGGTCAACTCTGTGACCCAGGTCACAGACCGCTGGACATGTGTGAGTAGCCATCTTCTCGGATTTTTCGCGGCCACGTCTTTCACCATTTGAGGATGATTTCTTATGCAAAGTTGATCACCTATGATCCCTCTAGCTCGCCCTAGGATTTTTTCGGGGAGAGCATCACTGCTCTCCCCGTTGCGCCTCGTTCTTCGAGCCCTCTCGGCCAAGTTTCAAAATAGGATCCATTCCCTCCATTCCACTTTGAACCCGTCTTTGACCCGTTTGACTCCTCCTTGACCTTGCTCCAGATGGTTGGTGGTGACAGCCCAACCTCCAGCTGTTTGGGGAAGCCTCCGACGAGGCGAAGACGTCGTTCCATCAACTCCGGGGGATCGCCGCCGTCGAGGTCCATCTCGCCACTTTTCGGCTTGAGGTTCTTTTGTTTTCTGTGTTCTTCGTGCACTCTTTTCTTTTCCTTAATCTTAGGATCAGGTTTTCGCGCTTCATCCCACACTAATCTCACCGTTTCACTCCACCTCCACCTCGCGAGTCCCTGTTTGTGCCACTTGCGTGTCGAGCCATACCCAGGAGGGGCGAGGCACTTTGCCCTAGCCCCCCCTTTAACGAATTTTGCAGGTATCAAGGGTCCCCCGCTCGCCTGAAGGGCGATTTTGCCTGCGCCGGAGGCACCTGGCATCCTCGTATCGTCTCCGACACCGCGAGGAAAACCAGGAGCAACCCGCACATTTTTGGCGCCCCCAGACGCCGGAGGACCGTCGCAGTACCTCAGGGGACTCTCCCCGTGCTTCCCAGGTGGCCGGAGGCAGTCAGGAGGGCAGATCGAAACTCGGAATTCCGAGTTCTCGGGCTGTTCTTCCAGCCCTTCTCCACGCCGTCGATCTTGGTCTGTTTCCCCCCGCATAGCAGGCGCCGTTGGATGAAGTTTAGCCCATCCGTCCGATTGCCCAACGCCAATCTAATCGAGACCACACGATGAAGGGGCATCGGGCCCTATTGCTTCGACACGTGTCTTAAGTGACGCGCGCGCATCCGATCGATCGTCCCCTGCGCTGGGTATTTTGCACCCTTCTCCCCAACGTTTTTTGTAATGATTAATGAGTACTAAATCTTTCTTCAGCCGTTATATTATTTTGTAATATTTACTGAAACCTCCCTGGACTTTTCGATATTGCACTCGCGCCCTTGCCAGCGAGGCGCACGTGCATGAGCACGTGCGCTTGGGCTATTTTGCCTCCAAGGGCCTATTGTTTTGGGTATTTCTTTTTGCTCCGGAAAGGTGTATGTTTAGTTATAATATTGCTGTGAAAATTGCAAAGAGGCCCTCGGATTTTCTGAATATTTCAAAAACGCCCCTGTAGTTATGCATTTTCTTTTTGTTGCTTGTATTTTATGCATGCATCTATAGACCCCAAAAAAATCTCCAAAAATCACATTAAGCTCCTGCTGTAGTGTAGTTTATCACCATATTTTTATTTTTCATAATTATTGCATTTTTATATTTATTAAAATAAAAAATAGCCATTTTCAGCACTGTCTAGCTTATAAAATCCATAAAAATATAAAAACTCCCCAGAAAAATCCCAAAAAATATATTTTGTTTCTTTTAGTTTGTTTTAACTCCCAGCTAAAAATCATTAAAAAATATAAAAGAAAACTCCAAAAAATCACCACACTTCAAAAACCTTTAGAAAAATATTAAAAATTCTACGAAAACCCTAAAAATATATTCTTGGTGTCTAAATTTTCCTTATTTTATTATCTATTATCAAAAATTAATTTGGAGAATTTTTGTTACTGTTTGCTATTTTATTTCTCCATTTTAGTTTCAGCCTTGCATTTTATTCCCTGTTTTGCTTTATTTTGCTAATTAAAAATACCAAAAACATTCTAAAAATTACCCAAAAATCACAAAAACAGTAAAAAAGTATAAAAAGACCAAAAAGACTTTATTTGCTTATTTTTGAATATTTTTTATCTATTTTTATAAATAGCTCTTTCTCCATTTTATTACATTGTCTTTATTTTCCAATATTGAAAAAGAAAATAAAAAAAATATAAAATGCAAAAAAAAGAAAATATAAAATCAGAAAATTAAAAATCAAAATACAAAATTATAAAATTAAAAATTAAAGAAAAATATATAAAATTAAAACCCACAAAAAAAATTAGCTTAGTAGACACTTATCACATTCACACATTTTGGTGCCTTGGTACCCCGTTCTACCTGTCTGCTCCCTGTGTTCGACCTCTACAATACTTGCACCTATACACATCTTGTTGTAGAGTTATAATAAATTTTAACTCCGCACATTTACTTTCATTGCTTGATATATTTGTCATGGGTTAATTGTTGTTTTAATCCGGATTTCGCGTGGTCGATTCAACGACTGAGTTCCCGCCTTGTGTGGAACTTAAGATCACCGATTTTTGGGTTAAACAGTAGGTAGGTGAGGGTGTGCTTGTTTATGTGTACTATTTGTGAGTATCCACGCTTTTATGTGTGTGTACGCACATGCTCTGTGTGTATCTGTATGTATATATGTATATGCATGTTTATGTGAGTGCGTATGCGCTTTCTTTATGGTTGCATGTATGTATGTATGCATGTTTAGGTTTGTTTATAAAGTTTTTATGTGTGTATGAATGCGTGTGTGTTTTTTGTACTTTGTATACTATGTGTATATATGTGTGTGCATGGTTATGAACATGTATGCATACATGTGTATATACCTGGTTGTATGTATGTCATTGTATGTATTACGTGTGTATGCATGCATGTTTATATATGTGTGTGCTATTGTAATATCTCTATGTGTTTGCATTTTTATGTGCACTTGTACTATGTATAGGGGTGTAGTATTATAGGTGTTTGTGTCTGCATGTGTCTGTGCCTGTCTACTATATGGTTATGGGTGTTTTCTTATTTGTATGTATTGTGTGTATTTATGTGCATGCACGTGCGCATTTGTTTGTGTACGTGTGTATGTATATATATGTATATGTATATGTATGTATATCTTTATATGTGTGTGTACGCATGTTTTTGGATGTATGTATGTTTTCTTGCGTGCATATGCTGTGTGCGAGTGAGTGTGTATGCATGCGTGTTTGTATATATGTCTGTTTCTATGTGGGTAAGTCTTTATCTATGTATGTATTGTGTATGTATATTGTGTATGAGTGAGCCATATTGCGCGTATTTTTATTTGTGTGAATGCATTTATATCTATGTTTGTGTATGCATTTCTCTATAAATGTGTACTGTGTGTATGCATGTTTATTTTAGTGTATGCATATGTGTTTGTTTGTGCATATTTTTTTGTATTGCATGACGATTTGTGCTTTATGTATATGTGTATGTATGTATGTGTAGTGTTTGTATGTATACATATATGTGTGCATATATATATATGTGTGTGTGTGTGTGTGTGTGTGTGTGTGTGTGTGTTTTAATTGGGTATTGAGTGTCTTGGGTGGTGTTTGTATTTATTTCGACATATGTATGTGATGTGGGGATGCATATATGGTTTGTGTGCATTTGGGACTATGTGGGAAGGTGAGTATGTAGTGTTGGGGGTGTGTGGTGGTGGTCAGTGTGCATGATACGTGAGTGTATGAGGGGAGAGGATGTCCAATTCTTCATGTTAACATGTGAAAAAAATGAAGAATCTAACTTATATCCCATGCAATTAACCTTAAAGAAGTATTAATACACAAATATGGTCGAAATACAATACATGCTAATTTATCACATAAAGATACTTATAATAAAATCACTTAATTAAATACTGAATAAACATGTTAGAACCCTAAAAAAGTCTAGGTTGGACTTATTATGGAATACCTATGTATTATATATATTTATATATGTAAAATATTAATATAAAATTATAGTTTATAAAACTTTGTATAAAAAGAAGACACCAAATAAAACAATATATAGAAACATTTAATGTAATTATTGTATACCAGTGCTAGATTGTACTTGATAAATATACTACCGACTATTAGTATCATTTTTCAAAAATATTAAATGTAAAAATTTAAATATATAATATATAGAAACATATAAAATAAATAAAATAAATAAAATAGGAAAATACACAAACGTTTCCAAATATTTTTAGATGTTAAAAGTATCTAATAACTATTAAAAATATGAGTCCTATCGTGTATATTATATATTATGTAGATCTAAGTTTGTGTACAACAACCATAATAACAAAGGCTTTTCCCACATCAAGTAGGGCTGGCTACATGGATTCTTTACCTCCATTTAGATCGATGTTGGGTCATTCTCATGCTTAGATAAAAAAAAGATCCCTTTAGATAATCTCATTCTAACACTTCTTGGTCCTTCCTCACCCTCTCTTAGCCGACTCAACATCCCGACTCACATCTCCTAACTAATGCATTAACCGACTTCCTTAAGCATCTCTCTCTCATCTTATCCTCTATCGAAGCTACACCAACTATCCTTTTGATGGCATCATATTCTAAATCCAATCTTTACGTAGATGACCACACATATATGTTAGCATTTTCATTTCTATTGTTGTCATTCTCTGTACATGTCTATGGTTCACAGACCAACATTTGGATTTATAGAGTATATCAGGTCTCACAACTGCTTAAAAAACTTTCCTTTGATTTTCAAAGGAATTTTCTTATCACATAGAACAACAGAGGTTCCTAACCACTTTAGGCAAACTACATTTATTCCATGAGTAACATCTCCATAGATTTTCCTACCATGTGACAAAATAGATCCCATGTATTTAAAAAACTTTTTTCTTCTGAATGTTATCATCACCAATCTTCACCTCGATCCCTTCACCATTGTTTCCATTAATGTGCACTCCATATATACAGTATTTGCCCTACTTATACGAAATCATTTAGTCTCTGATGCATGTCTCCAAATTTACTCCATCTCTTGTCTCATCAATCACACAATATCATCAACGAATAACTTACACCAATGTATCTCATCAAGAATGTGGCTAGTCATCTCGTCCAAATTTAAAGTAAAATAAAAAGAAATTGAATTAATAAATAGTAGCTTAGCAGACAAGTATAATTAAATTTAGTTCAATATGAAAATAAATTAGCTTCCACATCAACTGGGAAGAAATTGCACCAAGGTATCTCCAATAGGATTTTGTTGAATTATTTTATCTTTTCTTATTTATGTTATTTCTTTTATTTTTTTATTTAAATTGTAAATTTACCTATATGATTTCTCCTCTTTATATAAAAGAACCCTAAGGCCTCATGACTAAGAAATTCATTTTTCCTCTCCACATGGCACTGGAGTGACTGCCATAGATTAGAGCCCTATTGCCCTGGGTCTCTCCCTAATCATCGGCCTTCTTCTCCCATCTTGTCACCATTTTACCGCCATCATTGCCATGTAACACAACTCCCCCTTGCGTCATCCCCTACGCAACATGAGTACCCCAGCGATGTCACCGCCTCTTTTGTGGGGAACAATAGCCACCTAGGGGTGCCATCACCTCTCTTGCGGGCCTTTTACAATGTGCCAACTCCCTCAAGTGCATGCGGTCTAACCCGCGGGCCCCTCGTCGCATGTTCTTCCAACAATGGTGGCTGCCATCGTCGATGCATCCCAATATACACCACCATCCTTAAGGATTCCCCTTACGATACTCACCAATTATTGGACTTTCCCACCGGTCTGATTTTCAATCGGTTTTTGTGCAATCAGATTTCTACGTTGACTCAATTCCTAGAGCACGCTCTTGGTTGATGGGAATGGTTGTGGCATGAGTTTGCACATACAACTGATTCCCTATATGATCTTATAGATTCATTCTTATCGATCTACTATCTCAGTCGAGTTCTGTATCAACCAAAGGGAGTCAATGAAGAACCGCGCATCACGGAAGTTTGGAGGTCATATCATACACGATCTAGGTCGACTAGTCATACTAGTCGGGCAACAGAATTTAGAAAAATCATGATGAAATGACATGGAAACGATTCCCATGTCACTTCATCATGATCACACAGGTATAAGGATTACCTCTTGAAGCACGATCATGATCTCATAACCTCTACAAGAAGAGGCCTACTATCTCAAGTTTGATCCGACGAGAGAGCACTTGTGGGCGCGTGGACGAAATGTGTGCTTCCCATAATCTAAGACAACGATCCAAGTGAGGAACCTCCCAATTTCATCGTACGAAATCCATCACCTTCTTTAAGAGCACGATACGTCGAAGAAGACGTAGTTCCATGAGCAATAAGTCCAGCATCACAATGGCGCGCAACAATGGAGCTATCGACAAAACCCTAAGTGGGAGAACCACCAATAGTTGAGAGAGAGATGGTGGAAACTTTTGCTTCAACTTATTTGTGTAGAGTTGGGTGTACACGTGGAGAGAGAGAGAATTGTTGTGACTTTAGCTTCAACTTATTTGTGTAGAGAAATCACTAGGATTAACCTTTCTTTTATAGCAAATTAGATGGTTGAAATGCACTCTTAATTAAAATCAATGGCCAATATTTTGTTGCAACAATTTACAACATTATAATTAATTTTAAAAGGTAAAAATAAGTTGAAGAGTAACTTGTATGCAACACATGTAACTATTTGTGTTGTGTTCATATGTAATTCTATAAGTATGAATGTTTCTATATCGTATCTGTGTATTATTTGTGCACATACATGTGTGTGCAGGTGGAATATACATGCATTCACAAGTGTGCAAGCATGCGCGCATGTCTGTGTATGCTTGCTTGTGCATCTACTATGCTGTATGCATGTCTTTATATGTGTGTGTATGTATTATATATGTGCATATTGTGTATGCGTGCTTGTGTGTACAATATGCATCATGTATTTCTCAGTGTAAATGTTTGTTTTCCTACACAACACATGTAATATATCTATGTATATGGGTTTATGTATGTGTTTTATGTGTATAGGTGTGTGGATATGTGTTTGTGGTGTGTGCGTGTGATGGGGAGTATATGTTTGGGTGTCAGTGCATGTCTCACTGTGTGTATGTAATTGTAGTTTCTGTGTCTATTATTTATTGCACTATATAGGCTTGTATGTGTATATATAAGCCTTTATGCGAGCTTTGTAAATTTGTATGTGTGTAACTTATGTATACAATATGTATACGTGTTTGTTTGTGTATAATGTATGTATGTATACTGTATGTTTGTATGCATGTGTTTTTGTATTTGTGAGTACTATACTCATGTGCATGACTGTGCGCATTTGCATTTACCTGTGTATCGGTAATGTGTGCATGTGTCTGTTCGTGTGTGTGTAAAAATATGTGCATATTGTATGTGTGTGTTTCCATATGTAATGTGTGTGCTTGTATGTACGACACGCTTGTGTGCATGTGTGTGCTTATGTGTACGGGTATTGTGTACATATGATGTATGTCTGCATGTATGTATGTCTTTATGTATATGTATGTTTTTGTGTGTATTGTGTGGGTGTGAAAGTGTCTCTAAGTGTGACTATATGTGTAAGTATGAGTGGGTGGGTGTCTCATGTATCCATGCGTTTGTAGGTACGGCTTTGTATGATTGCATGCACACACTTGCGCGTGTGTTTGTTTGTGTGTATGTATGCATGTATATATGTTTGTGTCAGTGTTTGTGTGCATGCACATGCATGTACATTTTCTGTGTCTGAGCATGACGGGGATGGGGGTTGGAAAAGTGAGTGTATGATGTATACATGTGCGTACTGTGGTTGCGTTTCTATTCATGCTTGTGGGTGTGGGTACATGGGCCCGAGGGGGCATTTGTATACGAGGTTTCCTTGCGTGCATGTTCATGTGTTTATATGCTTGTGCACGTGTATGTATGATGTGTGTTTATACATGCATATTCATATCTGTGTTTCTATGTGTATGCTTTATTTTTTATGTATTTTGTATGTCTACGTGTACATGTCTGCGTCTATTTGATTGTTTATGGGCAGGCAGGTAGGTGAGGGTGCACATATGTTTATGTGTACTATGTGTGAGTATTCACGCTTTTATGTGTATGCACATGCATGCTTTGTTTGTATCTTCTGTATGTATTATATGTATGTATGTTTATGTGTGTGTATGCATATTTGTCTCTTGTGTGATTCTTTATGCATGTGTGCATGTATGTATGCTTACTTTTGTGTATAATTTTTTTATGTATGTATATATGTGTTTTATGTACTTTGTGTACTGTGTGTATATTTGTGTGTGTGTGGTTATATACATGTGTATATGTCTGGTTATATATGTGACTGTTGTATGTATTATTTGTTTATGTGTGCATGCATGCTTGAACGTTTTTGTATATCTATGTGCATTTGTACTATGTGTGTACTATGTATGGGGGCGTGGGGTTGTAGGTGTTTGTGTGTGCATGTGTCTGTGTATGTCTACTATATGGATTTGGGTGTTTGCTTATGTGCATGTACTGCGTGTATGTATGTGCATGCACATGCACATTTGTATGTGTATGTGTATATGTATATGTATGTATGGCTTTATATTCATGTGTATGTGTATGTGAATGTTTGTGTATATTTGTTTTTTGTATTTTAAGAGTATTTATGCGTTAGGTATATACTTTTATATGTACGAGTGTGTAGTGTTTGTATGTATACATATATATTTGCGTCTATATATCTGTATGTTCTTGGGTGGTGTTTTATGTTTATTTGGAGATAATGTTTGTGATGTAGGGATGTATATGTGGTTGTGTGTATTTGGGCCTATGTGGGAAGGGGAGTATGTGGTGTTGGAGGTGTGTGGTTGTTGTCAGTGTGTATGATACATGGGTGTGTGAGGGGAGGGGTGAGGGGGTGTCTAATTCATCATGTTAACATGTGAAAATTCCAAGAATCCAACTTAAAGAAGTATTAATACACAAATAAGCTCAAAATTCATTAAACACTAATTTATCACAAAAATACAAAAATACTTTTATTAAATGATAATATATCACTTAATTAAGTATTGAATAACATTTTCTCAATCCAATAAAACTTTAGGTTGAACTAAATATATTTGGAAAATACTCAAAACTATGTTTCCAACTATTTTTACATGTTAAAAATTTATAACAATTATTAAAAATATAAGTCCTATCATATATATTATATATAATATAGATCTAAATATTTATACAACAACATCGAAGCCTTTTCCCACATTAAGCAGAACCAGCTGCATTGATTCTTTGCCTCTAGTTAGATCTATCTTGGGTCATTATCGCCTTTGATCCAAAATACTAAGGTCCCTTCGAATAGTCTCATTCCAACACTTCCCGGGCCTTCCTCATCCTCTTCTTTCCAACTTGACATTCCAAAACTCACATCTCCTAATTGGTGCATCAACCGACATACCTTGCGCCAAACCATCTTAAGTGATTTTCTCTGATCTTATCCTTTATCAAAGCTACACCAACTTTCCTTTTGATCGTATCATTCTGAAACTGATCTTTACGAATATGATCACATATCCACTTTAACATTTTCATTTTTGTTGCTGTTATTCTCTGTGAATGTTCAAAGGCCAACATTCATATGTATAGAGCATAACACGTCTCATAGCTATTTTATAAAACTTTCATTTGATTTTCAAAGGAATTTTCTTATCGTATAAAACAGTAGAGGCTCCTCTTTACTTTAGCTGAGCTGCATTTATTTTATGAGTAGCATCTCCATATATCATCATCTTGTTGTAAAATAGATCCCAAGTATCTAAAAAAGTTTTTCGTCCAATCATTATCATCACCAATCTTCATCTCTATTCCTTCACCACTGCTTTCGTTAAATGTGCACTCTATATATTCAATTTTAGCCTTATTTATACAATATCCTTTATTATCCAAATCTCAAGCTTCATATATACTCCATCTCTACTCTCATCAATCAACACAATATCATCAATGAATAACATACGCCAAATTATCTCATCCTAACTGTAACTAGTCAGCTCGTGCATAATCAAAGTAAAATAGTAATAAATTAAATGAATAAATAGTAACTTAGTAGGTAGGTATAATTAAATTTAGTTAAAAATGAAAAGAAATTAGCTTCCACATCAATGGGAAAAAAATCACATGCCTCCATTGCAATCTCTAATAAGATTTTATTGGATTATTTTATATTTTTTATTTATGTAGTTTCTTTTATTTTCGCCTTTACTATGTAACTTTCCCGATAGGATTTCTCCGATTCATATAAAATAACTCTAAGCCCTCATGAAGCAATTCATTTTTCCTCTCCACATGGTACCAGAGCGGGTGTCATAGACTGGATCCATGTTTCCCTGGGTCTCTCTCTACCCTCCTGACTTCTTCTCACATGTTGCCACCATTGTGCTCCCATCATCGCCACGTAACAAAACAACACCCCTAGCTGAAGGCTAGTATTTAGGCCTTAGAGCATAACAGAAGCATGTAGATCGCATCGAATACGATCTAAGGCAACTAGTCATAGTAGTTGCAACAAGCAACGGAATTTAAAATTTTTAATCAGATGGAACTACCTAATTTGAAATACTTCTCAAATCATTTCATCAATATCACAAATGAGTAATAAAATTATCTCTTGGAGATGAAGGCAGAGACGGAGGCTTGGTGGCATCCAAGGGGGTGGCATGGTGGCCTTTAGGGAGTTGGGGGCTCGGTGGCCCTTTAGGGGAAGGGAAGGGACTAGGGGGAAGGCCCAGTGGCCTCTAATGGGACAACCGTGGGGAACGAGGCACAGTGGCCTCCAATAGAGACGGGGGGGGGGGGGGGGGGGAGGTGGCCTCCAAAGGAGGGGGAGGAAGCTCGAGATCAGCCTCTAGGGAAGGGGGGGGGGGGGAGGTGGCCTCCAAAGGAGGGGGAGGAAGCTCGAGATCAGCCTCTAGGGAAGGGGGGGGGGGGGAATCCCGCTGGCCTCCAAGGGGACAACTACGGGGGAGGAGGCCTGTAGCCTCCAGGGAGACGGAGGCTCGGTGGCCTCCAGCGGTGGTGGGGAGGAGGCTACCCGATGGCCTCTAGGGAGATAGAGGTTCGATGGCCTTCTGGAGAAGGGAGGGGACACCCCCCCCCTCCGTTCCTTGGAAGCCACTGTGCCTCCATCTCCAAGGGGAGGGAGGGGAGGCCGAGTGGCCTCCAGAGTGACGGAGGCTCGTAAGGAAGGGGGGAGGAGGCCCGATGGCCCCTAAGGAGACGGAGGCTCCGTGGCCCTCCAAGGAATTAGGGGGAGGATTGGTGGGGAGGTAGGCCACCAGTGGCGACCACGACCATGCCTTTAGGGGGACTGTGACAGGGGAGGAGGCCCGATGGCATCTAGGGGGACAGGGGAGTGTCCCGATGCTGGTGGTCTCTAGGGGGGAGGCACGGTGGCCTCCATGGGAGCAAGGGGGGGGGGGTGTTCTTAGGCCAACGGGCCTCTAGGGAGACAGAGGCTAGGTAGCCCATTAGGGGAAGGGACAAGAGAGGGAGAGGGTGGGAGGAGGCCACCGAGCCTCTATGGAGATGAAGGCTCAGTGGCCCTCAGCGGATGGGCGGGGAATGGGGGGGGCCCAGTGGCCTCCAGGGGGACGACGATGGGGGAGGAGGTTGATGTCTCCATGGGGATCCAAGGGGGGGAGGAGGCTCGGTGGCCTCCAGGGAGACGGAGGCTCGGTGGCCTCTAGGGAAGGGGGGAGGAGGCCCGATGGCCTTAAGGGAGACGGAGACTCGGTGGCCTTCAAAGAATGGGGGGGGGGATTTGTGGGGAGGAAGGGGGAGGGAGGCAACCTGTGGCGGCCGCGACAATGTATCCAGGGGGACGACGATGGGGGAGGAGGCTCGATGGCATTTAGGGAGGACAGGGGGTGGTCCAGTGTTGGTGGCCTCTAGAGGGGAGGGGGAGAGGGTGAGAGGAGGCCACCGAGCCTCTATGGAGACGGAAGCTCGGTGGCCTTCAGCGGATGGGTAGGGAATGGGGAGGGAGGCCTGGTGGCCTCTAGGGGGACATCGACGGGGGAGGAGGTTGAGGTCTCCAGGGGGGATCCAGGGGAGGAGGAGGCTTTGTGTCCTCCATGGAGGTGGAGGCTCGCTGGCCTCTAAGGGATGGGAGAGGAGGCCCAACGGCCTTCAGGGAGACGGAGGCTCGGTGGCCTTCAGGGAATGGAGGGGGGCGAGAAGGATTGGTGGGAAGGAAGGGGGGGAGGGGGAGGGAGGCCACCGGTAGTGGCCGTGACCATGCCTCCAGGGGGACGATGATGGGGGAGGAGGCCCGATGGCTTCCAGGGGGACGGGAGGTGGTCCAGTGTTGGTGGCCTCTAGGGGGGGGGGAGGCACAGCGGCCTCAAGGGGGGACGAGGGGTGGCACGGTGTCGGTGGCCTCTAGAGGGGAACCATGGTGGCCTCCATGGGAGGAGAGGAGGTAGGCCAATGGGCCTCCAGGGAGACGGAGGCTCGGTGGCCCTTTAGGGGAGGGGTAGGGAGGGGGAGATGGTGGGAGGAGGCCATCGGGCCTGTTAGAGTATTTAGAGCATGCGCCACTTATGTAATAGGTGGGCAAATGGATCCCTCCAGGATCTATTTACCCCACCACTGAGTTTAGTCCCACATCTACCAGTGGTGGGACTTAGAGGCTCTGAGGAGGCTATATAAGGAGCCCCAGACCTCCTGTAACCATTGAGAAAATCAATAGACAAACACGACCCTTTGAGGTCGTCTCACGTGGTTTCATCCCGCTCCTCATGGAGTAGGGTTCCACGTTAATCCCGTGTCAAAAATGTTTTATCTTTATGTTCTTTGCTCTATTTTATCATTCCGCTTCCGCTTCCGATTTTCTAACATGGTATCATAGCGGGTCGATTCTCGAGGATTTCAAGTTCTTATTTATGTTCGAGATTCGTTTTTTTGATGTTGAAGACTTGTTCTTGTTCGAGATCTATTCATATTGTTCAAGTCATATAGATTGAGGGTTTCTCGGAAACCCTAATTTCTCAAACATCACGGCAAGATCTGTATCCAGGAAAGGCATCGCTCCTTCGAGATCTTCCAAGAGACAGAGACCTCCAGGACTTAGCGCACTTCCAGACAGTGCATGCTCTATCTCTGCAGTCGCATCACATGCAGCTACCCTAGCCGCAACTCTTCCACGATGCAAAACATAAGCTCCTGCTGTCCTGGCAGCGCATCTTTAGCAACTTCTATGGCTTCAGCCGACGATAGGTGATATTCCTCCAAGCAGCGCCACAACCCTTACAAGAAGAAGGCGGTGGCCCTCCAACAACACTCCAGCACCTCCCTCCGCCTCCTTGCACACGATCGTGCTAGACCAACTCCAACATTCATCACAAATCGCTCCTATTGTTTCTTCAAACCTCGCGCCATCGTACCGCTCGCTGGAGGAGTCCCACCACTTGTCCCATCCCTCGCCTCATCGCACGAGAGCAGAACACGTAGGAGACTTTCTTATTTCCAGTAGCACTAATAGGACCTCCCTCGTACGATCTCCCGTGATTTCATGAAAAAAGCATGGGGTTCTGGATCCCCTTCAGCATCTCCTGCGCACCAAGGCTTCTCACAGCTCACCCAACTTTCTGCCAAGAAGACAACGAAGCCCTATCTCTAGACTGTCGCAAGGCAGCATCTGGACTCTCCTCCAGGCGATCAACGACAACAACCCATCCTCAGCCGGCATCAGTGCCGCCCCTCTCATGAGATTCCCTGCAGGTGGCCGCGCAGCCTCGTGCCTCACGGCGGCACACAACATCCCATTTGGCGGTGCCTCCCTTTCCAGCCCGATGCCCAGGCGGAGCCTCCATCTCGACCCACTTGTCGATGGTAGAGGCATTCCAAGGGGTTTCCACGTTGGGAAACCCTAAGTTGGCCCTTCTTATAAAAAAAATATTTTTTTGTTATTTGATTGACAGCCTAAAGGGGCTGACATGTATGTTTAAAAAAAGGGAGGGGGAACTATTTTAAGGAAAAGAGGGGGCAAAAAAGGGATGAGGGCCTGTTTAAAAGAGAGAGAGAGAGAGAGAGAGAGAGAGAAAAAAGGGAGGATGTTTATGTAAAAAAAGGTGCGTACAATTAAAAGCCATATGCATTTACGAAAAATGTGTTTGCAAAAAAAGAGAGAGAAAGAAAGAAAAATGTTGCAAAAGCTGGAAAAAAAATTGTTGAAACATCTTATATATAAATGTGTTCAAAAAAATGACGGCTTATTTTAAAAAAATGATGAAGAAGAGTCACAAGAAATTTTTTCCCCATATTTATGTATTATCTTATCTTCTCCCAACGTGGTCAACAATGTCATTCCGGCTAGTATGGGAGAAAGGGGGAGTATATGTAGAGTCACAGGTCTTGTTCTAAGATTCATATGTCAGATTCTCCAGACCGGTCAGATGTTCAGACTCTACAATTATCAGATTCAGACTCAACGACGACGCATGCCAATCATTTGTCATTCTTGTTGGTCGGCCAGAGTTTTCATATGAGCCATAAAGACTCCAGAGCAGAGGACCATTCCCTATGCCATTAAGGGAAAGGGTTTTCATGTGGTATCATGGGGACTCCAGAGTAGAGTACCATTCTCTGAGCCAGATAGCTCCAGTTTCACACTCCATTCCGTTTGTCCTCCTCACACGCATGCCATGAGAATCAACGTCCTCAAGTGCAGCAGTTGTGTGCATTGGGTTGATATTGTCTATAGTGTCACGTATTGTGGGTTGAGTTTCTTTCTGTTTGTCCAAGCTGAGTATTGCATGCTCCAGCTTGAGGGGGAGTGTTAGAGTATTTAGAGCATGTGCAACTTATGTAATAGGTGGGTGATAAACCGAGAAATCGGCCCTTTAATAATGCTAAATTAGCACATGTAATCATCATCGTAGTCGGGCCAATTTTGGTCATCAAAAAGATCCCCTCATTTAAATATATGTTATGGTCAATCAAAATGAGATGATCGTATTTATTTTTTACTTGGTAAGATACCAAGGTCGAACTCAGGGACACGAGCCTCTCTCGTATTAATCAGATTTAAATGTGTTTAATTAAGTGTTGAAATTAATCATATAGGTCAAATGATGCAAAGACACAACAATTAAAATTAAACATGCATTTTTTTATCCATTTTTTTTATCATGCAAGTAGATGCAATGCAATGCAATGGGGATATGCCCTAAATAGAGAATAATGAGCAAAAGTAAATACGAGTTAATTTCGAGTTCCTTAAAAGAAAAAGGCCGATGTGATGAATAATATAAAGAAAGGCATCATATTGGGCTCAAGTAACACAATCTCTATAAAATAATACATGACAAAATTATTGTGTCCAAAACAGTGATCAAGCATGCCATTAGAAAGAGCATCACACTAGCTTTAAAATGAAACTGAAATCATCTTAATCGGATAAACAGAGCTCAAGATATTCAACAAAGAAAGCAAGGGCATAACTGAAATAAAACATGAAAAGATAACTACAAAAAGGTCCCTGGGAGGGACTAAAACGCAATTAAAATAAAGACGAGTCCTTCCCTGTAATTTACCCAAACGCGCGGGGACCTTTCTGCAAATATGGAGAAGTTCGAGGGCTCCTCCGCAAATTACCCAGAAAGCACGCGCCTGGCACGCACCTTTTCTAGGCTCGGACGTTGGCTCGGGATCAACGGAGGTTCGTAGTTTCTTCGGCGCAGGCTCGGAAGTTCCGAAGCTCGATGCAGGCTCGGCCAAGGCTCGACCAATCCAAGCCTCTGGCTCGGTGGCTGAGGCTCGGGGGTTCTCTGGTGTCGCCACGTGTCTAGGCATGGACCATTCGATCGTGGTGATCGAATGGCTCTGGGAGTCGGCGACGTGGCCGCCTGGGCGCCATTGGATCAGAAGGATCCAACGGCATCTGGAGAAAGCTCGGGATGATGGCGTGGCTGAATCTGAGCCGTTGGATCGAGATGATCCAACGGTCGCTGCTATCCCATCTTCATCCTCGACTGGTGGCGGGGCCCGAGCTCCGGCGAAGAAGCTCTTCCTCCGCCGCTCTGTCCTGGGCCCTGTGGTGGTCACCCGATGCTCCTGAAGGGTCGTCGAAGAAGAAGGGAGCTCAGGCGAGGTGTCTGGCTTCTTGGTTCGAGTCGCCGGAGCGCTGATGTCGAGGGTGATCTCGATGAAGTTTGCGCCGGCGAGCGTCCGGCCATTGAAGCCTCTCGTTGACCTGCATGGTTAGGGTGTAGCCGAAGCGAACAAGAAGTGCGTGCGTGCGTGAGTGGACTATGATGGGAGCTCATCGGGGACGGAGAAGGCGGAGAGCTCCGAGCTCCTCCGCCGCGGATGGCGGAGGAGGTGGGTCGGACGTGTAGAGGTATGGAGGAGCTGGGAAGATGGTGCGCGGTGAAGGGGGAATGAAGGCGGAGCTAACTGGGTGGTCAATGGAGGGGAAGAACGGCCGGAGTGACCGAGAAAAAATCGAAGAAATTAACTAAAAATACAAAGAAAGAAGACGAAGCTTACCTGGTCGGAGGCGGATCGGAGGGCGTGGGCTGGAGCTCTAAGCGAGCTCCGGGTCTTCGCAACGTACTGGGCAGCCTCCCCAGCGAGCTCGGGCGGCTATAGGTCGCCGCAACTCCGCCGTCGAAGGCGGAGGGTCTCACCAGGAGCCTCGTCGTCTTCGCTCTATCCGACCACCTCCCCCTGTCACTGGGAGGTGGCGGAGGGCTGGGCGAGGCCCCATGTAAAGATGGACGGGTTGATTTGTCGGAGGGGGCGAGGTATTTGAAGATGGAAGTGGCGGAGCCGATGGTGGGCGACGTGGTTTCGAGGGGGAAATGGGGACGACTGGAAGGGAGTTATGGGTCGTGGAGGTGTGCGCGAGGGTCGTGGATGATGGAGGAAGACCTAGGGGCAGTTGGCGAAGGGTGAGGTAGTCGGAGGTGGTGGAGAAAATGGGAAGGGGACGAGTGGGACGCGAGGTGGAAATCGTGGGGAGAAGGGGTCTGACGGGAGGTTGACGATGACGCCTGGCCGTTGGATCTGGGGATCCAACGGCGGGAATTTAGGCGCGGAGTGACGGCTGTGATTGGAAGATCCAGGGCGCGATCGAAGGGCGCATATCGCGCCACGTGGCACGCTCTGGTTCTGAGCGCTAACGTGCGGTTTAGATGAGAAGGAGTGGAAGATCGGACGGCCGAGGTTTGAAGCGGATGTGGAAAAGATTCAACCGTTGGATCAGGAGAAGATCCAACGGTCCCAGAAGAAGGCGGATGGTACAAGGGGAGCGGGCCACGTGGCTCGCCCAGATTGGGCCACGTGGCCCAACCAGATTATTCCTTGGGTTTTTATGACTTTTGAGGGCCCTATTGGCCGAATTTGAGAAAACTCAAAACATGAAAGTTGTAGATCTTGACGAGATCTACAAGTTTCATGTTGACCAAAACTTGAAAAGAGATCAAACAAGGCCCCGAAATATTTTTGAGGGTATTTTTAAGTCAAAAAATACCACGAATTTTGTTTTGCCATTTTTTTGTGATTTTTAATTTATTTAGGACTCTGTTAACTATTAGACATTAACAGGGAATTATTGACAAAACCTTAAGCAAGGGGGTTAATTATAGACAATAAAGATGATGAAACTGAGGTTCATCACCCCCCTATACTTAAACTATGCTCGTCCTCGAGCATCAAAAAGAATGACTAAGTTGGATTAACCCCCTTGTGCTTGTGAATACAGGATCTAATCTGATCAAGTTGACTCGGCTTCAGAGATCCAAAATTTTAGAGTTCAACCCAGCCTTAATCAAGAGGCTTCCAATTCCTCTACTTCTCTAGACTCTCTCTGATGTACATATAAACTAAAGGATATGAGTTTAGTGTTGACTGCAATTCTGAGAGTAGAGTCAATTCGTCACCCAAAATCTTGGTCCAAGAAAATCTCCTAAGGATCCAATCCTCAGCACTAGGGAATAAATCAAATCTTGCATTCAGTCTACCGTCTCTTTAGTTGTCAGACTTAGAAAATGTGGATGGCAGGCCAGAAAATGGAGGGCATGGGATTGTGTCAATTCTTCTCTCCCTCTCATTGGAACAAGGATTCTCTCTAGTGCCTTTTACACAATACAAATTTTTTTTTTTTGGTGTTGATCAGTGCGTCCGTCAAGAGAAGTTGGAGCCGTCTGCACTTGTTTTCCTGGGAGTACACCGGGGTGTGTCTTTTTTGAGTATCTATTATACCTTCTACACCCAGACTTGTAGCATTTACGATGCAGAGCCCTTTTTTGGTGCTAGCTCGACTCCTGGTCCTAATAGCGGTGGTCCAAGTGGACACTTTGAAAAGTTTGGGAGCGCTCGCCTTTGGTGGAAGCTCTTTGATATGTAACTTTGTGGAATGAGAGCTTTTCTTTGAATTTCATTGACTTGTAGTATTGGTGGCTAGCTCCACTGCTTTTACCAAGAGTTGGCGCACACTGATCAACATTTTTTTTATTTTATTTTCACACCCAGGCACTTAGGTTAATGTCAAGAGATTAGTATAAGAATCAAGTTCTCATACTGGCTAATATTGCTGACACTCAGGTTTCATGAAGCCTCCAAAGATTTTATCCCATCCTCGAGCATCATTAGATCAAATCCAAATTCGACTCCCTCATCCCAATCCCTCAGGTGAAAAATCAACTCATCTCAATCAAAACCGCAGTCGTGCATGTGATGTGCTGATCATATTCTTTATGTCTGAGACTAAGCATGGAATATAGCATGCAAATCTAGAAACCTAGGGGAATATGGATGATTAAGTCTAAGACCCTGATGGCTAAGGCTGGTTAACCTAAAATCTCAAAGACTTCTAAAAGCTAAGTCTTCTTGACCAATTCAGATCCCGGGTGAAAGTGTAATTGTAGAGGACTAATCCAACTTCTTCATTCAAGACACTTTTTTTTAAACTTCAAGAGATATTAGAACTTCCTAAGCTCAATTGAGCATCCGCGGTTCAGCCAGTATGGATGTAAGTACAGGCCGAAGCCCGTTGCTTGAGGACGGGGCCTTGCGCGATGTCCTCTAAACCATCCAATCTGCTAAGGGCAAACCCTCACTGAACGCGGCTGACTTAATTGGGCTTAGTTAGTCATTAATAGCTCCTAAAGGTTTTTAGGGTTTTCTGATTTTTATGGATTTTAATACAAGAGTTAAAACACAAGTTAGACTCTACTTTCCTTGAAAAAGAGATGGCGATTTTTTTCAAAATTATGTCATAAAAAATTTTCAAAACATTTTCAAAAACCATTTTCGAAAATATTTCTATAAAATAGTGTAACATAATATTGAAAAAGCCGCGAAATCATTTAGGTTCTCTTAGTCCAATGAATTTTACCTTAGCCAAAAAGTTTTTAATTTTTCAAATTTTTCAGATTTATAGCTAAAGTAAATATACAGTATATACGGTATACCCCCCTATACTTAAACTATGCTATGTCCTCATAGCACTAGATGTTACAAGTACATAGATCCATTTAAATATAGAAGAATATACGGGGGCTAAGAAGGGACCCCCCTATACTTAGGTTAGAAATAACCTAAGTATAAAGGCAAGAAAAGATGAGTAGAGAAAATCACGGGGACTTGGGTCCCCCCTATACTTAGGCTGAGATTAGCCTAAGTATAAAGATGGAATTTGATGTCGGGAGGGACCCAAGGTGAACGAAGAAGAGGGATGGATTCACAAATGAGCGATTTTGAATCTTGTAGATGAAATGGAGTGACTACGGTTTTGGGGTTGTGTGTCGCAAAATATACGGCTCAATCAAGCAAGCAAACCCTTAATTTCACCAACTCACACATGAAACCAACCAAGGTTGGTCAATTATCTTATCTGTTTTATTGGTGATAAAGCCTTAGATATTTACGCAAAGAAAAGATGTGACGTGAAAAATCATTGCGTAAGAGAGGGTATTGCTCTCCCAAAACCGAATTTTACTCCATTTTTGGTTGACTTGCAATTAACAGTCCCAATTTTATTTTTAAATTGTCACTGAATTAAGGTTAGCCATCAATCAGAAAATCATCGTCTACCGTTCGTTTCATTTTCCATTTATCCTAGGTGATCAATCTAGAAAAAATGAAAGCCGATAAAAACATGTATACGATGAAGAAAAACGCGATCGAGGCTAAGCGAGAAATCATGCAGTGATTTGACGATAAAAGCCGCAAAAAAATCTGGGCCGTTTTGAAAACCAAAATCTAAGTATGCAAGTCGAATAAAAGCCGCACCTAATCATACATCTATTAGCGGTGATTGATATCCATGAATTTTAGCTAAGTGATGCGAGATTAAGTGCGTCTATATTTTGCGTGTGTCCTAACCTACGATCAAGCACAATAAAATATGAAAATTGAGCTCGGAGAGCCGTGTGCCTAGGTCCTAGGTCGACACTCAAGTGGGGACGATCCCCACACAACCACATTCGTCCGATTACAATCGCGAGTCTTCGATCGAAGACCGCTGTAAAAGACGAGTTTATTAACAATATAATGCAACAAAAGTGAGAGACACATTTTTTTTCTTTTCTTCCTCCTTTGCTCCAAGCATGCTCCTGCGGCTCCTCACATCGGGGAACTTCCTGCTCCTCGCCTCCTTGATCCATCAAGGGCCCTGCCACAGAAACAATTGTTAGAGATCAAATAAGGAAGGAAAAACTTTATATGCAAAATATATGACTATTTAACCTATAAAAAGAAACACTAGATTAATCACACAAAAATCCAAAAAATAAAAGAAATGAGCCGTGTCCCCGGCAACGGCGCCATTTGATAAACCGAGAAATCGGCCCTTTAATAATGCTAAATTAGCACATGTAATCATCATCGTAGTCGGGCCAATTTTGGTCATCAAAAAGATCCCCTCATTTAAATATATGTTATGGTCAATCAAAATGAGATGATCGTATTTATTTTTTACTTGGTAAGATACCAAGGTCGAACTCAGGGACACGAGCCTCTCTCGTATTAATCAGATTTAAATGTGTTTAATTAAGTGTTGAAATTAATCATATAGGTCAAATGATGCAAAGACACAACAATTAAAATTAAACATGCATTTTTTTATCCATTTTTTTTATCATGCAAGTAGATGCAATGCAATGCAATGGGGATATGCCCTAAATAGAGAATAATGAGCAAAAGTAAATACGAGTTAATTCGAGTTCCTTAAAAGAAAAAGGCCGATGTGATGAATAATATAAAGAAAGGCATCATATTGGGCTCAAGTAGACACAAGCTCTATAAAATAATACATGACAAAATTATTGTGTCCAAAACAGTGATCAAGCATGCCATTAGAAAGAGCATCACACTAGCTTTAAAATGAAACTGAAATCATCTTAATCGGATAAACAGAGCTCAAGATATTCAACAAAGAAAGCAAGGGCATAACTGAAATAAAACATGAAAAGATAACTACAAAAAGGTCCCTGGGAGGGACTAAAACACAATTAAAATAAAGACGAGTCCTTCCCTGTAATTTACCCAAACGCGCGGGGACCTTTCTGCAAATATGGAGAAGTTCGAGGGCTCCTCCGCAAATTACCCAGAAAGCACGCGCCTGGCACGCGCCTTTTCTAGGCTCGGACGTTGGCTCGGGATCAACGGAGGTTCGTAGTTTCTTCGGCGCAGGCTCGGAAGTTCCGAAGCTCGATGCAGGCTCGGCCAAGGCTCGGCCAATCCAAGCCTCTGGCTCGGTGGCTGAGGCTCGGGGGTTCTCTGGTGTCGCCACGTGTCTAGGCATGGACCATTCGATCGTGGTGATCGAATGGCTCTGGGAGTCGGCGACGTGGCCGCCTGGGCGCCATTGGATCAGAAGGATCCAACGGCATCTGGAGAAAGCTCGGGATGATGGCGTGGCTGAATCTGAGCCGTTGGATCGAGATGATCCAACGGTCGCTGCTATCCCATCTTCATCCTCGACTGGTGGCGGGGCCCGAGCTCCAGCGAAGAAGCTCTTCCTCCGCCGCTCTGTCCTGGGCCCTGTGGTGGTCACCCGATGCTCCTGAAGGGTCGTCGAAGAAGAAGGGAGCTCAGGCGAGGTGTCTGGCTTCTTGGTTCGAGTCGCCGGAGCGCTGATGTCGAGGGTGATCTTGATGAAGTTTGCGCCGGCGAGCGTCCGGCCATTGAAGCCTCTCGTTGACCTGCATGGTTAGGGTGTAGCCGAAGCGAACAAGAAGTGCGTGCGTGCGTGAGTGGACTATGATGGGAGCTCATCGGGGACGGAGAAGGCGGAGAGCTCGGAGCTCCTCCGCCGCGGATGGCGGAGGAGGTGGGTCGGACGTGTAGAGGTATGGAGGAGCTGGGAAGATGGTGCGCGGTGAAGGGGGAATGAAGGCGGAGCTAACTGGGTGGTCAATGGAGGGGAAGAACGGCCGGAGTGACCGAGAAAAAATCGAAGAAATTAACTAAAAATACAAAGAAAGAAGACGAAGCTTACCTGGTCGGAGGCGGATCGGAGGGCTTGGGCTGGAGCTCTAAGCGAGCTCCGGGTCTTCGCAACGTACTGGGCAGCCTCCCCAGCGAGCTCGGGCGGCTATAGGTCGCCGCAACTCCGCCGTCGAAGGCGGAGGGTCTCACCAGGAGCCTCGTCGTCTTCGCTCTATCCGACCACCTCCCCCTGTCACTGGGAGGTGGCGGAGGGCTGGGCGAGGCCCCATGTAAAGATGGACGGGTTGATTTGTCGGAGGGGGCGAGGTATTTGAAGATGGAAGTGGCGGAGCCGATGGTGGGCGACGTGGTTTCGAGGGGGAAATGGGGACGACTGGAAGGGAGTTATGGGTCGTGGAGGTGTGCGCGAGGGTCGTGGATGATGGAGGAAGACCTAGGGGCAGTTGGCGAAGGGTGAGGTAGTCGGAGGTGGTGGAGAAAATGGGAAGGGGACGAGTGGGACGCGAGGTGGAAATCGTGGGGAGAAGGGGTCTGACGGGAGGTTGACGATGACGCCTGGCCGTTGGATCTGGGGATCCAACGGCGGGAATTTAGGCGCGGAGTGACGGCTATGATTGGAAGATCCAGGGCGCGATCGAAGGGCGCATATCGCGCCACGTGGCACGCTCTGGTTCTGAGCGCTAACGTGCGGTTAGATGAGAAGGAGTGGAATATCGGACGGCCGAGGTTTGAAGCGGATGTGGAAAAGATTCAACCGTTGGATCAGGAGAAGATCCAACGGTCCCAGAAGAAGGCGGATGGTACAAGGGGAGCGGGCCACGTGGCTCGCCCAGATTGGGCCACGTGGCCCAACCAGATTATTCCTTGGGTTTTTATGACTTTTGAGGGCCCTATTGGCCGAATTTGAGAAAACTCAAAAACATGAAAGTTGTAGATCTTGACGAGATCTACAAGTTTCATGTTGACCAAAACTTGAAAAGAGATCAAACAAGGCCCCGAAATATTTTTGAGGGTATTTTTAAGTCAAAAAATACCACGAATTTTGTTTTGCCATTTTTTTGTGATTTTTAATTTATTTAGGACTCTGTTAACTATTAGACATTAACAGGGAATTATTGACAAAACCTTAAGCAAGGGGGTTAATTATAGACAATAAAGATGATGAAACTGAGGTTCATCAGTGGGTAAATGGATCCCTCCAGGATCCATTTACCCCACCACTAAGTTTAGTCCCACATCTACCAGTGGTGGGACTTGGAGGCTCTGAGGAGGCTATATAAGGAGCCCCATACCTGCTGTAACCATTAAGAAAATCAATTGATAAATACGATCCTTTGAGGCCTTCTCCCGTGGTTTCTTCCCGCTCCTCACGGAGTAGGGTTCCACGTTAATTCCAGTGCCAACAATATTTTATCTTTATGTTCTTTGATCTGTTTTATCATTCTGCTTCCTATTTTCTAACATGGTATCAGAGCGGGTTCGATTCTCGGAGTTTTCATGTTCTTATTCTTGTTCGAGATTCGATTGTGTTTCGATTATTGATTGAAGATTTAGCAATGTTCGTATTCAAGTCTGCATGAGATCATTCAGCATCAGGAATCATTGTATAAAGTTATAGGGTTTCGTTTTTTGAAACCCTAGATATTCTGTCTAGAAGCCTAGCTCCAGATCTGGGCGGCGGCGGTTCCTATAGAGATAGGGTTCCCATCGTGGGAACCCTAAAGGCTGGCTCAATTGAGTTTTATAAAAAAAGGAAAATAATGGTTTATTTGTTTAACAGCCCAAGTTGGTTGTTTGCTTTTAAAAAAAGAAGAGATTGGCCGAGTATTCATGGCCAATTGGGCCTGCCTTATATAAAAAAAAGACACGTACAAAGAAAAGTTGTATGCAAAATATTCGAAAAAAGAGTTTCAAAAGTCGTAAAAAAATTGAAACAGCTTAAAAAGAAATTGTTTCAAAAAAAGGGATGGCTTAAAAAAAGATGAAGAAAAGCTGCGTACAAATTAAAAAAATGGCAGCTTATAATTTTTTTTTGAAAAGTCGCAAGAAATTTTTCAATGTTCATGTTTTACTCCTATTCATCTTGTCTTCTCCCAACATTGTCGACGTCTCTGTTTTTCAACAAGTATAGAAGAAAGGGGGAGTATATGTAAAGTCGTAGGTCTTCTCCAGATTCCAGATTCCTCGGACCAGCCAGATATTGTTCAGACTCTACAACGGATATTCAGACTCGGCGATTGGTATTTCGAGTCCACTGTATGATGCGTAGATTCAGACTCAACATTCAGATTAGTCAGAGTCCAAGTTCAAGGCACTCCATGTTGAGTGACCCATTTTTTGAGTTCTCTAGAGATACTCCAATTTCAGACACGCACGAGTATGTGGTTTTTTCAGATGAGCACATGTATGCCATCAATTCAGAGGTCCCCATCCTTTCTTGGTTTGTGGTCCAGAGTTTTCATGTCAGCCATAGGGACTCTAGAGTAGAGTACCATTCCCTATGCCATGTTGGCAAGGGTTTTCATGTGGTATCATAAGTACACCAGAGTAGTGCACCATTCTATGAGCCAGATGGGAGAGACCCAGTTCTCCAACGAGGAGACTATTTTCAGACTCCATTCTCAACGATCGTGGACTCCGATGAGGATTGCACATCCATGACCCTGATTAAGTTCAACCCTTTTCAGAGATGGAGCAGCTGTCTACATTATTGTGGCGGACCAGAGTACTCCGACGAGGAGACTCATTTCAGTTGCATTAACTTTGAAAGGCGCAGTTCAGAGCATATGCTCTCCGATGAGGAGATTCAGAAGACTCACACTCCAGACCATTCATCCTCCTCACCTGCACGGCATGAGAAGCAACGTCCTCGACAACAACAGTTGTGCGCGTTGGGTTGATATTGTCCATAGTGTCCTGTAGCGTTGAGTTGGGTTTATTTCTGTTTGTCCAAGCTGAGCACTGCATGCTCCAGCTTGAGGGGGAGTGTTGGAGTATTTGATGTATGCGTCAGTTGTGAGGGAGATGGGTAAATGGATCCCTCTAGGATCCATTTACCCCATCCAATAATTTAGTCCCACATCTACCAGTGGTGGGACTTGGAGGCTCTGTGGAGGCTATATAAAGAGCCCCAAGCCTCCTATAACTAATGAGAAAGTCAATAGACAAACAGAACCCTTTGAGGCCTTCTCCCATGGTCTCATCCCACTCCTCACGGAGTAGGATTCCACGTAAAATCCCGTGTTCTTGTTGTTCTTTATATTGTCCATGTTTTCGCTTCCAATTTTCTAACAGGGCCTCTAGGAAAACGAAGGCTCGGTGGCCTTCGGGGGATGGGTGAGAGGCCCGGTGGCCTCCAGGTGGGCGGCGATGGGGCAGAAGGCTTCGGAGGCCTCCAAGGGGGATGGTAGAGGCCCGATGGCCTCTAGAGAGATGGAAGCTCGATGGCGTCTAGGGGGAGGGCCTAGTGGACTTCAAGGAGACGGAGGCTTGGTGGCCCTTCAGGGGAAGAGAGGAGACTAGGTGGGGGGGGGGGACCTCTAGGGGGGCAAACGCGGGGGAGGAGGCACGTGGCCTCAAGGGGAGGGGGGAGGAGGCTCGATGACATTGGGGGGGGGGGGGTAAGGGGAGGCACGATGACCTCCATGGGAGGAGGACGGGGGGTAGGTGGCCCCAGGCCTCTAGGGGGGAGGCTCGGTTGCCTCCATGGGAGGAGGGGGAGTGGGAGGAGACCCGGTGGTAGCCTGGGAGACGAAATCTCGGTGGCCCTTCAGGGGAAGGAAGGGGACTAAGGGGAAGGCCCGGTGGCCTCCAAGAGGACAACCACGTGGGAGGAGGCACGGTGGCCTCCATGGGTGTAACATCTGAAATTCACATAAACCCAAACTTGACCTGATTAGAGTCCGTAAAAAATAATAAAGTTATTGGAAAATATTAAATAACTTAAATCGATCAATAGATCGTGAATTAAAAGTCATTTGGATGAAATCGATCAAAAATCGGCCGCATCGTAATGCGTGACTGAAAAAGACGTGATGCAAATTCGAAAACCACAAAACAAATCGAGATTGTCATAAAATCCGATTCGACAAAACAAGATCAATGAAATCGACTGTTTGTTAATCAGAGGTCGTTTAGTATTTTTAATTCACAAAACTTAACCCCAAACTGAAACCGTATCTCAAAAATTTCGGGGGTTCAAAACCCGATCAAAAGTATATCAATATTATACTCATCTTGATCATCATTTTGAGACGGTCAAAACAAGATATGACACATTGGAATTCGACATTTAATGCAAAAATACGAACACTTTTAATTATCTCAAAATAAATGAATTTAAAAAATAATAAAAAAATAATCCAAAATAGTAGCCTGTCCAACCACTTGGCTCCTTGTTTCCTTCACACTTGGCTTGGTTTCTATTCCTATTTGGCAAAATTATAGAGCCCCTACTACCTTATTTGTATCCCCTAAAGACCCCAAGTATTCTTCTCAATCTACAGCCATAATAACTTCTCTCTCCTTTATATTCCAATCTCCCCCAAAGTTCATCTTTCAAATTCTAGCAAAGCTCCTGCCAAGATTTCCCTTCCTTTATTTTTCCTCTATATTCTCTATATCTTTCTTTTTAAATCCAACGTTGGGGCTTCTCTCCTCTCTTTTCCTATCCCTTTTAAGTCCCCTCTTCCATTGTTATACAATAAAGAGAGTATATCCCTAATTCCAGCCCCTTTTTGCTACTGTTGGAGATTAAATTCAAGGAGGTTGGAGGTGCTGGAGTCTAGAAATCAACCTCTTCTACAAGTAATTTACCTTCAAATTGAGAGATCTAATTGGTACAACCTCTCCTTTCTAATTGTTGCCATGCATGCACAGATCACTCATGAATTTTTTTACATATTTCGTTTACATGGTAAAGAGAGAAATATATGATTCATTTTACTACCCTTAAAATATGTATGGCTGGAACTAAGAGAGAAGTTTGTGATCCATTCTACTGCACTTAAAATATGTATGGGTGGAACTACAAATTACCGGAAATATTGTTTTAAAAATCCGGAAACAATGATTTGAATAAAAGAAAATATGGGGAGAGGGTGGGAGCCCCGATGGCCTCCAAGGGAATGACCGCGTGGGAGGAGGCACGGTGGACTTCATGGGGAATGGGGGGGAAGGCATCAGGCCTCTAGGGAGATGGAGGTGGTGGGCTTCAGGGGATAAGTGGGGACTGGAGGGAGGCCCGGTGGCCTCCAACGGGAGGAGGCTGGGGGAGGAGGCCCGATGGCCTCCAGGGGGGACGGGTGGAGGCCCGGTGTCGGTGTCCTCCAGGGGGAGGCTCAGCGGTCTTCGCAAGAGTGGGGGGGGAGTAGGTCACTGGGCCTCTAGGGAGACGGAGGCTCGGTGGCCCTTTAGGGTAAGGACAGGGACTGAGGAGGAGGCCCGATGGCCTCCAGGGGGACGGAGGGGGGGTGTCGGTGGCATCCAAGGCGGGAGGCACGATGGCCTGCATGGGAGGAGAGGGAGGGGGGTTAGGTCAACGGGCCTCCAGGGGGACAGAGGCTCGATGGCCCTTCAAGGGAAGGGAGGGGACTGGGGGAGGGGGTAGAGGAGGCCACCGGGCCTTTAGGGAGATGGAGGCTCGGTGGCCTACAAGGGATGTGAGGGGAGTGGGGGGAGGCCCGGTGGTCTCCACGGGGATTACAACGGGGAGGGAGGCCCGGTGGCCTCCGGGAAGACAGAGGCTCGGTGGCCTTCTGGGAGATGGGAGGCTCGTAGGGGAAGGGAGGGGACTAGAGGAGAGTCCCGGTGGCCTCTAGGGGGACGACCACGGGGGAGGAGGCAAGGTGGCCTCCTAGAGAGATGGGGGGGGGGGGGAGGCGTGGTGGCCTCCAGGGGAGGGGGGAGGGGGCCCGATGGGATCCAGGAGAGGAGGGAGATGGCCCGATGGCCTCTAGGGATGGGGGGATGGACTGGGGGGCGGCCCACTAGCCTCCAGGGGGACAACGATAGGGAGGAGCCCCGGTAGCCTCCAGGGGGGGGGGTGGCAGGGGCTCGGTGGCCTCCAGCGATGGTGGGGAGAGGGTGACCCGATGGACTCCAGGGAGACGAAGGCTCGATGACCTTCTGAGGAAGGGAGGAGATGCCCCCCATTCCCTGGAGCCCACCGAGCCTCCATCTCTAAGGGAGGGGGGAGGGAAGGCCTGGTGGCCTCCAAGGAAACAGAGGCTCGCTAGCCTCTGGGGGAGGAGGGAGAAGGCCCAATGGCCCCCAGGGAGATGGAGGCTCGAAGGACCTCCAAGGAATGGAGGGGGGGGGGGGGGGGTGGGATGGCCACGACCATGCCTCTAGGGGGACGACGACGGGGGAGGAAGCCCGATGGAATCTAGGGGGGACAGGGGTGACCCGGTGTCCTCTAGCAAGACGAAGGCTCGGTGGCCTCCAACGGTGGTGGGGAGGAGGCGACACGATGACCTACATGGAGACGGAGGCTCGATGGCCTTCTGGGGAAGGGAGGGGATGCCCCCCTTCGTTCTTTGGGGCCCACCGAGCCTCCCTCTCCAAGGGAGGGGATGAGGCAACATGATGACCTACAGGGAGACAGAGGCTCGATGGTCTTCTAGGGAAGGGAGGGGATGCTCCCCCCCTTCGTTCCCTGGAGCCCACCGAGCCTCCATCTCCAAGGGAGGGGAGGAGGAGACACGATGACCTACAGGGAGATGGAGGCTCAATGGTCTTCTGGGGAAGGGAGGGGATGCTCCCCCCCTTCATTCCCTGGAGCCCACCGAGCCTCCATCTCCAAGGGAGGGAGGCACAGTGACCTCCAGGGGGGAGGCATGATGACCTCCATGGGAGGAGGGGTAGGCAAACAGGACTCTAAGGAGATGGAGGCTCGATGGTCCTTTAGGGGAAGGGAGGGGACGGGGAGAGGGTGGGAGTAAGCCATCGGGCCTCTTGGGAGATGGAGGCTCGGTGGCCCTTAGGGGATGGGTGAGGAATGGGGGTGGGGGGTGGGGGGAGGGTGGTGGCCTCCAGTGGGATGATGACGGGGGAGGAGGCTCGAAGGCCTTCAATGGGACGGGGGAGGCCTGATGGCTCGGTGGCCTCAAGGAGACGGAGGCTCGATGGCCTCATGGGGGAGGCCTAGTGGTCTTCAGGGAGACGGAGGCTCGATGGCCCTTCAGGGGATGGGAGGATACTAGCTGGGGAGGACTAGTAGCCTCTAGGGGACGACCGCAGGGGAGGAGGCACGTAGCCTCCAAGAGGGGAAAGGCGGAAGGAGGCGCAGTGGCCTCCATAGGAGAGTGGAGGAGGCCCGATGGCATCCGAGGGGTGGAGGGAGGCACGATGACCTCCATGGGAGGAGGAGAGGAGGGTAGGTGCCTACTAGGCCTCTTGGGGGGGAGGCTCGGTTGCCTCCATGAGAGGTGGGGAGGCCTGATGGCCTCTTGGGAGACGAAAACTCGATAGCCCTTCAGGAGAAGGGAGGGGATTGGGGGGGGGGGGGAGGCCCGATGACCTCCAAGGGGACAACAGTAGGGGAGGAGACACAGTGGCCTCCATGGGGGAAGGCCTCCAGGGGAGGGGGGGAGGCACTGGGCCTTTTAGGAGATAGAGGTGATGGCCTTCAGGGGATAAGTGGAGACTGGGGGGAGGGCCGGTGGCCTCTACGAGGACGACTATGGGAGAGGAAGCCCGATGGCCTCCATAGGAGATGGATGGAGGCACGATGTCGGTGGCCTCGAGGGGTAGGCTGGATGGTTTTCGTGAGAGGAGAGAGAGGGAGGGTAGGCCACCAGGCCTCCAAGGAGACGGGAGGCTTGGTAGCCCTTTAGGGTAAGGGACGACAGGGGGGATGGAGGGTGGCTCGATGTCGGTGGCCTCCAGGAGGGAGGTATGTTGGCCTCCATGGGGGAGGAGGATAGAGAAACAAGGCTCCAGGGGGATCGAGGCTCAATGGCTCTTCAGGGGAAGGGAGGGGACTGGGGGAGGGGGTGGAGGAGGCCTCCGAGCCTCTTGGGATACAGAGGCTCGGTAGCCTTCAGGGGATGGGAGAGGACTGGGGGGAGGTCCGGTGACCTCCATGGGGAATGCGATGAGGGAGGAGGCCCAATGACCTCTGGGGAGACGGAGGCTCAGTGGCCTACAGGGAGATGGAGGCTTGGCGGCCCTTCAGGGGAAGGGAGGGGACTAGGTGGGGAGGACTAGTGGCCTCTAAGGGGACAATTGCGGGGGAGGAGGCACGTGGCCTCCAAGAGGGAGGGGGGAGGGTGAGAGGACGTGCGGTGGCCTCCAGGAGATGAGGGAGGAGGCCCGGTGGCCTCGAGGGGTGGGGGGTGGGGGAGGCGCGTTGACCTTGATGGGAGGAGGAAAGGGGTGTAGGTGGCCACCAGGCCTCTAGGGGAGGCTCGGTTGCCTCCATGGGAGTGGGAGGAGGCCCGGTGGCCTCATGGGAGATGGAAGCTCGGTGGCCCTTCAGGGGATGGGAGGGACTGGGGCCCTGGGGGGAGGCCCTGTGGCCTTCAAGGGGACACCACGGGGGGAGGAGGCACGGTGGCCTCTAGGGGGGATGGCGGGAAGGAGGCCTGGTGGCCTCCAAGGGATGGGGGCACCGGGCCTCTAAGGAGATGGAGGCGGTGGCCTTCAAGGGATAGGTGGGGACTGTAGGAGGCCCGATGGCCTCCAAGGTGACAACTATGGGGGAGGAGGCTCAATGACCTTCAGGGGGGATGGGGGGAGACTCGGTTGTCTTTGTTAGAGGAGAGGGAGGGGGTAGGCCACCGGGCCTCCTGGGATACGGAGGCTCGGTGACCCTTCAGGGTAAGGGATGGGGATTGGGGAGGAGTCCTAATGGTCTCCAGGGGGATGGGTGGAGGCCCGGTGTACACGGTTACCTCCATGGGAGGAGAGGGAGGGGGTGTTTAGGCCAATGAGCGTCCAGGGAGGTGGAGGCTCGTTCGCCCTTCTAGGAAGGGAGGGGACTGGGGGAAGGGGGTGGAGGAGCCTCCTAGCCTCTAGGGAAACAAAGGTGTTGTGGCCTTCAAGGGATGGGAGTGGATGGGGAGGAGGCCTGATAGCCTCCTAGGGGACTGCGACGGGGAAGGAGGCCAGGTGGCCTCCAAGGAGGATGGGAGGAGGCTCGGTAGCCCTTCACGAGAAGGGAGGGGACTGGGGGGAGGCCCGGTGGCCTCTAAGGAGACGACCACGAGGGAAGAGTTACGATGGCCTCCAAGAGAGATGGAGGGGGGGGGAGGTGTGGTGACCTCTTAGGGAGGGGGGAGGAGCCCTAGTGGCATCCATGGGAGGAGGACCGATGGCCTTTTGGGAAGGGGGGGGGGAGGCCCACTGGCCTTCAAGGGGACAATGATGGGGGAGGAGGCCTGGTAGCCTCCAGGGAGACAGATGGAGGCTCGGTGGCCTCCAAAGGGGTGGAGGGTGGGGAGGGGGGAGTCCCGGTGGCCTCCAGCGGTGGTGGGGAGGAGGCAACCCGATGGCCTCCTGGGAGACGGAGGCTCGATGACCTTCTGGGAAGAGAGGGGACGCCCCCCCTGTTCCATGTAGGCCACCGGGCCTCATGGAGGCTTCGCTGACCTCTAAGGGAGGGGCAGGAGGCTCGATGGCCTCCAGGGAGACGGAGGCTTGGTGGCCTCCAGGGAATGGGGAGAGAGGATTGGTGGGGAGGAGGGGGGAGGGAGGACACTGGTGGCGTCTGCGACCATGCCTCTTGGGAGATGATGACGGGGGAGGAGGCCCGATGGCCTCTAAGGGGGATGGAGGGGTGGCCCGGTGTTGGTGGCCTCTAGGGGGAGGCTCGATGGCCTCTAGGGATACGGAGGCTCGATGATGCCCTTTATGGGAAGGGAGGGGAGGTTGAGAGGGTGGGAGGTCATCGGACCTTTATGGAGACGGAGGCTCGGTGGCCTTCAGGGGATGGGTGGGAGGCCCAGTGGCCTCTAAGAGGACGACGGGAGGGGGAAGAGGCTCGGAGGCCTCTAGGGGGGACGGGGGGAAGCCCAATGGCCTCTTGGGAGATGGAGGCTTGGGGCCTCCAGTGGCGGCTGCGACCATGCTACCAAGGAGATGGTGACGGGGGGAGGGCCGATGGCCTCCAGGGGGATGGGGGTGGCTTGGTGTCGGTGGCCTCTAGGGGGACGACTTCGGAGGAGGAGGTACGGTGGCCTACAAGAGAGACGAGGGAGGAGTGGTGGCCTTCAGGGGGGAGGACCGATGGCATCCATGGGAGGAGGCCCGGTGGCCTCTAGGGAAGGGGGTGAGGAGACTGTGGGAGAGGGACGAGGCGGGGGGTGGGGGGAGGGGGGTGGGTGGAAGGCCCGCTGTCCTCTATGGGGACAACGACCGTGGAGGAGGCCCGCTACGAGGCTCGGTGGCCTCCGGAGGGGGGGCCCAGTGGCCTCTAGTGAGACGGAGGCTCTTTGGCCTCCGACGATGGTGGGGAGGAGGTGACCCAATGGCTTCCTGGGATACGGAGGCTCGATGGCCTTTTGGGGAAGGGAGGAGATGCCCTCCCCTCCCCCCCTCCGTTCCTTGGAGGCCATTGAGCCTACATCTCCAGGGGGGGTCTGGTGGCCTCCAAGGAGACGAAGGCTCACTGACCTCTAGGGGAGGGGGGAGGAGGCCCGATGGCATCCGGGGAGATGGAGGCTCGGTGGCCCTAGGGAATGGAGGGGGGATTGGACGGGAAGTGGAGGGGGTGGGGTGGGGAGGGAGGCCACCAGTGGCAACCGCGAGCATGCCTCCTGGGGAACGACGAGGGGTAAGAGGCCTGATAGCCTCCAAGGGGGATGGGGGTGGACCTATGTCTGTAGCCTTCAGGGGGAGGCACGGTGACCTCCATGGGAGGGCGTGGGGGGAGGGGTAGGCCAACGGGCCTCCAGGGAGACAGAGGCTCGGTGGCAATTTAGAGGAAGGGCGGGGAGGGGAGAGGGTCGTTGGAGGCCATCGGGCCTCTAGGGTGACGGAGGCTCGGTGGCCTTCGAGGAATGGGGGAGAGGCCCGGTGTCCTTCAGGGGGACGACGACGAGGGAGAAAGCTTCGGAGGCCTACATGAGTGACAGGGGGAGGCCCGATGGCCTCCAGGAAGACGGAGGCTCGGTAGCCTCCAGGGGAGGCCTACTGGACTTCAGGGAGATGAGACTCGATGGCCCTTCAGGGGAAGGGAGGGACTAGGTGGGGAGGACCAGTGGACTCTAGGGGGACGACCACGGGGGAGGAGGCACGTGGCCTCCAAGAAGGATGGGGGGAGGTATGGTGGCCTCCAAAGGAGAGGGCAAGAGGTCCGGTGGCCTCCAAGGGGGGTGGGGGAGACGCGGTGACCTCCATGGGAGGAGGAGGAGAGGGGGGTAGCTGGCCACCATGCCTCTAGGGGTGAGGCTCGTTTGCCTCCATGGGAGGTGAGGGTGGGAGGAGGCCCGGTGGTCTTTAGCGAGACGGAGGCTCGGTGGCCTTCAGTGGTGGTGGGGAGGAGGCGATCCAATGGCCTCTAGGGAGACGGAGACTCGATGGCCTTCTGGGAAGGGAGGGGACGCTCCTCCCTCTGTTCCCTGGAGGCCACCGAGCCTCCATCTCAAGGCTGGGGTGGGGGGCTCACGGGAGATGGAGGCTCGCTAGGCTCTAGGGGAGGGGGAGGAGGCTCGATGGCCTCCAGGGAGACAGAGGCTCGATGGCCTCTAGGGAATTGGGGGGGGGGGGGAGGCTACCAGTGGCAGCCGTGACCATGCCTCTAGGGAGACGACGGCGGGGGAGGATGCTCGATGGCCTCCAGGGGGACGGGGTGGTGTCCTAGTGTCGGTGGCCTCAGGGGGGGGGGAGGGCACAGTGGCCTCCATGGGAGGGGGGGAGGGATAGGCCAACGGGCCTCCAGGGAGACGGAGGCTCGATGGCGCCCTTTAGGGGAAGGGAGGGGATGACGAGAGGGTAAAGGAGGCCATTGGGCCTCTATGGAGATGGAGGCTCGATGGCCTTCACGGGATGGGTGGGAGGCCCGGTGGCCTCCAGGGGGACGACGACAGAGGAGGAGGATCGGAGGCCTCTAGGGAGAATGAGGGGAATCCCGATGGCCTCCATGGAGACGGACGCTCGGTAGTCTCCAGCGGGGAGGCCTGGTGGCCTTCAGGGAGACAGAGGATCGGTAGCCTTTAGGGAAAGAGAGGGGGACTAGGGGAGGAGGCCCAA